>VXBW01008540.1:258730-277298 GCA_013400375.1 Thinocorus orbignyianus | reverse complement strand
ACGTGCGGGGGTGCGCAAGGGTGCTGCGGGCACCGCGGTGTGCTGGGGACCTGCGAGGCTGGGGGTCCTGTGGGATCCCTGTGGTGCTGGGGACCCACAAATTTGGGGGTGCTGGCGGGCACCCCGCGGGGTTGGGGGCCTGCGAGGCTCGGGGGGCTGGCGGGGTCCACAGGCNNNNGGCTCCACAGGCTGGTGGGGACCCGCAGGGTTGGGAGTGCTGGTGGGCTTCACAGGGTTTTGAGGAGCTGTTGAGGCTGGGGGTGCTGTGGAGCACCCAAGGGTAGAGGGGACCCACAAGAGCGGGGGGGCTGTGAAGTGCCCAGGGGTGCAGGGGACCTGCAGGGCTGGGGGTGCTGGGAGGCACCCCGGGTGGTGGGGACCGGCAGGGCACCCTAAGCTGTTGCAGACCCCTCTGGGGTGCTGGAGGGCACACAGGGTGCTGCGGGGTTTGGGGTGTTCCGTGGATGCCCATGGGGAACCTGCCATGGGGCTGTTCCCAGCACTGTGCGTGTACCCCACCTGTGCCTGTGCACCCTGGGTGTAAGTTTAACCATTTCATCCCCAAACACCTGGGTGATGCCGGGCCCTTGGGGCTCATTGCCAAGATGGTGTGTTCACCAGCCCTGGGGGAACTGGGGAGGTGTCGGTGGAAAATGGTGGTGGGCAGCGGTGGTGAGGGTGCAGGACAAGTGGTAGATGTTTTCTGGTGGAGGAGCCCGGTAGAGCTGTAGCTGTGACAGGGTACCTAGAGCTGATCCCCACGGGAGCACACCTGTGTACGGACCGTGCGCCTGTTGTCCAGGTGTTGGTTGCGCTCGGGGAGGTCCCTGCGGTGCTGGGGTGGGTGCAGAGCCCGAGCAGCCGCCGCAGCCGCCTGACCAACCGGGCCGACGATGACGACAACTCCAGAAATAACAGCCCAACCCTGAAATTAGGCTGTTGAGAAGATGGAAGCGTTTCCTTTTCCCTTTCCCTCCTCGGGCCAGTGCCGGTGCACCCACCCCGCACAGGATCCGGCTCCTCCAGGAGCAGCCCCAGCGTGGCCAAGGTGGCCTGGGCGTGTGGGCGCAGGGACGGCGGGTGGCACGGAGCGTGGGCTGTCCCCTACAGCCCTGGGGGAGGAGATGTGCCCGGGGTGGTGCGATGAGCCCTGGAAACCTCCCGTCCGCAGCCAGCCTGCAGCGCGGGTGGGTGACACTGCAGGTGATGGGGACGCGTGACAGCTGCTCCGTGTGAGGAGCCCAAATCCCAGCAGGCCGCTGGCGGTGCAGGAAGCGTGTGCTTGCTCAGTGGTTTCCCTTTAACTTTGGAGCAGCCTCGGCCCCGAGCTTCAGCGCTTATCGCCTGCGCGCAGCTTCGAGGGAAGCGTGCCTGGCCGAGATAAATCAAGTCGCTCTGGCCAGGGCTGCTCTGGACTCTGTTCTTCTCACATTCCTCATGACCTCAGTATTTTGGCTCTGGAGAAGAGCTGGGGAGAACCTCCCTGTGTCCGGCCCTGGCCACGATGGTGGAGTGGTTTGTGCAGCACGGTGGTATGTGGCCGAGCCGGGCCACTTAGAATCAGAGAATGGTTAGAGTTGGAAAGGACCGTCAAGATCACCCAGTTCTGCCCCACCTGCCCTGGGCAGGGACACCTCCCACCACACCAGGTTGCTCCAAGCTCCATCCAGCCTGGCCTTGAACCCCTCCAGGGATGGGGCAGCTACAGCTTCTCTGGACAACCTGTTCCAGTGCCTCACCACCCTCACAGTAAAGAACTTCTTCCTAAGATCCAATCTAAATCTCCCCTCTTCAGATTTAAAACTGTTACTTCTTGTCCTGTCACTCCACTCCCTGACCAAGAGTCCCTCTCCAGCTCTCCTGTAGCCCCTTCAGATCCTGGAAGGCTGCTCCAAGGTCTCCCAGGAGCCTTGTCTTCTCCAAACCATCTCAACAGCCCCAGCTCTCTCAGCTTTTATTCTCAGCAGAGGCGCTCCAGCCCTCTGACCATCTTGGTGGCCCTCCGCTGGATCCATTCCAGCAGTTCCAACTTGTGCCCTGGGTGAGGGGAAGCACCCAAAAGAGTCCAGAGCTTTAAAAACAGCTCTCCCAGACCTGTCCCCTCCCAGCCCAGGGGCTTGGGGACCATGATGCTGGGGCTCCCAGGATGCTGGGGCCTGGGAATTGGATGGTACCCAAGGTGAGTGAGGTGCCCAGGCTGCCCCATCCCTGATAGGGCTTTTTATTGTAACTGAGTGCAGTGGCTCCAGTTTTGGCCCTGGGTTTCCCGTGTTGGCATCAGTACAAGAAGAGGAGAAACAGAGGTGTGATCCCAGGATGAAGGGTGGCACTGCCTCTGTGGGGACACCTTGGTCCCTGCGCATCCTTCTCCTCCTCCTCCTTCTCCTCCTCCTCCCCTCACTGCTCAGCCTCCCCAGCAATGCTTTGATTTGTGTGATCCCACTTTTCTGTGGAAACACCAGGGCTAGGAACATGGCTTTCATTTCTTCTGAAGGAGGTTGGGATGGTGTGGGGTGCCCTGCCTCCAGCACCCCAAGGGTCCCTCTGCCTGGCCCCAGCTGCACCAGGAGACCCGGTGCCCAGGAGAGCGGCCAAAGCTGCTGAAAATCAGCCTTTGGCACCAGAGTGGTCAACACAGGCTTCCCCGTCGGGACTTCAGCCCAGGTGGAGAGCGGCTTCTCTTTGAACCGGTGCGGCGGTGGTGGCCGCCAGCGGGGGACAAGGCTGGCTTTGTGTGGCCCCGGCTGGCAGGTGCCGGTGGTGGCGGGGCCATGGGTGTGGGGACTTAACCCTCTCGCCGCTGCTGCTGCTGCTGTGTGCCCCGGCCCTCTGCTTCCATTGCTCATCCTCGGCTGGAATGCAGCCCTCACTGCCCAGAGAGCAGGGGGAGCAGTGAGCCCTCCAGGAGGGGTTTGGACATCTCAGAAACTTCAGAAAATTTGCACCTGCTCGGGAGCCTGTAGGTCCCATCACTTTGTTTTGGATCTGGGTGAAGGTCGAAGTCGCTGCCCTGGGTCCAGCCCATCCCATGGGGCCAAAAAATTATGGGGGCCAAGAGCCAGGGGGGAGCTGCAGGAGGATCTCCCCTGGCTTTGGGAACAGGCAGCGCAGCCACGGGGTTGACAGCAGGTGGTGGCATCAGCTGAAGGGACAGGAGGAGGTGGCAGTGGGGACAAGCAGTGCATCCCTGGGTCAGCGGTGGGGACAAGCACCGTGTCCCTGGGTCAGTGGTGGTGGCGACAGCGGGGCAGCGCTTGCACCTTTGACACAAGTGGGAGAGTATTGCGGGAGACCTCCCGGCAGAGGCGGCTTTTCCTGGCATGTTCCTAGGCAGGACAATACCCGTCCGGGTGGCGGAAGGGAGCTGCCGGCCGCTTCCCCCTCCCCGAGGAAACACACCCACTGGCTCTGGCCCCTGCTGCTCTCCCTCTTCCTCCCATTTGATTTACGGCCTACGCCGATCCCGGTGGGAAGTTTGTCCTGGCCCTGGTACTGTTTAACTACCTGCAGCGAGGGCCGTGAGGAGGAGGAAGCCGACTGTCTTCCCCAGAGCAGGAGGGATTAGGAGAGGTGTGGGATCCGTGGATCCTTTTGGGCACAGAGCGGATGGCACAAGAATGATGGGGTGCCAGCACAGAGACGGGATGTTCCCAAGGGCGGCGGAAGGGGTGCCAGCATGGAGCTGGGAGGAATCTTCACTCCTATGAAGGCAGGCTGGGAGAGTTGGGGGAGTTCAGCCTGGAGAAGAGAAGACTCCGGGGAAACCTTGGAGCCCCTTTTAGTCTCTACAAGGGCTCCAGGAAAGCTGGGGAGGGACTCTGGATGAGGGANATCCCATGGGGCCAAAAAATTATGGGGGCCAAGAGCCAGGGGGGAGCTGCAGGAGGATCTCCCCTGGCTTTGGGAACAGGCAGCGCAGCCACGGGGTTGACAGCAGGTGGTGGCATCAGCTGAAGGGACAGGAGGAGGTGGCAGTGGGGACAAGCAGTGCATCCCTGGGTCAGCAGTGGGGACAAGCACCGTGTCCCTGGGTCAGTGGTGGTGGCGACAGCGGGGCAGCGCTTGCACCTTTGACACAAGTGGGAGAGTATTGCGGGAGACCTCCCGGCAGAGGCGGCTTTTCCTGGCATGTTCCTAGGCAGGACAATACCCGTCCGGGTGGCGGAAGGGAGCTGCCGGCCGCTTCCCCCTCCCCGAGGAAACACACCCACTGGCTCTGGCCCCTGCTGCTCTCCCTCTTCCTCCCATTTGATTTACGGCCTACGCCGATCCCGGTGGGAAGTTTGTCCTGGCCCTGGTACTGTTTAACTACCTGCAGCGAGGGCCGTGAGGAGGAGGAAGCCGACTGTCTTCCCCAGAGCAGGAGGGATTAGGAGAGGTGTGGGATCCGTGGATCCTTTTGGGCACAGAGCGGATGGCACAAGAATGATGGGGTGCCAGCACAGAGACGGGATGTTCCCAAGGGCGGCGGAAGGGGTGCCAGCATGGAGCTGGGAGGAATCTTCACTCCTATGAAGGCAGGCTGGGAGAGTTGGGGGAGTTCAGCCTGGAGAAGAGAAGACTCCGGGGAAACCTTGGAGCCCCTTTTAGTCTCTACAAGGGCTCCAGGAAAGCTGGGGAGGGACTCTGGATGAGGGAGGGGAGGCCTAGGAGGAGGGGGAAGGGTTTGACACTGAAAGAGGGGAGATGGGGATGAGATCTGGGGAAGAACTTTGGTGTGAGGGTGGTGAGAGCCTGGCCCAGGTTGCCCAGAGAAGCTGTGGCTGCCCCATCCCTGGAGGGGTTCAAGGCCAGGCTGGATGGGGCTTGGAGCAACCTGGTGTGGTGGGAGGTGTCCCTGCCCAGGGCAGGGTGTGGCACTGGGGGGGCTTTGAGGGCCCTTCCCACCCAAACTATTCTCTGATTCTATCAATGTCCCTGTGATTCTATGATTCCTTGCTGGCAAGCAAAGGAGCTGCAAGATGGTTGATCCTCAGCAGGTTTTTCTGCAGATGATGCGTGGCGAAGTTGGAGGCTCCAAATTTTCTGGTTGAAGTCCACCTGGAAGGGGCATGGACAGGGACAGCTCTGTCCCTGAGCAGCCAGACGTGCAAGACCTGCGTCCCTCCTCCTTGGAGGAGCAGAGCAGGACCAGAGGGACAGCATGGCCCAGGCCTGCAGACACAGGACATGGGGCAGGGGTGCACCCACAGTGCTGCTGGCACCCAGGGGCTGCCGGGGTGAGCGCTGCGGGTGCTGCTCCAGCCCTGCCAGCCCCACTGCAGGGTGGAGCAGCACCCATGGGTGCACCTCTAACATGTCTCCCCCTGAGTGTGGGACCCCCGGCAGTGTTGGCACCCAGTGAGGGTAAACACCCAAAACCATTCTATCATTCTGTGATCCCAAGGGAGGTGGAAGTTGGGATGCGCCTGAGCTCTGGGTGGGTTGGTAGAGGAGCGGGAGAGCCCCAGGATCCAGCCTGGGGGCTGGGGGAAGTGTCTCATCCCTGCCCAGCTGGACTCTACCTCTCAACCCTGTGTGCTGGGGCTGGCAGGGGGGGGCTGCCATGTCTCCTGGGTGCCCAGCCTGAGCCTGGCCCAGCACTGCCCATGCCGCAGCTGCTCCTCTGGCCTCTGGTAATCCTGTGGTCAGGATAAGCCAGGAGTTGGCAACCACAGTGGCACAGCTGGGGCTGGGGAGCAGCAGGTGGCACCATGGTGGGCAGTGGGTGCGAGCCAGGGGCCAGTGCATCATCCCCCAACTGTGATGGGGGCGGCCACAGCATCTCTGCTAGAAAAGCTTGGATGCTCCAGTTGTCACAGGCGGGGGATTTGGGAATGGATGTGGGTGTTCCTCTGGTCCTGTGCCCTTCTCTGGGCAGTGCTGTGGCCTGGTTTCCCTTAGGGCTGTGTCTGAGCTGCCTTTCCCTCTGTGCCATGCCTCCTCCGCTGCCTTCTTCCGAAAATAACCGGGTGCCAAATGTTTTGGCCACCGACAGCTGCACAGCCCCATGGCCACCTGTGCCCGGGGGGCTGGGCCACCGTGTCCCCACCACGCAGGGACCCCACCGGTCCCTGGAGGGTGGTGTCATGCACCAGGGCAGCGGGTGCTCCCGGGGTGTGCTTTGCCCTCATCCCATTTCCCACTTGGGCCCTGGCACCCAGATTTTGCCAGATGTTGTGGCAGGTCCCAGCTAAAGGCTCACAGCTGGCAGCACCCCCTCCAGCTGTGAACTCATCCTGGATTGCAGCTGCATCCCGCTGGCTCTCCTCCAGCATGGGAGAACCAGGTTCCCATTTCATGCCCCTTCGCCTCCCACCATGCCTTATCCTGCATTATCGACAGGGAAAAGCAGTCAGGTCCCCTCTGGGGGTCACCAGCCCCACGGTGGAGGTGGGCAGGGCAGGGCACCCTGATCCTGCTCAGCCTGGGCAGTGAGGATGGATATCACACCCAGTGACCCACGGGTGCTGACGGCACCCTGCCATCACCTGCCTTTGCAGAAGCATCGATTCCCCTTACCCAAAGCAAACTTCTCCACCGAGAATCGCACCCATAAAGCCTGCAGCTTGGGTTTTTTCCTTTTTTTTTCCCTTCCCCCCCGCCCCCAGCCCGCTCCCCCAGTGTGGCTGAGCACTGACTCACGCACTACACCCTTGGAGCTGGCAGCGTGATCCCGTGGTCCCCCCCCGGCCCGAGCTGCGGAGCATTCCTTAAATGTACAAACACTGCCCGGCCCCGCCAGCAGCAGCGCGCTCGCCCGCCCGCGGCCTCAGCCCCACGCACCAGGGCCGGGGCGGGCGAGGGGACCCGGTGGATGGCGGGGGGTGACTGTGGGGGGACTCACCGACCCCCCATCTGGAGGGTTTCACCAGCCGTGGTCCTGTTGTCGTTGCAGGTTGATGGTCCCCTGGTGGGCAGCATCCCGGGGAGAAGATGGCTCAGCCTGCGCCCCTGAACCAGAACCTCCCAGGTAAAGGGACCGGAGCTGTCACCGGTAGGGACAGAAGCCGGAGGGGAGTGGCAGGGCTGTCCTGTCCTGTCCTGTCCTGATGGGTTTCTTCACCCCAGCACTGACCCAACACTTGACAGCCCTGAAGGTGCTGGGGACAGGTCATCTGCTGGAACCGCTGCAGCAGCATCCCAGTGGGGAAGGGGGCTGCAGGCTGCAAATCCCAGTATAACCCAGTTGGAAAACCTTTCCTGTCTCCAGCAGGTCCCTCCCTAAGTGTTCCTGCTCCTTTTGCAGATCTCGGGGGCCCATTCTTGTACCGGGACCAGGACGATGGGGAGAAGAGCTCATATTCAGTGGAAACCCCCTACGGCTTCCTCCTGGACCTGGATTTCCTGAAATACGTTGATGACATCGAAAGTGGCCAAACGCTGAAGAAAGTCCCGCTGCCTCGCAGGGCAAAAGGGGCCCGGCAGCCGCCCAGCGCCCTGCGCAGCCCCAGCAGCCATACCAGCACCTGGACCTCCACCGAGTCCCTCACCTCCATGGCCAGCGAGGATGGCAGGACCACGCTGCTGCTGTCCCCGCACGGCCGGGCACCCCTGGACCCCCCGAGCAAGCCAACCTCCCACCCCGTCTCTCCGCCGCCAGTGCGGCTGGTCCTGCCCCCCGCCCACAGATGCCTCGCACGAAACCCACGGGTGGAGAAGACCTTGCTGGAGACGAGCAGGAGGCTGGAGCAGGAGCAGGGCCATCTGCAGGGTATCGGTGGTCCCTCCCGTGGTGGCCCGCTGGGTGCCCCGGCTCAGCCGCCCCCGTGGGGGCCGGTGGGTGCTGAGGGCCAGGTGGGCTGGGGACGGGTGAGCCCCGGCAGCTCGGGGCGCAGCACGCCGGCGGCGGGGCTCAGCGCTGCCCCGCTGCAGCACGTGCGGGAGCAGATGGCCGCGGCCCTGCGGCAGCTCCGGGACCTGGAGGAGCAGGTGAAAACCATCCCTCTCCTGGAGACACAGATCTGCCAGCTGAAGAGGGAGAAGGAGAAGCTGATGGAGAAGCTGTCGGCAGAGCCCAGTGAGGCTTTCGGTCACCCCCCTGGCTCCGAGGCAGTGGCGGGGGGTGAGGAACCGCCTCGAGCGGGGCCAGAGAGCGAAGCAGAACCAGCAAAAGGGAGAGCGAGCAAGATTGTGGAGCTGAGGAAGCTGACGGAGAAGCTGGCCGTGGCAGAGCGGGGCAGCAGGGCCTGGCCAGGCAGGAGCCCTAAGGCTGTAGAGAGGCCGTGCCGCTCGGTGGCGGTGGGCGAGGACCGGGCCATGACTGATGCCGTCTTCTACTACCGGTCGGAGCGGGAGGGCAGCGATGTGCCGGATGGTGGGGTGAGGGAGTGCAGGGATGCAGCCGTCTGGGTGCTGGAGTCCTCGCTGGGGGTGGCCAGCGAGGCAGAGCAGGAGCTGGAGCTGCTGCAGCAGACGGTGGGGCACCAGAAGGAGGTGATTGCCCTGATGGAGGGGCACCTGCGGGAGGCCACGCGGGAGCTGGAGGAGCTGCGGCTGGAGGTCTGTGCCCGCCGGCCCCGCAGCCAGGTGGACAAGGAGGTGACGGCCAAGCCGCAGGTGGCCGAGGTGCTGGTGGAGGCCGTGGTGGCGACGCAGAGCCGGGCGGCTGGAGACCCCCCAGAGACAGCAGAGGCAGGCGTGGAGTGCTGCCCCCACACTGCCTGCGTGGGGGTGGGCTGCCGCCCCGAGGAGCGGGATGTGGCGGTCGGCCCCAGTTCGGCCACTGGGTGTGAAGACAAGGGCAGCCAGACCGAGGAGGGATGTGCTGGCCCAGTGGGCAAGGAGACGGAGCCCAGTTGCCGTGCCCCAAGCAGCCCTTCGGCACAGGGTGCAGGATCCACGGGGGGGCCGTGCCAGGGCAGCCCAGCCCCCGGGGCAGCCGCCCCAGAGATGATGCACAGCAGCCAGGACCTGTCCCCAGCACGGGATGGTGGAGCTGCCCAGACCCCTGCGGCCGGTGAGTTGGCTCCGAGGATGATGACACCAGGAGCCTGGGCTGGGACATTCCTGCAGGATGGGAGAGGGTTGCCCTGTTGGGGACGGCACCTGCAGGGCCAGCACTACCTGTGTCACAGCAGCTGCACACTACCATCTCCCTCCCATGCCCACTCCAGGGTCTGGCGGGTTTGGGGTGCCCGGGCAAGGAGATTCCAGCTCGCTGACCCCTGACACCAGTTCCTCTGCCCCTAGGAGCCCTGAAGTCCATCATGAAGAAGCGGGACGGTGCCCCCCGGAGCGAGGCCGAGGGCAGCAAGAAGAGCCTGCAGTTTGTGGGCGTGCTGAACGGGGAGTACGTGCACCCCTATGGGCCAGCCCTGGACCCCAGTGTTCCCTTCCTGCGCTGAGGGCAGCGGCGAGGAGGAGGGTTCTGGAGGGGACCAGCTGGGTGCCATGCTGCCACTGAGCATCCTCCCTCCATGCAGGTACGAGAGCACATCCAGCGAGGAGGAGGAGGAGGAAGGAGACAGCTCCTCTGAGAAGGCTTCGGCCGACAGCTCCGACAGCGAGGAGCTGGGGGACACCGAAACCTCGGATGAGGAGGCTGGGGAAGGCGAGAGTGAGCCCGGAGGAGAGTGCGAGGGGGCCAGCACGCCCCTGCCAGAGCCCCCCGAGGTGATGGAGAAGTAAGTGCCGCTGCTGTCGCCCCACAAGGGCTGGGAGCCGTGGGCTGGCACCAGCCCTGCTGCCTCGGGGCGTCCGCCAAGCTTTGGTGCACCCAATGGGAAAAACATATTGAGTTCCTGCAGAAACCATTCAACAGGGAAAAAAAAAATCCTCCTGGCTTCTTGGGTCTACTAAGGAAAGGATGAGACCAACGCCCCAGATGCCTCTGCTGGAGAAGAGAGTTTGAGGGGAAAAAGAAAGAAACCCATCAGCCCTTAATGGCATTTTTCAACAAAAGGAGAAAAAAAATTGGCCTAAAAATGAGTGAATCGTGCCTGAGCACATCCATATAAGGCTGGGTTCAGCAGGGGTTTGCAGAGGCTGAGGCTGCCAGGGTGCAACCATCAGGCTGGATGCTGCACCACGGGGGGCTCACGGAGGCTCCGAGGCATCAGGGAGAGGAGCAGAACCCCTGTGGGGCCGCTCGGGGTGTCCCCCGCCGGCGCAGCAGTGGTGGGGCAACGCAGCCCTGAACCGCAGACACCCTCGTGCTCTCCCCAGGTTCGAGCTGAGCCCCAGGATGCGGGAGGCCTGCCTCATCGTCAAGACCCACCTGGGCCACCCTGGTGCCACCAAGAGCAAAGAGGTGGTGAGTGGGGTGCTGGGGGTGGGACGGCTCGCCCTACCCCTGCTGGGGTCCATCCTGGAGCTGGCTCTCCCTAAAGATGGGTCAGCACAGCTCGACTCAGCACCTTCTCCCGAAACGCAGCCCTTTGCTCCAGGCTGTGTCCCATGTGCCCCAAAACCCGTGTGGACTCAGCTTGGGGGTTCAAGGTCCTGCCTTCTGGAGCAAGGGGTGTGCAGGGCTGTGCAGAGGGTCAGGGGAACCGTGGCCCCCCAGCTCAGCACCACTCCTTGCCTGCAGCTCGCCAGCAGCAGCCTGGTCCTGCAGGAGTGGTTCCGACTGTCCAGCCAGAAGTCGTCTGTGCCCGACACGGTCGCCAACCACCTCCTGGCCTTCGCCGAGGTCTCGCCGGCTCTCCTGGCCCACGTGGTGAACCTGGCAGATGGGAATGGCAACACAGCCCTGCACTACAGCGTCTCCCACTCCAACTTCCACATTGTGCGGCTGCTGCTGGACACGGGTCTGTGCTCCCCACCCCTGGGAACGTCCCCCTGTGCTCCGGGTCACATCCCGGCTGTGCCAAGTACCGGGGGCAGTGGGGAGGGGCAGGGAGAGCTGCCCTAGGCTGGGGGAGGAGGGTTGGGCAACCACCCCAGCCCTTGGGGAGCCCAGGTTTGAAGAGGGGGACACCCATCAGCAGGTCGGTGCCCATGGGGCTGTAGGACAGGTTGCAGCACCCTGGGCAGGCAGGTCTGTGCCCCCCACCATCCCTGCAGCACCCCAACCGGCTCTGCCCATCCCTGCAGGGGTCTGTAACGTGGACCACCAGAACAAAGCTGGCTACACAGCTCTCATGCTGGCAGCGCTGGCGGCCGTGGAGCAGGAAGACGACATGAGCGTGGTCAGGAGGCTCTTCAGCATGGGCAATGTCAATGCCAAGGCCAGCCAGGTTGGTGTGCACTGGGGCCACCACGTCCTGACCATCTACCCCCATCCTCAAGACGCTGCCAGGGCCACACTCAGCTCCTCCAAGGGCATGACTGTGACTGCAAAACCTGGGGAGGTGGGGAGGGCATCGCATTAGGAGCTCCTGGCATCAGGGCTCTCAAGGCTTCACCCACCCATCATCTCCAGCCAGGAAGGTGCTCAGAGACCATATGGGCACTGGGGACGGTGGTGGGAAGAGCAGGTGGCACAGCCTGGGCAGGAGTAGCCTGGCAGTGTCCCTTGCCACACAGGCTGGCCAGACGGCGCTGATGCTGGCCGTTAGCCACGGCCGGCAGGAGATGGTGGAAGCCCTGCTCGCCTGCGGAGCCGACGTGAACCTGCAGGACGAGGAGGGCTCGACTGCGCTGATGTGTGCCTGCGAGCATGGCCGCGTGGAGACGGTGAAGCTGCTGCTGGCTCAGCCCACCTGCAACATCTCCATCGTGGACAGCGTAAGCCTCTGCCGTGGGGACCTGGGCACGCTCGCTCACTCCGTGTCCCAGCCCCAAACCTCTTCCCAACTGCTCTCCTTTCTAGGACGGTAACAACGCCATCGCCATCGCGCTGGAGGCTGGTCACAGCAACATCGCCGTGCTCCTCTACGCCCACCTCAACGGCTCCAAGGCACAGCTGCCTGTGAGTACCGCAGCCCCCTCACCCAGCTCCTGCCTGTCCCACACACAGGCCATGGAGGTGGCACCACGCCACCAGCTCAGCTACACAGTGGAGAGGTGGCCCTGGGGGAGGGGACAGGGCAGTGACACAGATGACACTCCCCAGGAAGGGGAGGCAGGGGTCAGAGCAGAGCATCCCGGGGACCACAGGCTCAATCCATCCTCAGCAGCAGGGTCCCAGCCTGGCTGGCCCTGACCAGGAGTCACTAGAGGCGGCTCTGGTGACATCTGGTGATTCTGCTCTCTCTACAGCAGGGTGCAACACCAACAGCCACGAAGAGCCCTGGGAGCCCAAAGAAACCAAATTAGAGTGACCTTCGGATCCAGCTAGGGGCCAGCTGTGTGCCACCATCAGTGCTAGGCTGTGATTCATGTCCCCCCTCCTGCCGCTCCCTCGTGTGCTGAATCGCTCTCCGCAGCTGTGGATGCTTTAATCCTCCTGTCACCAGAGCAGGCAGTGTCCCAGGGCCTCACTCGCCCATCTCTGCTGCTGGAAACCCACTCACAGCCATCTTGCTCTACCACAAGTGACAGAGGAGCATCAAGTGACCTTGGGGTGGGACATGCAGCAGGTGGAAGCCATCCCTGTCTCCTCTGCTTCCCCCACCAACCGCTGGAGCTGCGCCACCTCGGAGCCTTCTGTGAGTCGCAGACTCACTGGAACAGCAGAAAACAAACCCAGCACCTGGTTTCTGCTCTCGGGCAGCTCCAAGGGGGAGCACGGCTGCAGGAAGGTGAGCAGTGGCTCACAGACCCTGCTGTGCCAGCAGGGAAATGCTGCTTAGGGACAGGAGAGGGAACACAAACCAGCCGGTTAGTGCTGCCTTGGCCTGGGAGCACTTCCAGACTGAAGGACTTGCCCTTCTTTTGTGGCATTTCCTTTCCTGGCTGAAATCTGAATTGTTTCTAGCACATGCACACTGAGCAAAGAAAGAAAAAAAATAATTACATCGCTTATTCAAAGGATGGAGTTCAACATGACATCACGGGGTGGTTTGATGTGCTCAATGGGAACAAAACTGGGCGCACGGGGCCACAGCTGGACAGACCGGGGGGCCAAGAGCCACGACTGCATTTAGGGACTGGGACAGCCCAGCAAATACCCACGGGGAGCAGGAACCTTCTCCCGAGGGAAACGGAGCAATCACCTCCTCGACTTTTCCCATTTTAAACAGTCTCACAGCCACTGACCTGTGAAGGCAACCAGAGCCCCCAGCTGAGTCCCTCTCTGCCCATTTTCCTTCCGGAAAGGGAGGAGCGTGGCTGAGGAGAGCTCCAGGAAAAAAAGGCCAGCAAGAAGAGCTGAGAGTGAGCCTAGGGCCCGTGGAGATGGCCATGTATGTTGGAGCAAGTGTGTGTATCTGTGCGAGTGTGTGTGCACTGGGTGAGGACAGACACAGCAAGGACTAAGGACCAGGAGGAAAAAGAAAGAGGGTTTTTTGCATGTGAAGCCGGCTCCTCTCCAGATCCTCCACAAAAGTATCCCGTGTGGCAGCCCCCACTTCTGCTCCTTTGCCCAGGCTCTCCCGTGCCCCGCCCTGGCCTGGTCTGAGCCACGCTGGCAGCTGGGAAATGTCCCCCAGGAAACTTGTGCTGGGCACCGCGCTGCTGCCCTCGCAGTGTGCCCGCTGCAGCTTCGCACTGACGTTAACACGATGCTCACAGCCGCTCTCCAGCACACTGCTCTCCATGTATTCTGTACTCACTGCTTTGGTTTCACAGGTTTGTTTACTGATATTTTAATACTGATGTTTATTTTTAAGATATAAATAAAAGTTTTAAGTAAAATTATTTTGAAATATCACAGTGACCATCAGCATTCTCCTGCCTCCTTGTCTGGCTCAAGCTAAAAGCCCCAGAACAGCTTCAGCCGAGGGGCTGCCTGGCACAGCACACAGCTCGCAGCTGCCCACACATTTCAGTTCATTCCCTGCAAGTTTATGAACTGGCTGCATCCATCAACCTGGTTTCCTCCAACTGAACTGTCCCAGTCAGGAACCTGACTTGGGTACCGTGGCATCTTCTGGCCCGTTTCACTCCACAGCCCCAGGCAGGATGCTGGGGCCAGAGGGAGCCCTTTGCCAATATTAAGCTGCTTTAATAAAGGACAAGCATCAGATGGAGAGTGGGGATGCAAAGTCACCTTCCTTCCCACCCGGCCGAGGCCCACGGTGACCCCACAGGGATATACTGGGGAAGGGCTCCAGCTGCTCTGAGCCACCCCCACCACACCTGCCTCCTGTCTGAGTCACAGCGCACAGCCAGGCCTGGCAGCTGCCAGCGCAAACGCTCTTCGGCCACTGCTAAATTTGTGTGGGGAACAAACAGCAGCCAGAGAAGTAAACTCCAAGGTGGACTTCTTGCACTCATAGCTAGCTCCTGAGAGCTCTGCTGCATCACAGCAATCAGGAGAGCACGGAACGCCCCAATGTTCCAATACTGAACCACCACCAAAGAAGAATCAAGCAGCAGCACAAGCACATATTGACAAGGGCATTCTCTAGAGCACAACATGCACCCCAGGCTGCCCATGAACTGACCAGGTTACAGCTAACACCTGCAGGAAGGAAAAATCTACCCAGACACTCTTTTAACTCTTTTTAACCCTAGCAGCAATCCTTGCTATCAGACCAAGTTCAGTCATTTAAACATCTGCTCCAGTAGTGGTTCAGGGTACCCAAACCCTCAGCTCCACCTACCACTAAAGTGCCTTAATGAAGGGAAGAACATTGAAGGATGAAAACAACTCCCATCAGAGACCAGAGGATCAGGAGCCACAGCCCTGGAATCACTCTATTACCAGATGAAAAGTACTTAAAAAACAGCCCTTGAACTGTGACCATTCTTCAGCTCATTCCTAATCCTTTCACTTTATAACAGCCTAAACCAATCAATCTTTCTAGTGAATTGTGGCAGAAGAGAGGAAAATAAGCGAGCCTGACTTACTAATTCCTCTGAGAGCAATAAGCACTCAGTCTCCATGGGTGACAGCCAGGAAGGACAGCCAGTAGGTGTATTTATAGCAGTGTTTATAGAATAGCTTACTGAGGACAGGGAGGTAGAAGCAGCAGGCTGTTGCCAGTACAAAACTTTGACTTTCAACTTGTAATTACATTCCACAGAACTCCAGTAAGTTTCACACTGCTCCTTTACTGGTTACATATAGAAAGATGCTTACCAGAAAGGCCAAGATTAAAGTTGCTAGAATCAAAAGAGAATTGCTTTTGTTGTGACAGGTTAGTAGAAAAGCAAGGACACATATTTCAATGAAGGCAGTACAATTACATACAGCTCCAGTAAGAAGCAGGGTGTGCTCCTGTCCCTCTGCTGAACCTACCAAGAGGCACACGCTAACAGCTGCAACAGACTCACACGTTCAAGGAGAAAAGCCCAGGCAAGGGACTACTGAAAAACCCTTTATTGCAGCAAGGCCAGTGCCACGCTCCTCTCTGTCCGTGCCTGTGCCTGGCCGGGCAGACACCAGCTGGCTGTGAGGCTCCATCACCCAAAGGAGAGCGGCAGAGGCCGGGCCTGGGGCTCACCAGCTCAGCGCAGCCGCCGGGCCTCCCGCTCCGATTCCAGCAGGGTGAGGACGTCGCCTTCACGCACTGGCCCCTTCACATTGCGGATGATGGAGCGGCTGGTGTCATCCATGAACTCCACACGGACCTGGGGAGCAAGATAGCATCAGCCTAGGCCAGTTGTTGTCTTAAATCTATCTTCTTTCACCCAAGTGTGCAGGAGGTCAGTATACACATAGAGACAACAGATTTATCTCATTTCTGTGCAGAGATGGGTGCAGGTGGTTCATCCACAAGGATCGCACGCCACAGGCTGGCACACAGAAAGGATTTCCATCTTTTGAGTAAAATATTCAACATTTATCAGTATTTCCTACAGTTACACATTGCTGTCCAACTCGCTCTAGGTGACCCTACTTTGACATGGGATTGGCAGCGCAGAAACCCAACCCCATCTTGGGCTGCATCCAGAGNAGGTTGCCCAGAGAAGCTGTGGCTGCCCCATCCCTGGAGAAGTAAAGTCCCTTCCACCTCTAACCATTCTATGATTCCAAACTCTACCATTCTGTGATCTCCACTAGTTGTTACTGTGCCTCGCCTTTACCTACTAACAGCACTCTCTTTCCACTACACACAACCTGTGAGAATGAGCCCTTTATCAGCAGGGCTCTGTCCCGACCCGAGCATGGGTGCTTCGCTCTGTAAATCAGGCCAGTTCCCTCACAGTTTGAGTGACATCTCCTACGGTATTGTCAACGGCTCTGAGCCTTTTGAGCTTATCTCAATATCCCTTGATTTTAGTGTATTTATAGCATCCTACTGTTGTTTTTTTTTTTTTTCTCCAGGACTCCGTTTCACTAGTGATTTACGTTATTTACAAGGCTTAACCCTACCCTCCGCCCCTGAGGGGCCTCCAAGATGGCGGCCGCGCTCCCGCTCGCCCCGCTCACCTGCGTGCACTGCCCCTGCGAGCCGGTCCGGCCCAACACCTTGGTCACCTGCGGGAAGAAAATAAAGGATTAGCAGGCTCCTGGGTCCGTACTGTCCCCTCAGATCCCAATATAACCCTCTCATCCCCAGCTCCTTACCCTGGCCAGCTTGATGGGCTGCACGCGGCTAGTGTCCATGGCGGCGACCGGGAAGAAGAAGGGGCGGAGCTTCCCGCCCTGTTTTATACATCACCAAATCTCGCGAGAACTAGCACCGCGGAGCATACACACCCATTAGCCCCTCNCGCGGGGGTCTCGCAGCACCGAGCATCGCCTGAGCTGCTCTTGCCTTGCCTTGTAGAGGAATCTCCAGGCCAAGTTGGCCCTGCGTTACGAAGAGATCTCTAAGAGGTACTGTGACGCTTGTAGGGCTGTAGGGGGTTTCGTTTAGCCTGCTGCCACTGATATTTTTGACCCCGGTCTTGTCTAGAACCCAGCCGCCGCCTCGGCTCCCCGTAGGCCCCAGCCATAAGTTCGCTAACAACTATTACTGCAGCCGGGATGGACGAAGAGAGGCTCTGCCGCCCATCGTGGTCGCCACGGGGCAGAAGACCATCGCTGCAGGGGCTCAAGCTGGCGGGTATGTCTGAGCTGCCACCGTTCAACTCAAGTGCCTGGAAGGCTTGTGGGCCAAGTGTAATGTCCTGCATCTGGGTCAGGGTAACGCCCAGCACTCCCCACATGACCATTTTGTCTGTTCTACTTGAATTGTCTGTATTACTACTCTTTAGTGTTGTTTTGGGTGTGAGATTTTCTTGAAGGAGTAGCAATCAGGGCTGTCCTCAGCACAACCCCAGGCTGGGCAGAGAACGGCTGGAGAGCAGTCCTGAGGAGAAGGACTTGGGGATGTTGGTGGATGAGAAGCTCCACATGCTCCAGCACTGTGTGCTGGTGGCCCAGAAACCTCCAGCACCCCGGGCTGCATCCCCAGCAGCGTGGGCAGCAGGGCCAGGGGTGGATTCTGCCCCTCTGCTCCGCTCTGGGGACACCCCCCCAGTGCTGCCTCCAGCTCTGGGGCCACCAACAGCAGAAGGACGTGGAGCTGGTGAAGCGGGGCCAGAGGAGGCCCCGGAGATGCTGGGAGGGCTGGAGCCCCTCTGCTGGGAGGACAGGCTGGGAGAGCTGAGGGGTTCAGCCTGGAGAAGAGAAGGCTCCGGGGAGACCTTGGAGCCCCTTCCAGTCCTTAAAGAGGCTCCAGGAAAGCTGGGGAGGGACTTAATAGTGATGTAGCATGTAGCGGCAGGACAAGGGCTCCAAGCTGGAAGAGTGGAGATTGAGCTGAGACGTGGGGAAGAACTTCTTGACTGTGAGGGTGGTGAGACCCCGGAACAGGTTGCCCAGAGAAGCTGTGGCTGCCCCATCCCTGGAGGGGTTCAAGGCCAGGCTGGATGGGGCTTGGAGCAACCTGGTGTGGTGGGAGGTGTCCCTGCCCCTGGAAGGGGGGTGGTACTGCATGACCTTTAAGGTCCCAGATCCCTTCCAACCCAAGCTGTTCTATGATTCTGCCTGTTGGTGCTGGACTTGGTAGTGTTAACAGCTGGACTCTATGATCTCTAACGTCCTTTCAACCTAAGTGCCTGTATATCTGATTAAATCAGAGTCTAGTTTTCATGGTGTTACTGAAGCTTCTTCTATTTCTACCCCAGTTCAGGCTCTGCAGTGACAACAGCTGAGAAAAAACCAGTGACACCAGGACCAGTACTTAGGAAATGGGAAATTTCAAAAGACCAGCCCTATTTGTAAGAAATAAACATAACAAGCCTGGGTGTGCAGGTCAGAGTTGGTTACATGGCAGCGTGGCCAGTGGGAGGCCTGCTGTGGATTTTGCTACAGCGATGCTGTGTGGAACTTGTCCTAGTGCTGTGGATGCCTGTCTATTAAATAAATATATTTAAAGCTGTGACTATTCCCCCATGACCATTTTGTCTGTTCTATTTGAATTCCTTGTATTACTACTCCTTAGTGTTGTTTTGGGTGTGAGATTTTCTTGGGCTATCCCCAGCACAACCCCAGATTGGGCAAAGAATGGCTGGAGCAGCCCCGAGGAGGACTTTGGGGTGTCAGTGAATGAGAAGCTCCACACACCCCAGCACCGTGCTCTGGCAGCCCAGAAACCCCCTGTACCCCGGGCTGCGTCCCCAGCAGCGTGGCCAGCAGGGCCAGGGGGGGATTCTGCCCCTCTGCTCC
>VXBW01008540.1:244194-257882 GCA_013400375.1 Thinocorus orbignyianus | reverse complement strand
ATAAGAGGGGTGAGGGGTGAGGATGAAGAGTGAGGGGAATGAGGGGTGAGGATGAGAATGTGGAGTGTGGGGGTGAGGGGTTAAGGATGGTGAGGGTGAGGGTGAGGCGGTGCGGTGTGGATCGGATCCTCCCTCACATCTCCCACCCCGCAGCCCTCGAGCCACACTGCTCCCCAGACCGCTTCCAGTGCCGACCCGGCGACCCCTGCTTCCCTGAGGATTGGCGCTGTGACGGGCACCCCGACTGCCTGGATGAGGGGGATGAGCTGGGCTGTGGGACGGCCACACCGGATGACGCCTGGGTGACCGTGCCGTGGAGCTCAGAGGCAGCAGGTACCGGGGGGCGGGGGGAGGCACGAACCAGGCTTCAAGCCTTCCGTCGCTGGCACTTTTAGCCTCCCCGCGACATCGGCACTTGCAGAGGGAGGGCTGCGGGGTCAGCCTCACCTTCGCCCCCCTCCTGAACTGCCTGTGGAGCGGTGACCTCCTGACTGCTTCCTCCCAACAAGCCACCCCCACTGGAGCCTCTGTCCACCCCCCCGAGCTCCTCCGGTCCCTGGGGAATGGAGGATCTGAAGAGGAAGGATGGGGCAGTGCGGATGCTGATATCCAGCAGGCTGGGGGCTGTGTCTGTGTCCCCAGCACGGCTGGTGGCCACTGCCCTGCTCCCAGGAGCTCTGGGGTGGCCACTGGCCTGTGAGGTGCTTGGAACTGCGGTTCCAGTTTCCCTTACCCTGCGTGTCTGATGGCTGGGAGCTGGAGAGCAGCTCTGAGGAAAGAAGACCTCCTGGGGGGCACCAGGATGCCCTTGAGCCAGCAATGAGCCCTGGTGGCCAAGAAGGCCAAGGGCATCCTGGGGGGCATCAAGAAAAGTGTGGCCAGCAGGTGGAAGGAGATCATCTGCTCTTCCCTGGGGAGGCCCTTTCTGGAGCACTGGGTCCAGTTCTGGACTTCCCGGTTCCAGAAGGACAGGGATCTGCTGGGAAGGGTCCAGCAGAGATGAGGGACCTGGAGCATCTCTCTGATGAGGAAAGGCTGAGGGATTTGGGTCTCTTTAGTCTGGAGAAGAGAAGGCTGAGGGAGGATCTGATCAACACCTAGAAATACTTCAAGGGAGGGTGTCAGGAGGATGGGGCCGGTCTTTTTTCACTGGTGTCCAGGGACAGGATGAGGGAATGGGCACAAACTTGAACATAAGAGGTTCCATCTAAACATGAGGAACTTCTTTCCTGTGAGGGAGGCAGAGCCCTGGAAGAGGCTGCCCAGAGAGGTGGGGGAGTCTCTGTGGAGACATTCAAAAACCACCTGGACAAGTTCTTTTGCAACCTGACCTAGGAGGATCTCCTTTGGCAGGGGATTGGACTAGATGATCTCCAGAGGTCCCTTCCAACCCCGTGTGATTCTGTGGGGCACAGGGGCTCACTGCAGGTGTGAGAGACTCTGTGTCTGGATTTGGTGCCTGCTGGGGGTATGAGCTGCCTTTTGGTTGTCCCTGGGGCTTCCTTGTGCCACACAGAGGTTTGGGTACTGCAACTACAGCTGGGAAGTTTCCCACCTTTCCCTGTTCTGCATCTCCAGTAGGACATTTTTGCTGCTGATGTGTGCTAATCACAGTCATGGCAGATAAGGGTTTGCTGTAATTAAGGGTGCCAACAGGCTCCTTTCAAAGTGAACTGGGAACTCGGCCAGGTTTGGGTTGGAGACCGCTTTGAATGCGGACCAGGAGGCGAGTTGGAAGCCTGATGGATTTCTTCCTCTTTCACCACAGAGACTTCAACTACGCCTGTGCCAGGAGGCTCTGTGCCATCGAGGAGCCAAGGCCGCACGTGGGTCTTGATTCTTGCAGGTGGGTGAGGCTCAGAGTGCTGCATGGGTGTTCTTCCAGGCTTGGCCTAAAAACGGAGTATCCTGATAGAGTTAATTCCAGGTGTGTATCAGTGGCTGCTGTCACTAGGCCTTAGAGGGGGCTTTACGCTGCAGCTTAATCATTCCTCTGACCTGGACGCACTTCATCCTTGGAAAGGCCATTCCATGCGAGCTGGCACTAGCTCCCTTCCTCTCCCTGTCCCTTATCCTTGAGGGAAGCTGCTGATCTCTGGCTGCTGGCTAATGCTGTCGCACGGCAGAGCCCAGTGCCGGTGTCCAGAGCAGCTGCGGTGAGTGTTCCTCTGCTTGTGCGCCCTTCTCTTTCCCTAGTGCTCCTGAGCATCTTGATAGCTGCGATCTCTGTTGCTGTGTGGGGTCTGTCCAGAGCAAAAGGCAGATCTGACGTCTTCAGTCCTGAAGGAGCATCCAGGGAACAGTTGATGCCTGACAAGAGCCAGATGGGCTCATTTCCCCGATGGGTGAGTTCCTTGCACCCCACGTGCTCTGTGTGCACGAGGGAGAAATGCCTGCTTGCCCTGTGTTTCTAACCTCTCGAGCTTTTCCCTCTGGAGGCAGCTTTCCCCAGCTGTACCCTGAGCCATGTGCTCAGGGTTTCAGTCTGCCCTGAAGCAGCAGAACGCTCCCCTTACTTTCCTTCCTCACAATCGGGCATGAAGGCTCTTGCCTGACCGTAGGGATAGTTGCACAGCTTAATCTGGGAAGGAGCCGACTTCTTTAGATAGTCCAGTGCTGGTCTCTGTCCCTCCTCTGCTGCCAAGGACACGGAGCACTCATGCTGAGACACTAATCTTCGGTGTGGGTTGTTCTCCACTTGGCACAAACTGATGTTGAACCAGATTTTTGCCCGAAGTGCTGTCAATAACCAGTTGGTTTTTTCCCTATTCTTGTAACAGGCATCTTTACCATAATGGGGTAAGATGGGACTACTCTCCCTCCTGCTCACCACAGAGGCTGACGGAATTGGATATAAGCTCTCAAATCTAGGTTATTACACTGGAATAACAAGAGAACACACCCTTTGGAAATAGGCCTCGGATTGCAGGACCTTCCCTGGTGCTGTGAAATTGCCCTCATGATGGTTGTAGAAATTTCTTCATTGTTCTTGCCTTCAGGGGTTGTTAGAGCTGATTCTCACCACTGTGGCCACGGGCCCAAAGATTTTACTGTCCATGAAATGAGAGGTGGTAGATGCTATTCAACTGTTTTCTTCCACTTCCAGCCGAAAGACTTTTTTTTCCACCTGTCCCGTGCTTTCCCCTGGATTTTGTCGGGGATCAGGGGCTGTCCTTTGCATTTCAGTTGGGGCTCAGTGACTGCGCACAGATCATGTGCATCAGACTGTTTGCACTGCTGTTTTGGTGCTGCTCCATCCCATGAACTGGAAGCTTTTACTGACAGAGGTCCACCACGGGCTGGAAGGTTGAGAAGCTTCCTGGCTGCCCTGGCTTTGCTGCCACCCATAGTCAGTGTGGGGTGAGCAGCTTCTTAGCGCAACCCCTTCCAGTGAGGATCTTGACCCTTCCCAGAACTGCACTTCCCACCCCAGTGCTGAGCTCTGGATGCTGCTGCTTTAACACCATTGAAGGCATTTTCATAGAATCAGAAAATGGTTGAAGTCGGAAGGGACCTCAAAGATCATGGAGTTCCAACCCCCTGCCCTGGGCAGGGACACCTCTCCCTAGAGCAGGTTGCTCCATGCCCCATCCAGCCTGGCCTTGAACCCCTCCAGGGATGGGGCATCAACAACTTCCCTGGGCAACCTGTTCCAGTGCCTCACCACCCTCACACCAAAGAACTTCTTCCTAAGATCTCATCCAAATCTCCCCTCTTCCAATTTAAAACCCTTCCCCCTCGTCCTGTCACTCCACTCCCTGACCAAGAGTCCCTCCCCAGCTCTCCTGGAGCTCCCTTCACATCCTGGCAGGCTGCTCTCAGGTCTCCCTGGAGCCTTCTCTTCTCCAGGCTGAAGAGCCCCAGCTCTCTCAGCCTGTCTTCAAAGGAGCAAAAACTCCCTTAAAGCTGTTTTGACATGAGTGGTGTCCCTCAAGGATCCATCCTGGGACCGATACTGTTTAATGTCTTCGTCAGTGGTGTGTACAGTGGGATTGAGCGCACCCTCGGCACGTTTGTGGCTGAGGCCAAGCTGAGCGGTGCAGTGATTCACCCGAGGAAGGGGATGCCAGCCAGAGGGAATGTCTGGCTGGAGGAGGGTGTGCACGTGAACCCCATGAAGTTCACTAGGGTCAGGTACAAGGTCCTGCACCTGGGTTTGGGGCAGTCCATGGAGGACGGAAGGCCCTGGGGAGACCTTATTGTGTCTTTTCAGTATATAAAGGGGGCTTGTAAGAAAGATAAATCAGGTTTTTTGACCAAGCCCTGTTACTACAGGGGAGAGGGGACGGTTTTAAACTGAAAGAGGGGAGATTGAGATGAGTTATGGGGAAAAAATTCTTTGAGGGTGGTGAGACACTGACCCAGGTTGCCCAGAGAAGCTGTAGCTGCCCCATCCCTGGAGGGGTTCAAGGCCAGGCTGGATGGGGCTTGGAGCAACCTGGTGTGGTGGGAGGTGTCCCTGCCCAGGGCAGGGGGTGACACTGGGTGGGTTTTAGGGTCCCAGGTCCCTTCCAACATGAGCTATTCCGTGTTTCTATGAGGTTTTGAGTATTTGGTGCCTTTTTTTTTTTCTCCTGCTTTTGGCTTGAAATAACGCCCGTCTTGGATCACACATTGTGCATCGTAGCACATGGAGCTCTTTCCAAACAGCTCAGTGTTTTACACTTTTCAGGAGAACTGACAACAGGACGTTGCTGAGCGGTGCCTCTGGTTCATGTTGACCACGCGCTCCTTGCACAAGTGTTCGCTAAGTGCACAAACGACAGAAAGCTGCTGCCTTGGCTGCTGATCTCTGTGCCTTGAAGGTGAGCTCTTGTCTTGCCAAGCAGAGGCGGGTCATCGGCCTTTGAGCAGGAATCTTCTGCTCCTGGGCAGTGTGTGCTCACAGCGTGCCGCGCTCCACGGGAGAAGCTTCTGTATGTGGCATGGGGTACGGAGTTATTCCAGTGCTACTGGTTTTAGCACCAAGAGCTCATTTGTAGAGGTGCACACAACATTGCTTCTGTTTCCGTAGGGACAATTGGAGATAGACACAGGAGAATAAAAAACTTGAAACTGCTGACTTCTGCAGTTCTTTTATTTTCCTTATTTTTGTGCGTTTGCCTCAGTTTGTAGCCGGGAGGCTGAGGGCTTCATCACCTTCGGGTTGTTGTGTCCTGGTAAAGAGGGACTCGCGGTGAGTGGGCTGGGGTGGGCAGACATGGCAAGACAAGTGCCTGCCCGGGGCTGAGGGGACTCCAGCAGATACCAGCTGTAACAGTGAAAATGAGATACAGGGAGTGAGTGGAGACAAGAGGAGCAGCTGGTGCTGGCACCAAGGGTGCTGCTGCAGAAGAGATGACACCTGGAAAGAGCTTAATGAGGTGAAAAGCTTAACACGGTGTGAGCGTGTTCCTTCATTAGAGAAGTGAGGTGCCCAGCAGAGCGGGATGGTCCTTCAGCAGTGCCGGCGGCTCGGGGCAGAGCTGGTGCTGATGGCAGGGCCGTGTGGCAGAGCTCAGCTGCCACCAGCCTGTCCTTGTGCTGCCCAGCTGAGATGTGTGGTTCTGCCCTTTGCGCTGTGCCACAGGCATTGAGGCTGGTGGGTGAACTCAGCAGTCACAACCCCTGCAAGTTCATGCAGGTTTTGCTCGCTGATCCCAGAGCTGGGTGTTTCGGGGTTGAAAAAAATGCATTTTTATCGATGTTGTGCCAAAACTTGGGGCTGTGTTTGTGACAGTGATTTCCCTTCCTCTGTCCAGTGCCAGAAGCACTTCTATTGTCCTAATCCCCAGGCTCCAAGACTTTGCTGTGGAGCCTGAGCTGCTTTTCAGCCTGGGAGCAGCTTTGTGCTCCTGGTCTCTGCGTTCAATTAGATCAGTGCCTGGAAATCAACGTGATGTTCTACTTGCCGAGGTCAGGTTGTGTTTCTGGGTCAGACAAGATCAGCTCATTTAATTTGGCTTCCCCTTTTACTCGCAAATCCATAGGTTTGTTTCCTCCTCTTCAGTCCCTGTCGTCCAGGGGCACTTTCACTGCACACTTGCACATCCAGTGTCCCATCCCACCTTCCTGCCCCTGCCCGTGGCAGCAGCGGGGCCGGGGGTGGCTGTGATGGGCAGGGGGCACCCAGCAGCGGGGCAGGAGTGACCTGTCACCTTGGTGACCTGCTCCAGCACTGCGCGGAGGGCGAGAGGGTTCCCTCACATCTTCCCCTGTAAATCTGTGCTCCAGGGCTTCGAGGGATGAGCTGGGCAGCAGCAACCGTTTCCCTTGCCTGTGCTGTGACAGCTGACGGAGCAGGGGCATTAGCACTCGTGTGCTTAACGACTGACCGGTGCCAAGAGCAGCATCTGTTGTGGGGGTACAAATCCTGCGTGTCTGCACCTTTCTGTGCCTTTCAAGGCACAGGGTCTTTCGGTTCAACCAAAGCAAGTTCATTCTTTCTTTACAACTTGCTGTCGTGGATGCCCCCCCTGGAAACAGGGTGGCGTGTGACAAACACAAACAGCTAATGAGAACAGAATCAGGGAAAAGAGAAGTGAGAGCTGGAAATAGTTCCTTACATAAAGGGCTAGGGCTTCAATCTCATTATTGTCTTAAGAAGCAGACACTTAGCTGGTCTCTGACTCCTACAATGCAAACCACAGTCTGATCAGCAATCGGCTTTGGGAACCCGGCAGGTGACACGTGGCACTGTGACACGGGCAGTGCCCCCTGGGCAGCAGCTCGCCACCGCTCCTCTGAGCTCACAGCGCGTGTCCTGGGCAGCCGGCGTCTGCCGGGAGCTGCTGTCCCCCGGCCCTGATGGGAGTCACTGCTCCGGAGGGTCAGGCACCATGAGGCAGTCGGGGATGAGGCGTGTGAGTCTCTCTGCCAGCCTGAAGATCGGGGATCGCCACGGCCGCTGCAGGACCCCACAGGAGGAGGAGGTCCACATCCCGTTTGCACAGGACAGCCTGGTAAAACCATGGAGCTCCATGCAGAATGTGATGGAGAGAAACCAGGAGAAAAGCAAGGCTCCCATCCAAAGGAGCAAGTACTTGCTGAACATTAATGTTGGTGGCAAGTTGTTCTATATAGCGATCAAGGTGGCGGCCCGGTACCCCATCACCAGGCTGGGGAAGCTGGCCCTTTACACCGACCCTATGAAGAAGCTGCAGCTCTGCGATG
This sequence comes from Thinocorus orbignyianus, assembly GCA_013400375.1. Taxonomy (NCBI): domain Eukaryota; kingdom Metazoa; phylum Chordata; class Aves; order Ciconiiformes; family Thinocoridae; genus Thinocorus; species Thinocorus orbignyianus. The sequence continues at coordinate 250,730 of VXBW01008540.1, read as the reverse complement.
ACTACTCGGTGCAGAGGAATGAGTACTTCTTTGACAGAGATCCTTCTATGTTCCACTACATCTTCCACTTCTACCGCAGTGGGGTCCTGTGGATAATGGATGAGCTGTGCCCCAGTAACTTTGTGGAGGAAATCGAGTACTGGGGAATCCATCTGAAATACTCCCAACGCTGCTGCCGGATCCTGTTTGAGGAAAAGCAAGACGAACTCAGCGAGTACCTGAAAATACAGAAGGAACTGGAGGCAGAACTGGAGCCTCTGGACTCAGCAGAACACTTTGAAGGCAAATTTCTGGGACGGTTTCGGAAGATGATCTGGAACCTCATTGAGAACCCATACTCTTCTGTCCCAGCCAAGATCATTGCTGTCATGTCAAGCTTCTTTGTGCTTATCTCCATCGTGGGCATGACACTGAGCACAGTGGAAGAGATGAAACACAAGACAGGGAAGATGTGGATGGAGCAAGTGGAGATGATCTGTGCTATCTTCTTCACCTCCGAGTACCTCATGCGGCTTATATCCTCCTCCAGCTTCAAAAACTTTCTGCGGGCAGCATTTAATGCTGTAGACCTGGTCGCCATCCTGCCCTTCTACATCCAGCTCCTCTTTGAAAATCTGGATGAAGCAGACACGCTTTACCATGAGGAACTGCACAAGGTAGAGAATGTGAGCAAGCTGGGCAAGGTCCTCAAGCTCATCAAGCTCATGAGGATCTTCCGCATCCTCAAGCTGGCTCGCCACTCCACTGGCCTCCGGGCCTTTGGCTTCACCATTCGCCAGTGCTACCAGCAGGTTTGCTGCCTCTTCCTCTTCATCGCCATGGGGGTCTTCACCTTCTCTGCTCTCATGCACTCAGTGGAACATGATGTGCCAGGCACCAACTTCACCAGTATCCCCTACGCATGGTGGTGGGCAGCGGTAAGGTGTGAGCTCCTTCTTCCAGAGGAGGGTGCGGTGGGACTCCCTGGGTTGCCCTGATGCTTGAGGGATTCACCACTGCTGGGGGCCAGGAGGCAGAAAAGGGCCCAGTCTTCCCATCAGCTCAGTAATGATGGGAAACCCAGAGAAAAGAAATCAGAGATTTGGACTGGGCTCTGAGGCTCAAAAGCTGGTGCTGTGGTGGGATGGTGGGACAGAGGTGGTGACCTGGGAACCTCCAGGCCCAGGTTAATGACAAGGGGGGGTGTAGCTCAGCCCAGGCTTTAGCTGCCATGGGACCCAAGTGTTGGGTGGATGTGGTTCAGACCCCGTGGGCATGGGGACAGCCTGAGGCTTGTGCAGCGTCGCAGCCTGGCTGGGCTTGGGCGGTGTGAGAAGGTCAGAGCTTGTGTGGCTGCGCACGGAGACCCAGGGCTACGTGTGGGAGGCAAGGGACCGCAGTCCAGCCATGTGGGGCCCGTGTCTGGAGAGGGGACACAGAGCGGGGTGTGCTGCAGCCTTTGCTCAGCCCTTGTTTGCTGCCCTGCTGGTGCCGGGAGCCGGCAGCTCCGTTGATCCCAGCGCTATAATAAACCTGGGATTACCTCCGAGATGAGGAGCAGCTAAAGCACTTGAGAGCCAGGGGTTACGAGGGCACTTTGATTTACGGATGAAGCGAACCCACAGATCACTTCTGCTCTTATAATCCCCCTTGGCCACCACGGGCTGCCTGCTGCAAATTCATCCCGCCTCGAGGAAGTGCAAAATCACTTAGCAAAATCACCAGATTTGAGTATTCAAACGTCACAGGCTGATCCTGACCCTGCTCGACACAGCTTCATACAAAGCCCAAACCTCTCTGCCTCAGCTCTCCCCTTGTCCCCCGTAATCCTGCTCCCCTGCCATCGAAATGCGGTTCCTCTGGGTGCCTTCCTAGGCAATGCCTGTTTCCCTTGGAGGGAGAGTCCAGGAAGCTTCATTCCTGTGGGACCAGGCAGCTTAGGGCCAGGAAACACCGGAGCCACCACTCCATGGGGGCAGGAAGCTCCAGCAGACAGTCTGGCTGCTGGGGAAATCTCAGCTCGGTGACGTCCAGCTGTGTGTGAAGAGCCACACGTGAAGGAGACAAGGGAGCAGGGCTGCTTGCCTCTGATCCCTGCAGCTGGGGCTTCATCCAGCCCTTTCTTTGGGTTCTCCAAGCTGGGGAAGCTGAGCCCTGGCTGTGCAGGAATGGCCAGGCTGGCTGCAACCACGGTGACACCGAGCTGCCAGGGGCATGGGGTGGTGAGTCCCAGGGTGGGAGGGCAGGGTCTGCTGAGCTTGTTCGTGTAGGATTTTATCCTTCTCCTTCCTCACCCAGGTCAGCCTCTCCACTGTGGGCTACGGAGACACTGTGCCCGACACGGTGCTGGGCAGGGTGGTGGCCTTTGGCTGCATCTCCTTTGGCATCATCCTCAATGGCATGCCCATCTCCATCCTCTACAACAAGTTTTCTGACTACTATGCCAAGCTGAAGGCCCACGAGAATGAGACCAGCCACTCGCTCAAGCTCTCCAGGAGGATCCGCTTGAAGGAGCGAGTGCTGCGGAAGCTGTCGGAGTGCTGCAGAGCTGACCCCCGCTGCCACCACTGACCACCGCCCGGCCACCCCTCCGCCAGTGCCTGCCCTGCAGCCTGGACATCCCTCCAGCAGGTCCTATCCCCTGGGAAGGCTCCACCACTCAGGCAGGAGACACAAGTGGAAGCAGGGACGAGTCCTACAGGTGCCACTGCTGGCTAGGGGATGTTTGGAGGGTGAAATGTGCCCGTGGCCGCATTGTGACACGGACGTCATTGTGTGCTGGAGCCTGCTGTGCCCTGGAGTGGTCAGCGAAGGGCTGGCTTGAGAGGTCACGTTAGGGCCATGGCAGGACATCTGCCACGAGCCCTTCCATGCAAACCCGCTTCACCTCCCACTGCCCTGGGAGCCTGGGGGCAGGATCCTGGCTTGGAATGCTGCTGTGATGGGAACCACGGAGAACCCGGAGGTGCAGAGCTGACGGCCAGAGCATCCCCAGGCACTGGCATTTAATAAAGCGGGCCAAACCCATTCATTCTCTTGGATTATTGGCCAGCTGCTTTGTGCAATTCAATAATCTGCTCATAATTTGGGGGTGAGGAGATGACATTTCCCTGGGGCTCACAACCACCTCTCCTGCCAGCTGGGGGAAGAGGGGGGCTCTCGTGGGACACAGGGGAGCCTGTCTGCACATTGGTTTGGCGATGAGGTACCTGGCCTTTGATGTATTGGAAGAGGAACTGGGAGGAACTGGAAGAGGAACTAAGCACTACATGTGCTTAGGACACACTGTTTGGCTTTGCCATGTGTTTACGTCCTGGAGACAGTGGGGGATGTGTCTGCAGGGCACAGGGGAAGGACTTTTCCCTCTGTATCTATTCAGTGGGCTCCTTGGGGGGATGTTCGCCCTTCCCTGGAGTGGGATGGGGAAAGGGACCCCAAGCAGCGGTGGGGAAGGGCCGACAGCCATGGATGCTGGTTTTAGGTGAGCAGCGGAAGGAAACAGGGTGGGATTTGGACACCTGCAAGCTGGGCTTGGAGATGAAGAGCTGCTGCGGTGGGGGAATGACTTGTCCTGGTGTCAGCCTGGGAGCACCCCTAAGCCAGTGCTGTTGCAAAGTGTTGGAAAGAGGCTTGGAGGGGCTGAGGGACGGTAGGGACAGCCATGAATGCTGGACCACAGGGGACAGGGGTCTGTGTCAGAGAGTGTGAGACCCCTGCCGTGTCCCCCCCCAGCACCTACACCCCCTCCCTGGTACCCACATTGACACCCACCCTCTCTGCTCCTCCCCAGCGCCAGTGCAACCCCCCCATCACTTGTCAGCTCTGCTTCCCACCCCATCTTTTCCATGAGGAACCTTCCCTCTGGGTGCAGCACAGCATCCCCCAACCATCTTCTCCCAGAGCCGTCCTTCCCCACCACCCACCCACCCCGGCAGCATCATCTCTGGGCACCTCTACCTCCCCCAGCCCCATCACTGCATCCTGCCACATGCCCCCATCGCCTGCCCGGGGATTGCCCCCCACCTCCCATTTTGGGCGGGCTGATGGACCCCGACATCCTTTGGCTTCCAAGGAAGGGGGTTCAGCAGCCAAACACCCTCACCCCCAGAGACTGAGCTGTGGCTGCATCTTCCTCTCTCTGCTTGCACCCCTCTCCCATGCTTTGGCCAGCCCCCACCCCAGCAAGGGGTCCGCAAACACCTCCTCGGAGAAGGGCACATTTAATAGTTCCTCTCAATTCTTTTTACAAGTCACAACACCACAGAAATGTACAGACATTTACAGGCCACTGTACAGGCGGTTTCTGTCGTATATATTAGTGCTCTCACTATATACATATAGTACAGCCTGCGGGGAGCCTCTGCGCGGGCGCGGGGACCTGTGCTCCCACGCAGGGCACCCCGAAACGGAGCCATCGTCCTTGGGCTGCGGAGTTGCTTAGGCTCATTCCAGTCAATTTAATCAGAGCTTGGCCCTGAGCCTTCCTGGGCACCACCAGGGGGTGATGCCACCCCAGGGTAGAGCTGGGCACCCCTTGATTTCCTCCCCCTGGCCTCTTCTGGGGAGTTTTGCAGGACGGAGACCCCTTCAAAGATGCTCTGGAGGGAGCAGGAGCAGCCTACGCCACTGCGGCACTTCCACCTTTCCTCCTCCTCCTCCCTGCCTCAGTGGCAGCCGCAGCTCCCGGCCACCATGTCATCGTACTGTTTGAGGACCACGTTCTCATCATCATCGAAGTAGAGGAGGTTGATGGAGTAGAGCTTGTCGGGGACGCAGCAGGGGCTGCTGACGCCCTCGCTCAGCTTGAGGGCGTTGATGATGGACTGCACGGTGGCGTGGTTCGTCGGCCGCATGTTCTCACCCAGTGGGAAGGGGCAGGAGCCCTTGCAGTGGTAGGCATTGTACCCCCGCGGTGAGATGATCCAGCCGGACCAGCCGATCTCCTCAAAGTCCACTGACAAGGGATGCCTCTGGCAGGGCTGGAGCCGGTCCAGCGAGCGGGTGCTGCGCGGCCCGGTCAGCTTGGGCACCGGCATCTTTGCAGGGAGAACAGGAGCCTGAGGCTGTGAATCTGCCAGAAAGGAGGACCCAATGCCGTTAGCCACCACAGGAGCATGGGAGGAGGCAGAACACAGCACGTGTTCCCCCCACCACCACCTCTGCAGCCGCCTGGTGCAGTGAGCCCTTCGGTCACAGCCTGTCACCAGCCCAGGCAGAGCCACCAGGAGGTGACAACCTCACAGCCCCACAAAATCCAGAGCAAAATCCAGATTTACACCTGCGAGCCTGCACCCCCGCACGGACCAAGCCAGAAGGGAGGTGGCCTCTCCCTCCGGCCAGAGAAGGAGCTGTGGATTTGAAGGCACCCCTGTGCATGGAGCACCCCAGGACTTTGAGGGCAAGGGGATGGCAGTGCCACGGGAGCGGTGCCAGAGGCAGACGGGACCCACCTGGGAAGCCGGTGATGGGCAGGGACGCTCCCCGGCGCCCATCGTCCGTGAACAGGACCAGCATGGGCTTCTTGCTCTCGTGGTGGTCCCCACTGGAGGTGAACTGCAGCGGGGGGGGATCGAGTGAGCTCTCCCCAAGGCCTTGGACCGTCACCAGCAAACCCTGGTTCCTGCTTTCATCTTCCACCCAGTCACGAACCTGGGGAACCAAAACGGTGTCACTGCAGCAGGACAGGCACGGCACCGGAGTCGCCACGGTGGTGCCAGCCCAGCAGCGCGGTGGGATGAGCTGCAGCCACACTGTGTCCCCCAGCCCTGGGCACAGGAGACACCACAGGGGACACCACAGGATGGACGCTACCTGTGGAGCAGTGGAACTAGGCTGGGGCAGGATGGAGCTGCCGCTGGGGCTCTTGGCAGGACTTTTACCCCCCTCCCAAAGGCTGCTCCCCCCACATCCCACCCCCCACTGCTGCAGAGGTCTGGGTAGCACATTGCATTGGAGCCCAAAGGTTGAAATGGGTTTAAAAAAAGCTCCGTCTCGCAAACTCCCTCTTGTGCCAGCCCAGCGGGGGGAAGAGCACTCACCGCCTGCGTGATGGCAAAGACCTCCCAGCCCGAGCCCTGCAGCGAGACCAGCCTGGCCGCCAGCAGCTTCTTGCCTCCAGGCACATTGGGCTGATCCTTCTCCAGCACTTGGTAGACGCTGACCTGAGGAAGGCAGCAAAGGGAGATTACCACCAGCCAGGTCCTGCCAGAGGGGAAGGACCCCGACACAGGGACTGGGGAATGAAAAAGGCAGGAGACAGGGGGTTGGCAGCTTGGATTTGCCACAACCCGTGGGTGCTTTGGCTGGCACATGCACAGATCAGAACATTTAACTCTTGTAATTCTCCGTGCAATGCAGTGACACCTCAGTTGTATGAACTTCATGGAGCTGGGCCATGACCCCCCTGCAGGCAAGTGACCACAGCAGCATGGCAGTGACATCCCGAGGCACAGGCTGGGGATGTGCCCCATCCCTGCTCCTCTCTCCATCCCCACCCTCACTGTCATCCTCACACTCACCCTCATCCCGTCCCATCCCATCCCATCCTGTCCCATCCC
>VXBW01008540.1:231629-244133 GCA_013400375.1 Thinocorus orbignyianus | reverse complement strand
CATCCCATCCCATCCCATCCCCCTCCTCACCTGGCAGACATGGTGCCTCTTGGGCCCATTGGTGGCCTTTGGCCAGAGGCGGAAGAGATGCAACTCTGCTGTCAGGATCTTCTCATTCTTGGCCACACTGGAGAGGACAAAGAGGAACCGCATCTTCTCTCCGTGAGCTGCAGGGGAGGACAGTGGGGAAGTGGAGCCAAACCAGGGGTGGCACCTCCACCAGGGGCACTTGACCCCTTCCCGCAGCCCCTTCCCCAGCACCGTGGGAACCCCCCGTCCTTACTTTTATCCAAGAAGCTGCGGACTGTGTTGCCCTCCAGGATGTCAGGGTTCTTGGTGACACCATCCGCGTTGGCGACAGTGTTGAATAGATCCACCATGTACTGGGGCGGCTGCTTGAAGTGTGAGGGGGGTGGTGGAGGATCTTCCATGCCAAAGACCTCCAGGAGCCTCTTCAGTGCCTCAGCTCGCCGGCTCACCGCGCTGTCTGGACTCGGGCACACTGGCTTGGCCAGGGCCAGCAGCAGCAGGACGGTCCCCAGCATGGCTCTGCTGTCCCTGTCCTAGCTCCTCTACCCTCTGCCTGCCTGGTGCTGCATTTATAACTCACTGGAAAGATAGATCGGAGTCAAACATGCACATGAGCAATCAGGAGGGTAAAGAGAACTAATTGCCATGCTAACAAGGTGTGAAGCTGGGCTCCTGGGCACCCTGCACCAATTAGCCCCAGTACACAAGTAGGAGGGGAGGGGGGCTCACCCCAGCGCTCCTGGGGGACGCAGGGGTCTCGGGCTGCGCAGATCCTGGCAGGGCTGCATTTTCTCTCTGTAGGAGACTAACTGGTTTTTAATGATGGCACTAATGGGACAGACAGGAGGACCTTTGTGTGGATGAATGCAGCCCCTCCAGAGCCGAGCAGGACTGGAGGAGCATCTCCTTCCCACCGTTCTCCTGCTGCAGCAGTTCTTGCTTCCCTGCAGCTGCTGCTGGGAGCGAGGAGCGCTGAGGGGGGCTCGGTGTCACCCTGCTGTCCCCATCCCATGTCCCTCTCAAGCAGGGTGGGTGCCTGGAGACCCTTCACACAGCAGGGGTGGCCCAGGCTGAGCGCCCCCCTGACGCTCCCCACAGTGATGCCTGTGTGAAGGAGCCTGAGCAGCCGAGACCATGGGAAAAGCAGGTTTCCAGCAGAGAACCAGCAGCCCCGGGGGGCACAGCCTCCCTCCGCAGTGCTGCCGGGCCCTGGGCTGTGGCAGAACTCAGCAGCAGGAGGAACCAAACCTCAATTCAGCTTTGTCTTTGAAAAAAAAAATAGCCGGTTGGTTTCCTGGAGATTAAAAGGCCTTTGCTTCTAATTCCTGAAATATCAGGAGAACCCCACGTACTCTGGATGATGGGATAAAAGCCAATTCTTTTGCTTTTATTCCCCAAGCACAGAGGGAACGGGCTGGTGAAGGTGGGTGTGTTGACACAGCGCGTTTGGACTCTACATTTGCCATTTGTTTTAATGCCACGTGATCGAACAGAAGAAATTAGCATCATACAATACCTGCCAGTGCATCAGGTAGAGCAAGCAGAATTAGAAAAGCCTGTTAGATCTTACAGGGAAACCCTCTGTGGATGAGGCCCGTGGGGATGGGCTCTGTGAGAGGCTTGGCACGGAGAGGGAAAGGTGCAGGAGCAGAGCCAGCACTGTCCATCTGTTCGTCTGCCAGTGGGGACTCTGTGGCTCTCCCCGGCTGAAGCACCCCCAGGCCAATGCCATAGGAGACAAGCTGAAGNCTTCCCCAGCTCCGTTGCCTCCTCTGCCCTCGCTCCAGCCCCTCCAGATCTCTCTGGTGTTGAGGTGCCCAGAACTGGACACAACACTCACGGTGCGGCCTCACCAGTGCTGAGTCCAGGGGGACAATCCCCTCCCTGCTGCTGCTGCTCACACTGTTTCTGGTACAAGCCAGGATGCCCTTGGCTTTCTTGGCCACCTGGGCACACTGCTGGCTCTTGCCCAGCTGGTGGCTGTATTTTTTTCTAACAGAACACTTGGCAGATGAAAGGGCTGTTAATTACCCAGGCAATGAGGGGCGTGAGTTAATTGATGGAGGAAACTATCTGTGTCCTCTGGACCTTTTCTGTCCCCACTCACTTCCCCAGTGTCCTGCAGGACAACTGGGGCTGCTGCCTGCAAAAGGGACATCTCTGCCCCAACGTGCCCATTTCCCTCTCCTCTCCCACTCCTGTTTCCCATTTCGTAGGTGGGAGCAACTGGTCCCACACAACGCCCAGTCCCTGCCAGGTGGCCGTGTCCCTCCTCGCGCCGCATCCTCCCGGGATGCTTGGGCAGAGCCAGGAGGGGCTGCACAGTGGAGCCCCCAGGGAGCTGTGAATTGCCCACGATGTTAATTTTACAAGCTGCAAAATATTTTTTGTGGAGGATTCATTTCGACAAGTGTCCTTTAAGCCAGCTTTTATTCAAAAAACAAACAAACACACAAAAAATAGCCTTCTCTCATTTACATACACTGCAGACAGTCTGGTGGGGGTCTTGCAGGAGCCCCACCTGTGGGTCCCCAGCCCCGCTACCCCCTGCACTTGCACTGCTGGATGGCAACGACAGCACCAACGCCAGCCCGGCAGCTCCTGAACGTGTGTATGCAGCACTGCAAGGGGTGCAGTGCCTGGAGGCAGCTTCTGCCCAAACAAGACATTTCTCTTCACCTTGGGAGCCCCTGCAGTTAGGGATCCCACCTGGAGTCCTGAGTCCAGCTCTGGAGTCCTCAACCCAAAAAGGACATGGAACTGGTGGAACGGATCCAGCAGAGGGCCACCAAGATGCTCAGAGGGCTGGAGCAGCTCTGCTGTGAGGACAGGCTGAGAGAGCTGGGGCTGTTCAGCCTGGAGAAGAGAATTCTCCGGGGAGACCTGAGAGCAGCCTTCCAGGATCTGAAGGGAGCTCCAGGAGAGCTGGGGAGGGACTCTTGGTCAGGGAGTGCAGTGACGGGACAAGGGGGAATGGTTTTAAATTGTAAGAGGGAAGATTTAGATTGGATATTAGGAAGAAGTTCTTTGGTGTGAGGGTGGTGAGGCACTGGAACAGGTTGCCCAGAGAAGCTGTGGCTGCCCCATCCCTGGAGGGGTTTAAGGCCAGGCTGGATGGGGCTGGGAGCAACCTGATGTGGTGGGAGGTGTCCCTGCCCATGGCAGGGGAGTTGGAACTGGATGATCTTTAAGGTCCCTTCCAACTCTGACCATTCTATGGTTCTATGAAAAAGGTTGGCCGTGCAAGTGTAGGGTTCTGGTAGCTATTGAGTTGCACCTCTGTGCTGAATCAGGGAAGATTCTGTGCCCTTGGGAGCTCTGGAGAACTAGAGGAGTTGGGGAAGGACTTCCCAGGCTGGAGAAAGCCACTGTCAGGACCCTCTTCCCATCTGTGTCTGCTGCCATGGGGGACCACAAGCAGCTGCCCAACGTGCCAAACTGGGGATCATGGTGGGGTTTTTCTTCATCCTGTGAGGCGATGGAGCAGGGCATCGCTGTGGCACCGCTGCCAACGCCGCTCTGCATCACCTTCACGGCCCAGACGGTGAGCGGTGGGTGCTTCCCAAGGGTGTCACCCTCTTGGGGTCCTGCTCCGGGAGCAGCAGGAATGGGGGCACGTCAGATTTCCCTGGGAATGTGTGAGGATGTGCCCGGGATGGAGCATGGCTGGATGGTGGCAGCTGTGCTTACCTAAGCAGGCAGGGATCCCCCCGAGGAGCAGCTGCCCAAGCACCTTCCCGCACCAATTTCCTGTAAAGATTTGCAGAACAAAGGCGCGATGAAATCCCCTGCAGCACCTTCTGCTGGGGACACCCCAGGGGACCGGCTGTGCCCCTCACTGCCCCTCCTCAGCCTGAACGTACAGCCCCTGAGAGGAAAAGCTTGTCAGGAGAAGCATTTTGGGGGCACACTGCTTGTGTCAGAGGTCCCCGTGCTCAAGGGGATGCTGAAGTAGAGTCTCCGTCAAACTGACCCACCTAATGATTAAACCATTTTTAAAATACATACCACACCGCCCTCTCAATTACTTTTTGAAGAAATCCTCATCCCAAAGAAAAGCCTGTTTGTTACTTTCTGGCACCGATGTGTACATAAATTAGCCCGTTGGATTTTATAGCATGAGATAATAGAAAAAGGAGATTTTTTTTTTACCACTAGGGTTTGTGGGCAGGGCGAGCTTTAGCTCAGGGTGAAGCTGCCCACCTCAGAGTGAGACTTCCCTGCCCCACTCCCTGATCCTTCATCAGCTGCTGGAGGAGATTTCTTTGTTCCAGGATGGGGCTGTGTTTTCAGGGGAGGGAAAAGCGCTTTCTGAAAGCAAAACTCTCTGGGATGTCTGAAGAGGGGGACACAAAATGACAAAACGATTNGCCCTAGGGCAGAGGCGAAGCTGGGGGCGAGTCCACATCTCCCAGCCCTGGGCCATTATCACCAGATGAGCCCCCGTCCATGAGCCACCCCGGGGACAACTGCCTCGTCCAGCACCTTCCAGTCACACGTCTGGGAAGTCAATGCTGATTCTCCCACCTCTGGAAAAAAGCACTTCACGCTGCCTAATTTTCTTTCCCCCCTTGCTGGGAGGGCGAGGGCCGGGGATGGAGGAGCAGAGGCTCCTCTGGCTCTCCAGGCTGGGAGCCACAGCCACCAGCCCTTTGGGGATGTTCTCCCCAGCACCCTCTGGTTCTACCAGCACCTCCAGCCCCTTGGCTGCTCCTCGGGTCCCGCCGGGGCTGGCCCTGGGCTCTGTCCCTCTCTGGCGGCTGCTGCACAGCCCTGTCACAGGAGCCGCCGGGAAGGCTGGAACGGGATGGGGTCAGATGCAGAAACGCCAATAAATGACCTCAGCAAATTCCAGGAGAACTGATTTTATGGAGCAGATGTGGAAAATCATTTCAACGTGACCTTCCAGCCTGATAAAAATGGACGAGTTCATCTTCACCGACGTGACTCGGGCTCGTTTATGTGTGAACTCCCAAGACAAGCACACCAGTCCAGCAGGAACCAGTTCAGCTTTATCCCAGTGGAAAGTTTCGACCTGTCTGGAACAATTCAGTTTGGAGTTTCCATCTCCAAGTGACTTTCGAATTTGATCTTAGAATTTTTGAACTACCACCAAGTGTAGTTCACTGATGAAAGGGCATTTCATTCAGTCTGTCACAACAGCAGCTTCCTAGTAGTTGCTAAGAGCAGAGCTTTTATCAGCAGGTCAGTTTTCTTGCTTTCAGTGGGGGCATTGGAGCAGACCCCCAAGGTCCCTCCCCACCTGGTTTACTCAGCTTCGCTCATCTCTGGTTAGAGGACACTTCTCTCTAACAGCAGCTGGTTGTATTTCCATCCTGACACCACACACAGGGGCAGAGAATGACATTTCAGCCACAGACCCGTGCTGTGAGGGGGAAAAGAAAAGCCAGACCCTGACAGTATAAAACACAGCCTCAGGCAAAGAGGGTTTGTGCAGCAAACCAGAGTGTTGTCAGATCACCTTCTGAGCTCTGACGCAGAAAACAGGCTGAGAGAGCTGGGACTGTTCAGCCTGGAGAAGAGAAGGCTCTGGGGAGACCCTGGAGCAGTCTTCCAGGATCTGAAGGGAGCTCCAGGAGAGCTGGAGAGGGACTCTTGGTCAGGGAGTGGAGGGACAGGACAAGGGATGAGGGTTTTAAATTGGAAGAGGGGAGATTTAAATGAGATCTGAGGAAGAAGTTCTTTGGTGTGAGGGTGGTGAGGCACTGGAACAGGTTGCCCAGAGAAGCTGTGGCTGCCCCATCCCTGGAGGGGTTCAAGGATGGGGCTTGGAGCAACCTGGTGTGGTGGGAGGTATCCCTGCCAAGAGCAGGGGGGTTGGAACTGGATGATCTTTAAGGTCCCTTCCAACTTTCACCATTCTATGATTCTTCTATGATCTTCCTGCAGGAGGAAAGCTCTCTGTCGTTCCTATACTCTTGCTGTAGGTGGGGTCAGGGCATTTCCCCACGTCGACCGTGACTTCCCAGAGAGAGTTCAGAGAGCTTTTCAGAGCTGGGAGACAGAGACATTCCTGAGGGCAGGTGCTGCAGTGACAGCCAATGACCACCCCCACCCCCCAAAGTCCTTGGAGAAGCGGGAGCCGCCGCCAGCGCAGGTAGGTGGGCTCGCAGCAGGGACCTGCTGGACAGGACCGCAGGTCACCAGCCACAGGGGCGAGTTGGGGTGGATATACCAAGAAAAACAGCCCACGGAAAGCAACTTCCAGCATCAGCTCCCTGGTAAAAAAGCTTTTCTGACCATAAACTGACTCGGCTTTTCCTCCTTTCTCACCGTGTGACAGCACGTCGTTGCTGTGGTGCTGCTCCTCCCAGTGAGACGATGTTACCAAATCCACTTGTTCCCCAAAACCCTGATACCATCAGCTGAACTGCACTGGCTAAAGCAGTTCTTGTTTCAGCCCAGGCTCCTGATCTGCAGGGTGAGGGTGACGACAGCTCTGGGGAAGGCACGTAGACTTTCCTGCAGGACGTGGCACCAGCAGTGCCACAGCAGCTACAACAGGATATTTCAGTTACAGCCCCCCAAGGGGGACACTCACATGCAGTCCCCTGCAGAGTTTGTGTCTGTTCCCTCTCCAGGATTAGTTATCTCGGTGGAGTTGGGACTTCAGGCACTGTCAGTTCTCCTGGCATAAGGAGAGCATCCCAGCTGTGCGCAGCTGTGTCCCCGAACGCACAGGCTCCTTCTGGTCCCTCCACGGAGTGACACGGGGCATGCCATAAGGGAATGGCACAAGCACCTCAATGGTCAGATGTTCATCAGAAAACCACAGCTCCTGCCAGTTTTGCTGAACTGGGCAGGAAAAAGGCTTCCAACCCCTCTCCGTCCAGGACACCAGCTCTCAGGTACAATAGATGTGGCCGAGAGCTGGCCTCACTGCTGGGCTGAGGAGGGCAGAAACACACTTGGCTGCTGCCTGGAGGCAGGCACCGTGGTAGATCCTCAGCCAGACTCTGGCCCTTCCTCTGCCAGGAGGATCCAGCATTACCAGAGAGTTCTCATCTGTCTGGCGTATTCCACCGTCCGCTGGCTGAGGGAGGACAAGAGCAGCCTGGTCTGGTGGGATGTGTCCCTGCTGAGGCAGGAGGCTGGGACTGCATGGTCCTCACAGTCCCTTCCAACCCAAACTGTTCCACGATGCTGATTCCAAGAGGCTCAGTGGTGGTTTTCTGCAACGTGGAAGCCAGGAGCTGGTATTTTTATACATGTTTAAAATCACAGTCCCCAGAGTATGACTTTCACCCAGACCCAACAGACAACAGGGATGACAGAGACACACTTTTCTCACTTTCTTGCTTCTAAGGAAATGGGGCACGGAGGAGTGTCTGGAGAGCCCCGAGAGGCTGGGGCCAGGGGAGCTGATCCGCTGAGACGGGCAGCTGGATCAGCACTTTCCGACGTGCACGCTGACAGGACTGCCAGACACCTGCGAAGCACCAGGTTGAAAAAACACATTCCTTCTCGCTGCTTACGTGATGCTGGGGAGGACACAAACCACCAAAGAAAAAGACACACTCCACCCCTGTGAAGTCTGCCTGGGAGAGAGATTCCTTCAGCCCAAGCACCTGCAGAAACCCCAGGGAGAAAGCCCTGCACACGCATCTGCTGTGTCTGCAGACCAGAGGGAACACATTTCCTGACAGATTTGTAAGTGTGCTGCAGAACAAAAAGCATGCAATTAAAAATTCACCAGGAAACAGGAGGCTTTATACTCTTTAGTGAGCTCCTGAATGATGAGAACAGATGAACACAGGGATTCACACGTGGGAAACGTGGCTGAACTGCAGACCCAAACAAGTCTGAGCTCCCAGTACACTCAGGGCAGAAAGAGAAACCTAGTTCTCTGCGCCAAGGGCCGCTGAACCCGTTCATGGAGCTGAAAACAGCCCCTGCCCTGTGTACACCCCCCAGCCCAGCCCCACCAAATCCTCATTTCCCGGCTCCCCAAGCCCATCAGGCAAAGAATGGGGAGGTGGGAGCAGAAAGACACGGGGCCGTGGCATCCAGGTCTAGAAGAGTTCACTCTGCTGTGTTTTCAGTTTGTAAAACATCAGACATTGTTGGTCAACGGCTGCTGCTTCTGGAGAGCTTTCTGACGTGAGCTGCTTTTCACCAATAGTCCTGTCCATGTTCAAGGGGCTGATTGGTGGGAACTCTCATTTCATCACAGGAAGAAAACTGGCCTTTTAAGTGCCTACTGAGTAGTTCAACATCACTGTAACTCAAAGAATCACAGAACGGTCAGAGTCGGAAGGGACCTGAAAGACCATCCAGTTCCAACCCCCTGCCCTGGGCAGGGACACCTCCCACCACACCAGGTTGCCCAAAGCCCCATCCAGCCTGGCCTTAAACCCCTCCAGGGATGGGGCAGCCACAGCTTCTCTGGGCAACCTGTTCCAGTGCCTCACCACCCTCACACCAAAGAACTTCTTCCTAAGATCTCATCTCAATCTCCCCTCTTCCAACTTAAACCCATTCCCTTGTCCTGTCACTGCTCTCCCTGACCAAGAGTCCCTCTCCAGCTCTCCTGGAGCCCCCTGCAGATCCTGGAAGGCTGCTGTACTGTTCACAGAAGAACGTGCGACTTTGCCAACACTGAAGGCTAAACTTGTACAAGTGCTGCCCTCACATATGGAGAAAAAACCTCAGAAACCTCAGACTTTTCAGTCATACAGTTTAAAGCTCTTTTCAGTATTTGTGCTAAAACTGCCTGAAGCTCATTTTCTGTGGCCTGGCTGTCGCTGCAAGGGGAACCGAGATGAATGACTGCTTATGAAGACCACAGACTTCTTTTTTTCTCTCCTGAACAAATGAGCTATTCCCCGCTTCCTCTGCACCCTGACTTAGGGACACGTTGTTGTCTTGCTGACAGCCCTTCCAAAGTCAATCCTGGGAGCTGACAGTCTGCAGTAATCCCAAACTTCTGCAGTACCAAACACAGAACGTTACCCACAGCAGTGCACAGGCACAGAGACAGAGCCCCTGAGCCAGGGGCCAGGCCACTCAACAGCTTCTGTTCTGTAGAACATGCTTCAAGCGTTGGATTATCTGGGCCATGAGTCCCCAGCGTATTTCTGTTCAGAATCACTTGAGGGAAAAGTCACCAGGAGGGCCACGGAAATGCTCAGGGGGTTGGAATACCTCTGCTCCGAGGACAGGCTGAGGGAGCTGGGGCTGTTCAGCCTGGAGAAGAGAAGGTTCTGAGGAGACCTCACAGCAGCCTTCCAGTACCTGAAGGGGCTCCAGGAAGGCTGGTCAGAGTCTGTTTCCAAAGGGCTGCAGTGACAGGACGAGGGGCAATGGCTTTAAGTTGGAGAAGAGCGGCTTTAGGTTGGATATTAGGAACAAGTTCTTTCCTCTGAGGGTGGTGGAACACTGGACCAGGTTGCCCAGGGAGGTGGTTGAAGCCCCTTCCCTGGGTGTCAGGAGGATGGGGCCAGTCTTTTTTCAGTGGTGCCCAGTGAGAAGACAATGGGCAATGGGCACAAACTTGAATGTAAGAAGTTCCACCTAAACATGAGAAACTTCTTTCCTGTGAGGGTGGCAGAGCCCTGGAAGAGGCTGCCCAGAGAGGTGGTGTAGCTCACACGTAGTTCCTGGAGGACAGCTGGGCTTCACTGGGACAGATGCCTTGAGGAAACAACGAGCACAAGCACAATGCTGTTAGAAGGCATCCTTTGCAAATCACGCTACCACAGCGCTGCAGGAACACCAGCCCTTTTGGCCCAGCAGCACAGAGGAGACACTGGGGCAGATCTTCAACCACAAAAAAAAGTATAAATTTAATTGTGTTCAGCCAAGAAACAAACATATACAAAGAAAAATACATTTCCATAAAAAAAATTCCCTGTGCTTGGGCATCTGAGCCACTCTCCATCCCCAGCTCCACAGTGCTACCAGATACCTGGAGAGGCAGGAACCGCTTCTCCGAGCGGCAGCCGTGAGGCCTGGCCAAAGCTGGAGAGCTGGTGGCAGGGCACAGGGAAGTGACATACAAAATATTTATGAAAAAATATGCATTTTAAATAAAGAACTTACAACAACTTAAAACTTTATACAAAATATTACGGTTGCCATTTCAGTGTCTCAATTCTAGGAATTCTTTTTGAAGTCTCAGCATCCTGTTTTCTACCCCATGTCCATCTCTGCAGCCTCCTTCTCCAGAGGGCACCGTCTCTGCCCAGCTCAGTCCAAAGTACCTGAAAATGAAAAAAAAAATATTTTAAATATTATAGTCTCGGGAACTGGAAATGCAGTTGTATGAACAAATGAAACTTGTTTACAAGCTGCCAATGAAATATGCAGTAAATTCTTAAAGTTTGAGCAAACCACACACCAGTAAACCCAAATCTAGCCACTAAATTTTATATGTGTCTCAGTGTCCATTTTATCTGTGTTCCTCCTCTCAGCGAGAGGCACAAGAAGATACACTATTAATTACTAAAGATGTGGAAACAGAGGGCTCTGAAAATGACTAAGTTCCTTCTCTCTCAAGAAACAGATTACACAAAATATTGAAATGAACTGAAACCAAGTAGAAACTCACCTTCCAAAAAAGCAAACTCATCAATAGCTTCAATGGCATTATCTGCAAAGCAAATTGAAAACAACGAACACAGATGAATCACTTCATATTTGCATCTGCTTCACCACGGTACAGTGACCAATTATGAAAAAGTTTACTTGTTCTGGAGATGGTGTGTGAAATTATTAACGTATTAATTGGTAGAAGAGAAGTTTTTCTCTCCCATCTTCAGAGAGAGAAACACCTACGATTGCTTCATCACACTGGGACAGGTGGAAAAATCCTCCATCCTCACAACCCTTTGTAAAAGACAGCACAGAATATGCTCCCATACCCAGGTCTTTTCTCTGCAGAGTTTTCCTTTTTCCTTGCTGAGCGTACACGTAAGCATCTTTGGCTATGGTTTCAACAAACAACTCCTGCAAAGCAAAAAGAAGACAGTATCACACAGAGGATGAGAAAGGGAAGAGAGAACATCCCAAGGAAAGGAAAAGTCCTACAAGACTTCAGAAAGAAACCAGAAACTCCACCTTAATGTTTCCCCTTTCCAATAAACAGCTCTGAAAACAACAAATGGACAGTGATGCAGATGAGAAGTAACACGGGAGGAGAGGCAGCCGAGAGAGTACTGGACAAAGCTGGATCATCTGAACATGTCTGGAGACCACCTACACAACAGCCACTCCCAGGGCACCTTCTGAAGGAGGAAAGGTGTCCTGCATTCAGGGAGGGGAGAGGCGTGTGGATCGAGCAGGACTGTCCTCATGTGCCACCCAGTGGGTCCTGCAGCTGTGGGAAGCAGCTGCCCAGCAGCAGACCTAGGGGTTATCATAGAATCATCCAGGCCAGAAGGGACCTCCAAAGGTCACCTAGTTCCACCTCCCCGCAGTTACAGGGACACCCCCAACCAGCCCAGGTTGCCCAGGGCCTCATCGAGCTTCACCTTGAGTATCTCCAGGGAAGGGGCCTCAACCACCTCCCTGGGCAACCTGTTCAACTTAAATCCATTGCCCCTCGTCCTGTCACTGTAGGCCTTTGGAAACAGACCCTCCCCAGCCTTCCTGTAGCCCTTTCAGATCCTGGAAGGCTGCTGTGAGGTCTCCTCGGAGTCCTCCTCTTCTCCAGGCTGAACAGCCCCAGCTCCCTCAGCCTGCCCCTGTAGCAGAGGTGCTCCAGCCCCCTGATCATTTTCATGGCCCTCCTCTGGACCTGCTCCATCAGGTCCATGCCCTTTCTATATATGCAGGGCTCCAGAGCTGGACACAGTGCTCCAGGTAGGGTCTCACCAGGGCAGATTTATCACAGGAGACACGTGAGACCAGAGTCTACTCAGGGATGCTCTCACACGATGCCAAGACCATCCCACAAACACCTTGCCCGTGCAATGGGCGATGCTCTCCAAAGATAAAAAAAAAAACCCTCTGGTAGACGTTGCTTCGATTCGCACATCGCAAACCCTCAATGTGCCATCAGGGAGAGCTGGAATCTACCTGAGTGGGCACAGAGCCGTCTGGCGGAGGCAAAGGCCCCGTACTTCCCTCAAAGCAGGGTTCTGCTCCATGGGCAGGCTCCACTGGCACCCCTGTCACGGGCAGGCATGTTGCCAGTGCGGGCAGCGCTGCCAGCTTCTCCCGCAGCTTCCCCAGCCCTCTGCCCATCACCCTCTGCCCGGGGCCGAGCAAACCCGGGACAGCCCGGGATGCTCCCAGGGGGATGGGTGGGCACAGGGCCTCAGGCTCCCATCCCACTTCCCACCGGGAGAGCCCGGGCCAGGGCACCCAGCCGCCCTCTGCCTGCTGAAAACCCCTCAAACCCTCCGAAAAAAACACCCAAAAACCCCTCTTAGAAAAAACCCACCGATACCGAGGGGGCTGCGGCCCATAGGGCCTCCAGCGCGGGCCCAGCGTCCCCTCAGGCGGGAGCAG
>VXBW01008540.1:207429-231587 GCA_013400375.1 Thinocorus orbignyianus | reverse complement strand
GCCGCCCCGGGGCTCAGCACTCCCAGCAGGATGAGGTCCTCATCATCCGTGTCCTCCTCCAAGATGACCCTCGGGGCCTCCTCGTCACCCCCTTGGCCTCCCTCGCCCCCAAGCTGGGCCCTGCCTTCCCTGGAGCGGTTGGTCAGGCGGCCATGGGGACTCACCTCTCTGGTCGCTGTCAGCCCTGTGTCCCCATGCCAGCTCCCTGCAGGTCACTGTGGGACCTCCAGACACCCCCATCTCCGTCCCACCTCTGGCTGGTGGGATCAAACCCTCTGGTGCCTGCCTTGGGCACCCACCACCCTCCACAGGATCCCTGGAGGCCACCACCCTTGGCCATCGCCTGCCTGCCGCAGCTTTCCCCACATCCTCCTCATGCTACCTTATCCCTAAAACCACCCAAGGGCAGGACCCACCGCGGGCACTGCTGGTGGGACATCTTCCCAAAGGGCTGGTGGGATAGATCACCCTCGGTCAGGGACATCCATGCCTGCTCATGGCCCGCCAGAGCGTCCCTGCCACCGGGCTTGACTTAATCTCTCAGACCTTTCTTGCCTCTGAGGCAATAAACGGTGAAACTGGGACATTTCAACACAGAGATGGCCCAACGCAGTGCCATGCTGTGCAGGGCACTTCCCCTGCTTCCTGGCAGAGCTCGGCTCCTCAACAGAGCAGATGTCCCCTGGTTTGGACACACTGGAAGCCGTAGCCCTCTCCCCAGCCCTCCCGCGTTCCTGCAGAGCTTGGTCATGCAGGGCCATGCTGCTTTTGCCACGCAGCTCCCACACTCCATGGGGCTCTGAAGACCTGACCTGCAGTAGGTTCACATCGGCCACCATCAGATGAGAATGTAACCTGCTCTCCCACTCCTCGCAGTGGCCTGTCCCTCACATCCCAGGCTCACTCCCTGAACCCCAGGCGTCTTTCTAGGTGAGAGTCTTAGGGGCAGCAGGGCTTAGTTGGCTTCAAGCTTCCCAGCAGCAGCAAAGTCCAAGCTAACAGTCCACCAAGAGCTGCTCCTCCTCCTTCATCTCTTTCTCCTCCTCCTCCTCGGGCTGTTTCACTGTCAGGCTACAGCGACTTCCTGGCGTTGCACACAACTTCTCACCAACTGTTAGGAAAGAGCTTCTGGTTTCAGGGGAAGGGGGACTTCAGAGAGGCTTGCCTTGCACAAGTTCTTCTGTTTGGATGCTTCTGATGGCCTTTAGAAAGGACGTGAGCACACAAGAAAGTGTCTGCTAATGGAAAATGGTGAGTAAGAACCGGACCTGGGCTGCACTGGACCTGGGGATTGACCATGGGGAGCGGAGCTGTGTCTCCTTCTTGGGAAGGCTTTGGTGGTGTCCTTGTGAGGGGCTGGATCCTGCTGAGACCCTCACTCCTTCTGGAAGACAAAGTCCTCCTGTACATCTGAGGTGGTCAGAGCTTCAAAGGTCTTTGACCAGTTCCTGGACTCAGTGTGAGATTTGCTGGGTGACATTGGGCTGGATCTAAAATCTGTGAAACAGGAGGAGGCCATACTCTGCCACTGAGTCTAGGAGAGCGCCCACCAGAGCAAAATGTATTGGAAAAGATAGAACTGATCATGGTGACAGCGGTGCTGTATCCCACAGGTACACCTGAGGGCTACGGGCAAGTCCAAGCTCACAGAACAGCTCCAAAATCTATGGTTACAAACCTCTGAATCACTGAAGTGCCAAGAATTCTGGTGTCATCTTTGGGAATCTGGAAAAAGTTGCATTTTTTCACTAGTTTGGGTGAAAGCCCCCGCTGCCTGGTGTGCAGGAAATAGCGAATTCACACTGCTTTACCACAGGCTATGCTTAGAGTGCTGCGTTTGCAGCGTTTACCAGGAAAATTGGGGTTACTGCCCGGGGATGCGAGGGGAACTTGCACTTATTTAGGTATATATACATTTGAGCACTTACGTCTTAAAATACTGCGCTAGCTTCCTTGTGTACTAGCCCTTCTGCTGTGAAAGAAAAAAAAATTACGCAAGCACAAACCCGAAGTGAAATCCCAGATGGAGGAGAACTTCAGAATCAGAGCCTGTGGCTTACTGAGGGCAAGTGGAGCAGCCAGCTCTGGTGCAGTCGAACACTGTGGTCTGGGGACAAGGGGGTGGGAGAAAGATGGGGCAGGGCAAGATGATCCCTCCCCTCTCATAAGGTCCATCTGAGAAACTCAGGAAAAAGGTATCCCCATCCCACTTGAGTTTTGTGCTGTTCCTCAAACCTGGCGCTTCTCTTCCAAAAGTCATCCAGACTCCTCCTGGCAGCCTTTCTCTGGAGGCTTCAGAAGAAGGTGCTTTTTGGTCATTCAGGAAGCTGGGGCCAGCTGGGGCCAGCGGTTCACATGTGCACAGTGTGAGCAGAACAGGAAACACACTGCTCTGAAAAGTAGGGCAGATCTGCTGCCTTCTCCTTTTTATTTGTACACAGGCTTTGCCAGGATGAGTTTCAGTAGCACCATCCTGGGTTTTCTTCTGCGGTGGGGATGCTGAAGGCTCTGGGTTCATCATGGGAACCAGGACCAGGGCAAGGCAGGTTGAGCTGTGGGCATCTGAACCCTGGGCAATCTCTAGATCTCAAATTCTCTGCCCTCAGAAGCTTTGCTACTAGTAGGGTATAATCCCCTGCCCCATCCTTCTGTTTTGATGGTCCTTGGTAGTGGATGTGGGTGGATTGGACCAACAGACTCCATGATACGCTTCCTGGATGTCCTCATGGTGGTGGGACCTGTTCCCGATCTGGTGCAGCCCAGTGTTGTTTTCTCAGGAACACTCCAGGACTGCATTGAGCAAAGACCACATTTCATAGAGGAGGCTTAGCGTCAGGCCATGCTGAAGAAATATGGCCAGAGGGCTCTTCGACTCGGTTCCCTCCATCGTGTTTTAACTGTAGATTTTCTTAATGGCTGCAGACACATCTGGAGGGGAAAGAGGCCGTGGTGAGGCATCTACAGGCAAAGTTCCAAGGGAACAGGAAAGACCCTCCCAAAGCGGGCAGCCGGCTGGAGAGTCACTCTGCAGCACCCCCTTCACAGGGATCCAAGGGCAAGCCAGGACAGACCCTGGCATGGGGCTCCAAGGGTAAACCACCTCCTGAGCCCCCCCGGACCAGGAGAGTGGACTTCAGCAGGGCTTCTCCATCTCATGGTAAAGGTCAGAGTGTGGAACAGCGTTTGCCTCCTCATCTCATCAGTGAGACCCCAGGATGGATGGTGCAACTGAAGAAGGTAGCTGCTCAAGACACCAGCTCTCCCTCAGCCCCTGCAAAGCCAGAAGGAGAAGACACATTGATCAAGGGGGTGGAAGCCGCCTCTGATCCTCCCCAGAGAAACCCAGCCCAGCAGATGTGGCCACTTGCCAAAGACAGGGGTTCTCCAGTGGTTCCTGCCAAAGGGCCAGCTGTTACGGCCTCCCTGGTTGCGGTGGGAAGCACCCACGGGACAGGGCACCCAGCTCTGCCTCAGAGAAAACCTTTGCCACACGTCAAGGAGCTGGGAGCCAGGCCGGCCAAGCCCAGGCGCCCTCCTGTCGTGGATCTGGAGAAGTTTTGGGTGGCTGCACGTCCTGAAACATCCAGCCCTCCTGCCATGGAGCCACTAAGGAGCACTCAGCTGGGTATGACCACCTGCAAGTCCCCCAAGATGGACACAACTCAGAAAGTTAAGTCTCTCCAGTCATAGTTTGGAG
This sequence comes from Thinocorus orbignyianus, assembly GCA_013400375.1. Classification (NCBI taxonomy): domain Eukaryota; kingdom Metazoa; phylum Chordata; class Aves; order Ciconiiformes; family Thinocoridae; genus Thinocorus; species Thinocorus orbignyianus. Next base: position 227,890 of record VXBW01008540.1, on the reverse strand, counting down.
CTTCTTGGGGGATGGGGGCAGGGCTGATGGAGAGGTGGGGGCTTGTAATAACAAAAGGGCTTTTCTTGGCATGTCATACAGAAAGGAATGAAAGAGAAAGACACCAGGTGAAGAAACAAAAGGGACTAAGTGCCCCATCCCTGGCTGGGGACAGGTATCGGGCTCTAGGGTGCTTGTAGGGAGTAGGGTTGATGTAAGTAACACGAGGGACACTGACAAACTGGAGTCAGCCCAGTGTAGGACACTGAGATGTTTGGGGACTGGAGCATGTGGGAAAAGAGAGGCTGAGACCCAGGCTTGTTTGACTGGGAGGAGAGCGAGTGAAGGGAAGGTCCTTTTAGTGCCCAGAGCTCCGTAATGGGAGGAGAAGATGGAGCAAGACTCTTTCCAAAGTTCCCAGGAGCAGAACCAGAAGCATCAGGTGTGAGCTGCAGTAGGGGAAATTCCAGTTAGAAGGCTCTTTCCTGTAGGAGTGGTGGAGGCCTGCGGCAGGCACCGGGGAGACGGGTATCTCCATCCTTGGAGATACTCAGTTGCCACCTGGATGAGGCCCTAAACAACCTGCTCTAGCTCTAAGGCCAGCTCTACTCTCAGCAGGAGGCTGGATGACACTCCAGAGGTCTTTTCCAGCTGGTCCGCCCTTGTGTGGCTGTAAGAGCAGACAAGCCTGGCTGGTGAGAAGCAGTGCTGATCTCCATCCCATGGGTGAGAAACCCTCACACACCCTTTGGCCAAGGGGCAGAGGCTCTCTGAAGCTGGCAGCACATTGCCTGAAACACTGTCCTCCTACAAGCCTGAGGGTGCTGCCCAAGACTCCCCAGGCACAGCTGGAGCTGTGGCCACTGAGCCATGGTGGCTCATGGTGGCTCATTGGCTTGGTGTGCCCTCTTTACTCGCTGTCCATGGACATGGTGGTTCTCTGTTCAGCACGAGCCCTGCCAGGCTCCACAGTGGCCTTCCAGATCCAGGCAAACGTGTTGGTTTCTAACAGCTGCAGCTCTGCTGATCCAGGCTCTGGGTGATGAAACTTGTTTCAAATCCTGTTTCTTTCTTAACTCTTCTCAGTTCTTGTTCACCGTCCCCTTTAAAGGATGGTTCCTTATTAAACATAGCCATAGCCATAGCCGTGGGGTAGAGGGCGACCATGGGAGCAGAGCTTCTCTTTCTTTGCTTATGAGAACTGCAAAAGCTGCTGGTTTATGTTGTTGTTATAAGATATTATTATTGTGTTGGTGCTCAGAAGCCTCCCTCATCCTGGCCGGGTGGTTGTGCTGGGAGGTGCTCACCCCCATCCCTGAGGGGGGTTCTGCTCTCCACGTGTCCTACAAGCTAGCAGTTTTCAAGTATTTATTTGTCTCATGGGTGGTGAGGCAAGTTTGAACATCTAGAATTACACCCCTGCCCCAATTTGGTTCTTTTTGTTAATTTTTAGGGCAATCTTATGATTTTTATGGCTTGGTATATGATTGCGCATTACTTGGTACAACAGCCCAGCAGAACGACCATGTTGTGCCATGGATCTTTGTGGCAGTTGTTGGTTGGTCTGGTTGGCCAGGCTGGTGATAAAAATAATGGGATCTTAGCTGGGATGTAGGTGTGCCAGCCACCATACAAGGCGCAGCAGCATCTTCTGGGTGAGGATGCTTCTGGGCACATGAAGATGTGTCAGACTTGCCCTGACTCTGGTCCAGATCTGCAGTTTAGGGGTTTAACCACATTTAAAATACCCATTTTGTCCTCTGCCTTTTGTCACTGCTCCAGGGAGTAAGTAACATTAGGACATAAGAATGGGAAAATAAAAGCTCCCTGGTGAGTTCCCCAGTGAGACGTGCCCCGGTGTGCTGGGAGGAAAGAAAATCTGCAGATGGGCCATGGAGTAAAACCATGTCTCTGGGTCCAGATGTGCAGTCAGTTTTATCTCCCCACAGCCCTTTGTGCTTGATCTAGCCCAGGGCAGCTCTGACCCTCTGTGTGGGGGATAGAGTCAAGGAGAAAATGTGAAATAGTCCCTCTCTGCTCCCTCCCATTCCTCTTTTTACCATAGGTCACCTGAAACCAGGCTGCATTGCATCAGCGCCGGCGCGGTTCCCACCACAGGATGCTCCTACTCTAACGGGGTAAGGACGGAGCCAGCACTTTTATTCCAGGAGGCTTCCAGGCTGTCCCGATCCTGTGGGAAGGGCACAAGAGAGAACAGCAGAGGGGTCCTCGTGTTCTTGCAGAATGCCATCCTTCACGGGCTGCATGGGTCTGTCTGCTGCCATCGTGCCCCACCACCCATCTTCTGCACTCCCAGCTGCTGTGCCATGGTGCTGAGCGCTGTGAGGAGCTGCCATCCTGTGGCACAGAGCTGCCATCGGGTGATACAGAGCCACCATTGGGTGTCACGGAGCTGCTGTCCCATGGCTGCCATCCCATGGCACAGATCTGCTGGCACATGGCACAGATCTGCAGTCCTGTGGCACAGAGCTGCTGTGCCATGGCACAGATCTGCTGTCCCGTGGCACAGAGCTGCCATGCTGTGGCACAGTTCTGCTGTCCTGTGGCACAAAGCTGCTGGCACATGGCACAGAGCTGCCATCCCATGGCACAAAGCTGCTGTCCCATGGCACAGATATGCGGTCCTGTGGCACAGAGCTGCTGGCACATGGCACAGAGCTGCTGTCCCGTGGCACAGAGCTGCTATCCCGTGGCACAGAGCCACTATCCCATGGCACAGAGCTGCTGTCCTGTGGTGCAGAGCTGCTGTCCCATGGCACAAAGCTGCTGTCCCATGGCACAGATATGCGGTCCTGTGGCACAGAGCTGCTGGCAGATGGCACAGAGCTGCTGTCCCATGGCTCAAAGCTGCTGTCCTGTGGCACAGAGCTGCTGTCCTGCTCTGCCCCAGACCTGGGGCCAACTCATGGGCAGCCCAACTGCCTGTTGCCTACCATCCTCCTGGCAGCCTTGAACCTGCTCCTGGCCCCCAGTGTCACCACTGCAGCCGGGCTTCCTAACGGGTGCCTGCCTCATCACAGGGTTGAAGATGAGATATACGACGATGTAGAACCTGTTGGGATGCTCAGGAAAGGACAAGGCTTTCTGCCGCCCGCCGTGTCCCGGCCACCAGCGTATCCACGCCCCAGAGGAGGTGGGTGCAGGAGGGGCTGGGGTGCTGGTGGGGGTGAGCACTGCAGCTCAAAGAGCCCCGAGGCCCCAGCAAGCCACGGGCAGCAGCAGAGCCCGCGCTGAGCCCACTGCCCCCACGCACGGGAGGGCGATGGGTTTCTCTGCTGCCTTGGGCATAGGAAACCCTGACACCCGCCCTGCTCTTAGGGGCCAAACTCAAGGTTTGGTCCCCGGAGAAGAAAGCTCTTGCTGCTGTTTCAGTCTTGTGACCTGTCTTAGTGGGTGTCTACACCTTCCAGCAGCCTCACAGCAGCACCTCTCCCAGGGTTTGGTTTTGCAGGTGAAGATGCCAATCGAGCCTCTCACAGGGTTGCTTTGCTGGCAGCTGCACAGAGGTAAAGGGTTTTTTACTCATTCTAAGGGTCCCAAAATGGCCAGGGCTTCTGGCTGCTTTGACAAACCTGGTGGTTTAATGGTCTCTGCTGGGCGTGCAGTAGAAATGTCCATGGTGAAGAGCACAATCAGCAGGTTTAAACCTGGCCTGAGAGCCCCAGGAGGGCTGGGGGGAGGCACCTTCAGGCTTGGGGAGAGCTGGGACAGGGAAATGCAATGGGACAGCAGCCGGGGTGGGAGAAGGGGAAGGGAGGGAGCAGAGCATGGGATCATCTGAGCTTTCCTGTGACTCTCCATGGCTCTGCAGAGAAGCCCAGGTCTCCCAGAAGACCAAGCCAATGACACTCAAGGACTGCAAGAAGGAAGAGAAGGCAGACAGGGAGTTTCAGAAGAGATTCAAGGTGAGCAGCAACATGCAGTTGCTTATCTGAGCTCTCCCTTACGTCCTGCGAAGGGCACGGTGCTCTGCAGTGACCAGCTAATGCCCAGGTCACACCCGTCCTGCCCCCAGATCGGACCAGGCCCGCAGAGTGTTTGGCCAGAGAGGGACCTGCTTAATTCCAGGAAGGGAGAGCAATCAGAGCCGCCTGGCTCACGCTCCCCTGGGGTGGCTGCTGAGCTGCAGCACTGCTGTTTGTGTTTCAGTTCGAAGGAAACATCAACGTCCTCACTCGGATGATGGTTGACCCCGCAGTGACGGAGAGGAAGGGTGGAGGGAAGAACCTGCCACTGAGACGAGGAGAAATTCTTGATGTCATTCAGTTTACAAACCAGGAGCAAATCCTCTGCCGAAACAGCCGGAGGAGGTGTAAGTCTGTGGGGGCTGAGGCTCTGCCTGCAGCAGGGATCACAGCACACAAAGCTTTGGGAACAAGTTTCTTCATGCTCATAGAGCAGGAGACACCCCCTCACCATCAGACAGACTTGATACGTACCCTGGGTCTGCCCCTGCTCTTTGCACAAACATCCTGCTCTTCCTCCCACCTGTCACCAGCATTTCTGTCACTAGCTGGGCTTGTCTCCCTCTGCTAAAGGCCTTCCCAGTTCCCAGTGCCTCTCGGCCACCAGCCAGGCACACCAGGCTTTACTGTAGGCCCGGACTCCACAAGCCATGTTTAAGGAGCAGATCCCTCAGTCTCTTCCCACCAGGCCTGGCGGGCTCCTTCCTGGCATTGCCTCCAGGAGGTTCCTCCCAGGGCTCAAGCTCCTCTTCCCGGAGCCGGGCTTCTCCTTGCCCCCAGCTCTCCCTGGGGCTGCGAGACGTTGCTAAATCCTGTCTGTCCTGGGCAGGGGCAGGTGCTGGGGTGAGACCCTGCCCGTGCCGCCTCCCGGCACATCCTGACATGCTTTCCTTTGCTCTGTTGCAGACGGCTACGTGCCCCGGGCCGTGATGCTGCACCTGTGAGTATTTCTTCCCCAGCCCCTTCCTCCTCACTCCACGAGCTGTAGCAGTTACCCAGCAAGTGCCTGGCACTTAAACCAACCCTGGCCACTGAGTGCCAACTCAAGACCTCCCAATCCAGGCAGCGACCATAACCATAACATTGGCTGGTTACCCTGGGATGGAATCTGCCATTTCTGGTGTCAGGAGAAGTTCTGGCACCGGGAGCAGCTTACTGGGGTGCTGTGAGGTCTCCCCAAGCTGTAGTCCCTCATGTGGGACCTGCCCAGACCTGTTCAGATGCTGCTGGTGGAAGTGTGTGCTGGGTTAGCGCTGCCCCCCTGCACAGCCAGGTCTGTGGCTCCCAGCAGCCTGGGACAGGGCCACCAACTGTGCCCAGCACAAGGGCAGCCAGAGCCATGCTGACCCCACACCATCTCTGTGGGGAGAGCATGAGGCTGGGAGGAGGCAAAGGGGGCTGCGTGGAGGCCACCAGAGCCTGTGGACACGTTAGGAAAGCTGGGGCAGGGGCTGCAGCAGGAGCTGGCCCTTGCCTCAGTGTCAAGAGGTGGTGGGGACGTGGGAGACCAGAGTGCTCACAGCAGCCTGTCTTTTTCCTGGCAGGGACACTGACATCTATGATGACGTTGAGATTTACGGTAGGTGCAGAGGGAGCTGCTGCCCCAGCCCTTTCGCCAAGCACCAGGCACTGTTCCCTGGCACAGAGAGGCAGCAGCAATGCCCACACCAGTGCCAGGGCCCCCCCTCCTGCCTCCTTGGTGTTTCCCCATCTTCCCTCTCTCCCCTCTCTCTTCATGACTCCTCTCCCTCCCTCTGGGACATCCCTTCCTTTCTCTCAGTTCCCCACAGGTCCTCATGTTCCTCTGTTCCCATTTATTTGGATTTCCCGGCACCCTTTCCCTTCTCAGCTTGTTTCCACCCCGTGCTGCCAGCCCCAGGGACCCTTTGGCATCCTTTGAGATGTCTCTGATCTCCCAGATGACACAGGATGCCCATTCTGAAGCTCATCCCAGCACACAAACTCCATCTCTGGCTCCCAGACAGCTCTGAAGGTGGAACTGAACTGAGACATATTGCCGTTGTGCTGATGAGCAAATATTTTCCCTAATTCTGCCCGGCAGGTTGAACAATCTGTGCTACAGCCAAAGGCACAAGACAGCACCCACAGAGACCTTCCCAAGGGCCAGAACATGAAAAGCACTCCATGCCACACTCCTGCTTTGGAAGGAGCTCTGCTTCCTCTGAGATGACCCTGCCAAAGCCACCCTTCCCCGGCTGAAACAGCGGTGAGGCTGTGAGCTGCAGGGGTCCTGTCCCACAGGGGCAGAGGGTTCAGTGAGATCCTCATGTCAAACCTTCTCTGTGCCTCCTTTTTGTCTGTATAAAGTAAGGCAACAGTTTGAGGGTTTCGTGGTCTTATTGGGGATGGGGGTGGGAGTGTTAAAGCCTGGGCCAGAGAGGTTTTAATTCAGAGAGGTTTCAATATTTCCCCATTCCCAGAGCATCCTCAGCCTGGGAATGGCACTAAACCCACCCACCCTGTCCTGCGCCGCTCCCCTGCCTCAGTGGGACTCCTGGCTCAAACTGGGCAGAGAAACACTCTCAAATACTGTGGGCAGCGATGGTTATTGACCGGGCATCCCAGTGGCATCCCATGGCCTTGGGGATGGCTCTGTTGGGGTAGATATTCCCATGGGTACATTCAGCATCATCCGGTGCTGCTTCGGGCTGATGGGCTGGGCAGATCACCATGGGAAATCTTGCCATTAACTGGGAAACAGCCTTTCTTTGCAAGCTTTGCCCTCACAAAGCCCTTACAGATCACAGATTCACAGAATTTTCATGGTTGGAAGGGACCTCCGAGGTCATCAAGTCCAACCAAAAAAACCCCCAAACCTCTAAAAAGACCCCAAAACCCCACTACCAACCACAAAAAAACAAACCCCACAAACCAAATCACCCAACCCAACAATCTTGGCCACTATAGCATGCCCTGAAGTGCCACATCTACACAGTTCTTAAATACCTCCAGAGATGGTGAGTGCACCACCTCCCTGGGCAGGCTGCTCCAGTGCCCGACCACCTTCTCAGTGAAGTTGTTCTTCCTAAAATCTAATCTCAACCTCCCCTGCCCCAACTTCAGACCATTTCCTCTGGTCCTGTAGGAAGGGTGAAGCCAGTGGGAGCAGAAATCCTGGGGCAGCCTCCCAGTCCCAGATCCTTTTGGATCAGGATGTGATGGGAAGGGTGCTGTGGGGCTGAATCCCTGCTCCCAGCCCCGTGCAGCTCCGGCCCCGGGGGTGGAGGGTCAGCCTGGGCGGGTTGGCACCGGCGCAGCGGGATGCCAAGCCCAGATTAACCAGTTGAAGACGTCACTTTCCATTATGAGAAAAGCTCCCGAAGAGCCCCGAAGCTTTTGGTGCCTGGATTAGTTGCCAGCTCGGCTCCCAGCAAAAGGCAGGGATCCATCGACGTGGTGGTGTCCGGGGCGATGAACGGGGCCTGGAGCTGCTCCCAAGGGCATTGCCTGGACGGCTGAGGACAACCATGTGGGAGCGGGTCAGGAAAGCTCTGCTGAACTCGCTGTCCACAACCTTCCTGCGTGTTTGGAAGTGGGTGCAGGCTTTTTGGTGTAAAAATGGCCTCCTGACCCTGTCGATGCTGTCGGTTGCCACCGGGTGCCTTCTGGGGTTCCTGCTGCGGGCGCTGGAGCTGACGGAGCTGGTAAGGCTGGCTGGGACTGGGATGGGAGCAAGGGGGATGGAGCTGGGCAGTCAGGGAGCTGGCAAGACATCGCCATCCAGGGCCCCAGATGGGCACAACCCTGAAGGCAAAGGCTCCTGTGCAAGAAAACTACCTCACAGGGCAGGAGGACACTGTTTGCCTCCTTCCACTGGGGATGGGGGCTCTGCAATGGACCCTGTGGGGCTGCAGGAGCCTGGAGGTGGCTCCTGGGGACGGGAAGGGGGTAACAGATGCTCGGCTGCTGGATGTTCGGTATCACAAGCAGTAGCTTTGGGGTCTGAGGGACAAGCTCCTCCTGCCGCCCTCCCCAGCCGCGGAGATGCTCAACCCAAGCACGTTTCCATTCTCTGGACAAAACCCAGCAAATAAATCCAGGGCTGGTGGAGAGAGCCGGGGCAGGGGCGGCTTCCAGGGGTCACCTTCTCTGAGAAGCCTTGGAGACAAATGCATTGGAGACAAGGCACCCCAAAGGTGCGTTCCCTGAGCGCTTTCTAGGAGCATTGTGCTGCTAAATGCCACCACACTCAAATCCACGTGGCTTTAGTGACATCGGGCATCTTGGCTGTGGCTCCACCCTGATCTTTGGCCGCGCTGGCTGAGCCCCAGGAGGGGGGATGCTGCTTCGGGGAGAGCTCTCGGCTGGGCTGGAACATCCCCATGTCACCGCAAGGATTTAACAAAGTCTTGTCACTTCAATTATGCCCTTCAGCATCACCATCCGCAGCAGGGATGATCTTGTTACTTAATTGAAGCTGGGTGTAATCTCCCTGCACCCTCCAGCCTCTGCTCTCGAGCATCCGGCAGCCTCCCACCCTGGCTGGAGGTCGGCAGAGCCCGGGGGCTCCTGCCCCTTGTCCTGCCGTGCACCGAGTTCATCCATCCTCTGCCCCAGCTCCATCCTGCCTGGCTGCCGCAGCTTTGCATGTGGTCCCCAGCAGCCACTTCTCCCTGTTAGAGACTTCTGTCCCAAAATCAACGGCACAGATGAGGGGCTGGAGAAGCAGCCAGTCCCTGCTTTCCTCCCCGTGATGGAGCAGTGTCATGAAGCAGAGAAACCCTCTGACAACAGAGATGCTGTTGAAATCTGTTGTTAGTCCTTGCACCTGGCTGGGCCCACTGCAGCTCTGCTCTACATGAGCTCCCTGGTGACATCAGCCAAGTTTAGGCCACACGGGGGGTGCCAGTGCAGGGGCAGCAGTGGGGAATGTTTATTTTAATACTTTGCCTTGGCATCCCTCAGAGCCCGGGTGCGTTGGGTACTTTGGAGTGACCAAAAGTACCTGCTTGGTTTGGGGCCATCTCAGATCTGTCCCTGACTCTTCTACAGTAGCACGGTGAAAGGAGGGAGGGAGGGAGGGAGGGTGGATGGACAGATTGGTGGGCTGAGGGATGGGGAAATGGCGGGAGGGAAGGGAGGGAGGGAGGGAGGGAGGGTGGATGGACAGATTGGTGGGCTGAGGGATGGGGAAATGGAGGGAGGGAAGGAAGGATGGAGAGATGGAGGGAGGAAGCGAAGGATGCTGGTCAGGTGGCTCCTGGTCTTGCAGACCCTCATTCTTGCCCTGGTCATGGCCATGGGACTGGGGCTTTGGGGGTCTCTCTCCAGGCAGCCCTCCCCCATGCCCATATGAGGACCATAGTGGGTGGGCAGATGCCATGGGGTGGGAACCTCCCTCGATGCCCTGTGAGGCTGGACACCCGCGGTCTCCCTGAGCTGGGCTTTGTCATTTTGCAGCCACAAGGTATTTCCATTTTTTGCTGCCAGCACCAGGCTGCACCCAACAGCTCTGGGCACTCTGCTCCCCAATAACAAGAGAAGCAACGTTTGGGAGGAACCAGTGGTGGGGCCGTGGGGACAATTCCCTAGCGGGCAACAGACCCAAGGATGTTTCTGGGAGACGATCAGTCCCACAGCCCCTCTCCAGTTCACAGCCAGGTGTCCCACGTGGCCACCAGCATCCCCCATCCCTGACCCAGCTCCTGGTAAGGGACAGACAGAGACTCGGTGTCTCTGAGTGCCACAAGGAATGGCTGCCAGCTCGGAACCAAGCTCAGAGCTGGGTCTGGTTTGGGAAAAAGGAAAGTTTATCAGGTTTGAGCCGTTAACCTGCCATCAGTGTCCACTTCTCAGCTCTCTCCTGACACAAAGGCTCTGCTCTATGTGCAGGAGAAGCAATATTTTTCCTTTCCTGGGGAGCTCCTCATGAGGATGTTGAAGATGCTGATCCTGCCCTTGATCACCTCCAGGTAAAACATCAGCTTCTGCTTTTAATGTTCCATCTCTCCATCACATTATGGAGCTCAGTCCATAGTCTGCTGTTGAGGAGATCACCCTAAAAACACCTGGGGTGAGAGCAGCCCCAGCCCCAAGCAGAGGGCACCCCAGCAGCCTCCCCTGGCTTTGTGCCCATCAAATGCTGTGATTTCCCAGCAATAGTCTGGGACAAATCCTCACCTGGGTTTGGCAGACACCCGCACCCAGGTCAGGTACCTGCACTGCCTGGGGTGCCTCCCCTCTTCTTGTACCCAGCCAGGCGGCGATGCCGGGACCATCCGCGGGTGGGTGATGAAGGGCAGCTGTTTAAACTCAAAGATTTCCTTATTTAAAGGGTTTTGAGTAAAGTCAGGTAGAGACCAAGAGCACCTCTCAATGTCACATGTGTGTTTGCAAATCCCACTTCTATCAGCCCATCTCAGGCCAGAAACAAGAAATAGAGCTGCGAGAGTCACACTCAAGTCTAAGGAAGGTTTTGAAATGCTTACATGGATTTACATATTTTAAACAATTGCTGGCACATGCTCATTAGAAATATCCAAGCAAATAGCTCTTTGTTCCCTTGAAGACTTGTCACTTCTCTATTGTTTTTCAGAGTTTGCTTGCTGTCCCCTCTGCCTTTGGTTTCTTTTGGGAGCGGTGTGCTCTCCATCCTGGCCACACTTGGTCTTTTCAGTATCAGCCCTTGTGGAGCTGCTCTCTTTATCCCTCTAGTGTTTGATCTCTCCCTTTCCTGATGCTCTGCCTGGGTTCTCCTTCACTCCTGGGGTGCTCTCAGCTCTCCCCACAGTGCAGCGAGGGGTTGTTCCAGCTCACAGCTCTCCTGCCTGCGGACATGAGGTCTGCACAGGGCTCCCAGGAGTTTTCTTGCACTTTTATTTGAAGCCACCTTTTTTACTTACTGAATGATGGTGAAGTGGTATCTTCCCTCTAAGCACTGTCCCAGAGCTTCCCAAGGTCTCTGTCCTCCTGGACACGTGGCTGCTGGAGGGGAATCTGTGGTCCAGCCACCACCTCAATCACCTGTCCCTTGTGTGTCCCCAAGGGTGGCATTCATCTTTGCAGCTCCTGTCTCAACCACATCCCACCTGGAGGTCACCAGGCCTCTGCCCAGCTCCTCCGGCAGCTTTGGCCAAGGCTCTGCAGGGCCTTGCAGGGAGCTGGAGCAGTGACACCCAGCGGGCAGGAGGTCGCTGTGGGTCTAGGAGCACTTGGGGCACACTGCACCCCCAAACACTCCCGTTTGCCTTCAGTGCCGGCACCACTGCTGGCCAGCTTTCCCTGCCGCGGCAGCCCATAATACCCTCTCTATTTTTAGTCCAGTTTTGTTTAAAAGTAGCTTATGGGCTACTTCTTAAAGAAGCTCACATGTACCTGAAATCTGAACCAGCAACTCTCTCCTTGGGGAAGTGAGGTCCATCCCCGCCAGGATTTTATAAACCTTGGTAACAGCTTTCTGCCCTGCTCGCAGGGACATACAGCAGCAGCAGCAGCAGCAGAGGGTGTCAGAGATTTAAGAGAACAGTATCACACACCAGAAATAAAGGAAAAATAAAAAGAAAAAAAAGAAAAGAAGAGTAGCATTAGTTATTCACCATGAAAATTCACTAAGAAAATTTACCTCTTCTCCACTGGAGAAAACAGAAAACATGGCCAGACCTTGAGAAGGGGACCCAGGGAGGTGTCTCCCACCCTTCGCAGCTCAACCTGGGTTGCCCAAAACCCTTCTTGTGTGTGAGATCCTGCAGGCACAGGCACACAGATGTGCAAGAGCTCAGTGATGCCCTTAAGCATTGGCTGAAAAAAAGGTCTACGGAAATTTCTCCCACCTTGGAGATTTTGCCCATCAAATACATCTTGTGCAGTTCTGGGAGCAGATGTTGACCACAATCTTTTCTGCTGCAGCCTCATGTCCGGGCTGGCCACCATGGACTCCAAGGCCTGTGGGAAGATGGGGGTGATCACCATCACCTACTATCTTTGGACAACCTTCATGGCAGTGACTGTTGGGATCATCCTCGTGGTCAGCATCCACCCCGGCGCAGCTGCTCAGAAGGACAACTACTCTGTGGGGAAAGTGGTGCTCAGCTCCGCTGACGCGTTACTGGATTTGATCAGGTATGTCACAGGATTTCAGGAGGAGCCAAGTTTATGATGGCCTTTCACAGACAAGATCTTCCCACAAGGCACTGAGTTCCCAGGAGATACTGAGATCTGAAGGGAAACGGGAGGACACAGGGTTTGTTTCAACCCACGCATGCCCCTCTGGCCACCCCTGTCACCCCATTGCTCTTCCCCCAGAGCTACCAGCAAACAGGGATGCAGTAGCAGAAAACAGGAAGATTTAAATCTCCTGCAAAGCTCAGAGGTTCTCCCTCTGCATCCCCAGCTGTAACATTCCAGTCCCTACAGCTCCTTGGGCTTTGCCAGGGGAAACCAAGCAGGAGTTGGCGCAGGGCTGGATTAAAGCAGAGGATAAGGGTTAACGGGGGAGGGGCTGGGGGAAAATCTCCATTTCTGGAGGCAGTTGACTGACTGGAAAATGCTCTGAGCATCCTGCTCAGTTTTGCAGGCAGTCCTGCTCTGAGCAGTGGGCTGGAGGTGGGAAACATCCCCGTCCCAGCCTCAGGCTTTCCAAGAGTCCAGTTTACATGTGGTTCCCAGTAACAGAATCATAGAATCATAGAATGGTCAGAGTTGGAAGTGACCTCAAAGATCATCCAGTTCCCACTCCCCTGCCCTGGGCAGGGACACCTCCCACCACACCAGGTTGCTCCAAGCCCCATCCAGCCTGACCTTGAACCCCTCCAGGGATGGGGCAGCCACAGCTTCTCCGGGCAGCCTGTTCCAGTGCCTCACCACCCTCACAATCCAGCTCTTAGTTCACCTTCCAGCCTGTCTTCACCCTCAGGCTGCACAGAGGACATCAAGCTGGTGTTGGCTGTAATGGTCCTCCTCTTGGCCCGGAGAGGTGGCCCAGAGGTGTTTCCCAGGTTTCTCATGATGTGCTTTAACCCTTGCGCCACCGCTCTCTTACAGAAACATGTTTCCTTCTAATCTCATTGAGGCTTCGTTCCAGCAGGTGAGTTTCCCCGGCCCCACCGCTGCGGGTGGCTGGGGTGGTGCTCAGCTCCAGATGAGGCTGCTCTCCCCATCTGGGGGCTCTTCCCCTCCTGCAGCCAGGACACAAGCCCCTTTTCTCCCCTCCATCCCCTTCCCCACCCTGCACCTGCTCCCTGGCCCGGGGTGGGCACCCCACTGCGGGAGGGTGCTGGGGGGGTCACCGGGACACCCCCCCTGTCCTCCCCTGCAAAACCAGCGTGACGGTTCTGCCCTCAGACCCTGCTCAGGTGCAGGGGCTTCTCACCCCGTGGGGACCAGGGAGCAGCAGCAGAGGGCTGGGCAGGCAGCAGGGAGAAGCCAGAAGCAAAGGCTGGGGAGGAGGGAGGAGAGAGGCTGAGGAGGGGTCAGGGAGGGTTTGGGGGAGAAGGGAAAACCAGCAAACTCTGCACTGGGAAAGCATCTGTAAAGTCCCCAAGAGAGGGATGGGAGGTGAAGCCACCTCTCCACGGGGATCACGACGCTTACCCAGTGCTCCCCTGAAGGGACCCTGAAAGGACTCAGTTCCCCAACGCCACGTCTCTGCCCAGAGAGGCACAGCCCGGCTCGAGGGTGGCTGTGCTGAGGTCTGCAGGGAACCACCACAGCTCCCCTTGCCGGTTTCTTGCTTCTCCTCTTTTCACCAGCCTTTTACCACCTGAAAAACAAACGCTGAACCTCCAGGACTACCTGGGCCTGTGATGGCTTCGCCTCTGTGCTCAGAGCAGGCTGGAGCCCATGGCCAACAAGACACTAATCTCACTACTTTGCTTTTGTTCCAGTATCGAACTGTTCTTGTCCCAGTGGTGAAGTCTCCCGGCTTCCCAAAGATCCCAGGGAAATCTCTCAGTTTTATTTACTTTGCACCTGATGATAAAAACCCCGAAATTCATCGGCCTGTGTTCCTCGAGCTGACACCATCACCTGAGATGACCTACAGGACCCTGCCTGGGACCAGCAACGAGATGAACGTCTTGGGAATCGTCATCTTCTCAGCAACAATAGGTACCTGCTGGATGGGGAAGGGGCTCCGCGCTGCTCCGCGGGGGTTGCAGCCCAGGGTGGGCTGTAATAGAGGCAGGGAGGCTCAGAGGGACGAGGTTAGTTCAGCTCCAACTGCTCAAATCCCCGGGGGAACTGGGCACAGCACGGAGTTTGTACCAGCACCTTCACCAGTACCAGAAGAAGTGTGAGGCAGTGAGAAGGCTGCTTTCTCCCCAAATTTTCTGTATGAGCCCAAGCAGCAAGGGTTTTCAAATTGTCACATAAGCTGGAGGGACCTTTTTATGCATCTGCTGAAGCAAGTTGTACCTTCTGCAGAGGCTCCCTTGGACATTGCTCATTACAAATGGCCTGAACTCCCCACACTGGCGGAGTTCAAACCCCACCCCGAGCAGGCAATGGAGCGGATGGAAGCTGGGTCAGGCTTAGTGCCTGTCACAAACCTGTGGGAATCGGTAAGAGGACTTTCCAAAGAAGGTAAGAAAGTTTCTTGACTTGAACAGCCCGCGATCCCACGTGGCCAAGGGGTTCCGTGGCAATTCCAGGAAGGAAAAAGCAGGAGAGGTTTTGTGGAGAGAACATATGCAAGGGATAGGGAGGAAGAAGGTTTAAAGGGGAGAAAGTCGCGGGCAGGAGGAATTTGGAGCTGACTCAAAGAGTAAGAGAGAAGGACAGTGGGTACAAGGCTGAGTGAGAAAGGGAGGAAGAGATGAATCAGGAGCGGAAAGAGTAGGAGGCAACGGAGGAAAGATTACACGTAGATTAAGAGGTGAAGGCAAAGAGCTTGAACTCAGTGTATAAGGAACCAAGAAGCCAATTAGAGGATTTGAGGGTGGAGGCAGCGTAGCCAGCGCTGGAGCAGCCAGCCTGTCAGCACCAGGGCAGAGCAGGCACTTCTAAGGGCTGCGATGCAGTAAGTGCCTGCAGGAGATGGCCCCGATGGGACTGGGCAGCAATGGGACCCACTGAAATAAACCCACAGACAAAAGAAATGCCTCTGGCAGACTCCTGTCCCAGTGATCAACACGTTCTGCAGACCACAGGCACCCTGGGAACATGCCAAGCTCCTGCTGCCAGGACATGTGCCCTCCTCCAGCCCAGCCAAACAAGAGAAGCCGCTTTTCTCTTCTGAGATTACCACCCCACCAGCGTGGGAGTGGGGATCAACGCTGAGTTAGGACCACAGCAGGAGATCACCTGGGCCAGTGCTGGCCACCCAGCTGTGCTCCAGGTTCTGCTCAGCAGCTCAGAGAAGGGCATTCCTACACCTGCAGGTAGCTTCACCTGTGAGGAGAGGTTGGATTAACAGGGTTCTCCTGGCAGACAACAGGAGAGGAACAGAGGAGGGCAGGCAACACGGCTCTGTGCTGTAGGAAACACACAGGATGGGCTCCTCCTTGCAGCAAAGCGGGGAGGCCTGGTGGAAGCCAGCTGGGATCTCAGTGAAGGGTATTTGTGCCCAGAGCCAAAACACCAGCTTGTGGGAGTGAGACCAGGGCATCCATGCAGTGCCCACTGGCCACCCAGAGCAGCTTTGCCGTGGAGGGTAACCCCACACAGCTACCACAGCTGCAGCCATCTCTTCACTGACACCGAGCATCTCCAGTCATCTTGATTGCTTCTGAGATCCAGAAAAGGGAAGAGAATTAGAGCTTGAAGCAAGCTGTCCACTTGCTAGGGTAACCTTTTCTAAACCAGCTGTCTGTAGGACCTGAAGAGAAATTGGTTTCTTTCAAACCACCAAATACTGGATGAATATTCACAGTTTTAGGTATGTCATGCCTTGTCTTATTTCTGAAAGTCCTGGCAAAGGTGACTCTATTTCTCTTCTGAGCAAGCCAGGAGATCCAACTCCTTGCCTAGGGTCTCTAGGAGACCTCAGCCCTGAAGACTGAAGAGGGGGATGAGAGGGATAAACCAAGATCCTGACCATATTCTTTTCCAAGCTAAAGCAGTCCCTTGTACAGTGTCTCAGAAGCAGCAGCTGCAGCTAATGAGACCATACAGGAGGGACGTGCACTGGGCTATAAACTAGATGGCCTCAAAGACTCATTTTCCTTGGCTCCATGGGTACCCAGGAGACCTCCTCACCAGTGGACTGAGTCTCCAGAAAGTGGAGAGTCTCCAAAAAGTGCAGCTTTTTGGATTGCAATGGGATTTAGCACTGGCCAATTTCGTGCTGGCAGAGCAGAACACACCATAACCCCTCTAACCACTTGTGTAACACTGCTCTAGCCATCCTCCCACAGAAAACCAAACTGGAATTAGGTTGGTACACCAACATCAAAAGAAAAAACAGAACGAAGACAGGAGACTTAATGCCTGTATCTAAGGAACTCGGCTGGATCCTTCCTGATTCCTATTGTACAGCCGCATCCCGTCACCACCACGGGACAGTCTGCGAGGCAGGGATAAAGCCGTCTGCATGGAAGAGATGCTCAGCAGGAGCACAGAGCCCTGCCCCAGGCCTGCCCCCGCCTCCAGGGATCCATCAAATCCCAGCATTTCTGAAGAAATTCCTCCCAGTGGCAGACGTAACCTCTGGCTCTTTCCACTCCAGAGCAAGGGCAGGGACTCAACGTGTTGTCACGTCCTCACTACATATAACCCCACGGAGCTTTGTCCTTAAAAAAGAATCAATGTTTGTTTCCGGAGCTCCATTATTCTTGTATTCCCAAACAGCAAAAAGGCAGCGTATCCGCCCGGAGAAGTGACTCTTCCAGTATTGAGCAGCAGTAGAGGGTTTATCAGAACAACCCAAATCCTGGCTTTGGGCTTGGTGGGTCTGAGAAAAGTCCAGATGCTTGTATTTGCTTGGAGCAGAGAATTCCCATGACCAGTAAGAGCATGTGGAAGTCTGCATCAAGCCTGACCCGCTGCTGAGTCTGCCCAGTGAAACCCACCCTGTGCCCACCAGAGCCTCAAGCCCCACAGCGACATAAGGAGTAACACAACCCCGTGTGCTTGGTTGCAGGGCTTCTCCTGGGGAAAATGGGCGAGCGAGGAACCCCGCTGGTCAACGTCTGCCAGTGCCTGAACGAAGCAGTTATGAAAATTGTCTCGATGGCAGTTTGGTAAATCTGTTTTTGATTGCTCCAGTTATTTTCTTACCCGCTCTCTACTGGCAATGCCGGGCACACGTCTCCAAGCACCCAGTGTGAGCACTAGATTTATTTTGGCAAGGTTCCATTTGGTACCAAAATCTACAATGATTATTATGTAGTGGTTCTACCATCGCTGCATCATCATCAATAATTTTCTTACGCTTATTCCTTGCAGGTACTTCCCCTTTGGCATTGTATTTCTCATTGCTGGGAAGATCCTGGAGATGGAGGATCCATCGGTTATAGGACAGAAGTTGGGACTATATGCAATAACAGTAGTGTCAGGGCTAGTCATCCACGGACTCATCCTCCTGCCTCTGCTTTTTGTGCTCATCACCAAGAAAAACCCCTTTGCATTCATCCAGGGGATACTGCAAGCCTTGCTGATCGCCTTGGCTACATCTTCCAGGTATGAAAAGGTGGCTGAAACGCACCGATGCAGTTTTATGTCTGGTTTAGTGGAGGGAGAGGTGGCTGTGCCAGGAGAGCTGTGGGAGAATGGGTGTAATTCAAAGAAAAATCGATGCTCCAGCACTCTTCAGAACAAGGTCGGGTGCAGTTTCAGCAGGAATTGGGATGCTGGGCGCTGCACCTTCAGACCCCCCCCAGAGCCCACCCTGCCCTTCTGCTCGCCCTCTCCTGGGGCTCTCCCTGAGCCAAGCAGCGGCGCCGCTGCCTGCGTCTGCTTCTGGCCATCGCTGCAGCCAGTTTTCTTGCAGAGAATGCAAAGCAGGACTGTTGTAGCTGCTTCACAGAACAGAGTGCAGTTATGATCCTGGCTTTCAACTGAATACATCAAAAGCTCTTCTGAAGGCTTTACCGAAAAACCTAAGTCAGCGCCTGTGTATCCCAAGCTCCTCCAAAGAAAGTGCTGTCTAGCTCGATTTTATAACTTTAGATTATTTTTATCTATTTTATTTTCATTGAAAAACATTCTTTACAACAAGGAAGAAACTTTACATCAGAATCTACTGCCCTTCCCGGAAGGCACACGAATTAAAGCATTTTCTTACAAAATATTTGACTAGGCAAAGGATTTTTCTGGTCTTCCTAATGCTGCTTCTCCACATAATCCTGATAAAACCATCTAGGAATATAGGATTGTGCCTCCCTCCCCCAGCTCCCACCAGTGCAGGCCTCTTCTGCTCCTCTCAACTACCTGATCTCCAGATCCCAGGTCTCCAGCTCTGCTCTGCTGGGCTCTCTCCTCCCCCTGTTCTCTGTGGGACCAGCCAGGGAGCTGGAGGCTGGGATCCCTCTGCTCCTCATCCCAGCCCCGCACTCCCATCCTGGGCTGGGGACATTGCGCCGTGCCCCACAGCCAGCTCCATTCAGAACGGCACTCCCTGCCCCCCCAGAGCCCATGGCAATCCCATCCACTTCTTTTCCAGGCTTGTTTCCTTCCTTCCATTCGCTCTTCTTCCTCCTTCACATCCTCATCCCGACTCTGGCACGACAGCTAAACAGAAACAAGAGAGGAAAGTCAGGGGGTTCTGGAGCCCAGGATCTGCCCCCCAGGTGTGGGGCAGGAGGGACAAAGGGGTCTGGTGGGACCTGGCGCTGAGAGATGCTGCCCTGACCAAAGCTGGAGGTGGCACAGGATGAACATGGGGACCGGGGATGCAGGAGACAGCTGTCACCATCCCAGAGGCAGGGGTAGTTCTGCGGATTCCCCAGGCAGTGCAAGCTGCAGGAGCTCTCATTGCCCCAGGAACTCGGGTCAGAGCGCTGCTGCCCCGGCCCTCAGCTGCACTGGTATTCCTGTGCCACCACCCTGATTGCTGTATATAAAGCTCCGTGCAAACAACAAAAAGAATTCTTCAGTTTCCTTCTTCCGCAGCTCAGCAACCCTGCCCATCACCCTCAAGTGTCTCCTGGAAAACAACGGAATCGACAGGCGTGTGGCACGATTCGTGCTCCCCGTGGGCGCCACCATCAACATGGACGGCACGGCGCTGTACGAAGCCGTCGCTGCCATCTTCATCGCCCAGGTCAACGAATACGACTTGGATTTGGGGCAAATCATAACAATAAGGTAAACGTTTCTTTGCAGCAGCTGAATTATTTCTATCAGCACAGCCCCTCAGGCTTTTCCCCTTTGGCTGGGATCTTGCTACGGCAGAGAGTGGACTTTGCTGGGAAGCTGAGGAGCAGGGAATGGTGCGGTGGATACCAGCACTGGGTGCCAGGGAAAGTTTGGGCTCCACACAAACACAATTTGCTGCAGAATCAGAGACTTCGCCTGTGGGTAAAAGCCAGACTGTCAGCTACTAGCAAGGCTGGAGCAGGTCAACACCTGCAGCGTGGCCACATTGCCTTGGGACAGAAGGGTCTGTGCACAAGTCATTTACCACCCTTCAGGAACAGCATCTCTTCATTTTATAAGCAGGGGAATAAAGCACTGATCCAGCTAAAAACAAGGCAGTACTTTTATGCAGGGGCTGCCTGCACGGGAAGGCAGGGTGTGTTGTGTGAGCACAAAGCCAGGAGCACACTCGGCCATCACGGGCCAGGCAGGGTTTTGGGGACAGAACCAGGGAACAGGAATCATGGAATCATAGAATGGTTACAGTTGGAAGATCATTGAGTTCCAACCCCCCTGCCCTGGGCAGGGACACTTCCCACCACACCAGGTTGCTCCAAGCCCCATCCAGCCTGGTCTTGAACCCCGCCAGGGATGGGGCAGCTACAGCTTCTCTGGGCAACCTGTTCCAGTGCCTCACCACCCTCACACCAAAGAAGTTCTTCTTAATCTCCTATCTAAATCTCCCCTCTTCCAATTTAAAACCATTACTCCTGACTTAGGGGTAAACCTGACTTAGGTTTCTCAGGAAGGTGGAGTAAGCCAGACCCAACCCAATCCTTTCGTACAGGAATGACTGACTTTGCCGTGCAAACACGCTTGCCTTGTTAAAAAACAACAACAAACAAACAAAGCCCAGCAAACACCACAGCACAGTAACCGCGCAGCCGCCTTCTCTCTGCAGCATAACGGCCACAGCAGCGAGCATCGGGGCGGCCGGCATCCCCCAGTCCGGGCTGGTGACCATGGTCATCGTGCTGACCTCCGTGGGGCTGCCCACCGACGACATCACGCTCATCATCGCCGTCGACTGGGCTCTGTACGTATTTCGCCGGGGCGGGTGCTGGGTGCCAGTTTGTGGAGGGGTGTTGGAGCAGCTCTCAGGGGGGGCAGAGACCAAGGCATCATAGAATCATAGAATGGTCAGCGTTGGAAGGGACCTTAGAGATCATCAAGTTCCAACCCCCCTGCCCTGGGCAGAGACACCTCTCCCTAGAGCAGGTTGCTCCAAGCCCCATCCAGCCTGG
>VXBW01008540.1:185387-196911 GCA_013400375.1 Thinocorus orbignyianus | reverse complement strand
GCTTAAACCAACGTGAAAATAATTCCACTAGTCACTGGCTCCCAGAGTGACAGGGAATGGGAGGTGCTCTCCGAGCAGCAGGGACGCTGAGCATTGCAGGACCCTTGCTGGGAAATATCAGGATACAATACAGAGATGTGGCCAATGTCTAGTTACTTCCAGGGAAACTTCAGAAAGATTTAGATGTTAAATCGTTACCGTGCTGGAGATTAACTTTCTCAAGCTTCCATATCTTCCTTGTTTTGCTACTCTACTATTGTTAACCAATCCTTTTAACTGTAAAGTTTTATATAAACTTGCATTTTTAAGGCTCTGCATCTCTGTGTTAATTACTTCCATACTGTGTAGGCACGAGGAACTGCACGTACGTGCATATACAGCAGATACACAATGCCAATACATGCAATTAACAGATACATACACGTATTCTAAACAAACTATTTGTATGTTCTACATACATTTTACACAGGTATTATATGTGTTATACATATAAACAGATATAAACATGTCTGTACACTGTGTGTCTGGAAAGATGCCAAGAGAAAGGAACACACTGGGATGGAACGGCGGAGCAGGGGACACGGTCCCCAAAAAATGTCTCACCCCAAATTGTGCAGGTGTGGTTAGAGCGAGCCCAAAGCCCTCCGTGCTGGCACCCTGGGCACACAGGCAGTTACTCACCCTGCCATGGGCGGGCTGCAGCGCAGCCTCCAAATCCTGCCAGTGCCCAGAGAGCCGCGCCGGAGCCCGCTGCGGAGTCCCCTTCTCTGGAGACCTTCAAGCCCCACCTGGCTGCAGTCCTGAGGGATGTGCTCTGGGCAACCAGAGCAGGGGAGCGGGACCGGGTGATCTCTAGAGGTCCCTTCCAACTCTGACAATTCCCTGAATCCGTGAGGGCAGGCAGCTCCGCACGGCTCCTACGGCAAACACTCGGCCGTGCCCTCCTCGAGCACGGGCTGGACTTGGGGGCAGAATCTGTCCAACACAGTCAAACAGAATTTCGGTTAAAGTAAGTTTAAGAGGTCACCGACAGCTACTCAAGAGAATACAGCATTCCCCAAACTCATTTTTATTGAAATCCTTCAGTTCTAATTTGAGAACGTGCTCTTTAACAAGCGCCTCAGCTACAGCTCTGCAGAGAAAAGTCAATCCCTTTTGAAAAGTTCAGTGTTTAACACAATCTATACTGCGCTTCACATTCAAACAAATAAAATGAGTATTTTAAACTGTGACAAATCTTGCTTAAATTTCATTGCAAAGAAAAAAAAGACTTGCCAATGAGCTATGAGCAGGTGTTATGTTCTGACAAACTATTCCCATTTCGCTCAATTCACCGCATCCGTACGTAAATACTTTCAAAAGGAAGGAAGAGAAAGGCTGTCCCAGTGCAAAGAGGGAAATCTCCCTATTTATTCACCTTCATCCACCTGCACGTTTAACACACCCGTTAAAGAGATCCCCAAATGTTCCACCTTGAAGGAAAAGCAAAGCAGCTTCAAAACTCCAGCAGCCAAAGGAGGGGGAGGCCTGGGGGGCAGGCAGGGTCCTGCGGTCCCCCCGCCATGTGTGGGGAGGCAGGAGAGGAGCCGGGGGGCGCCGGGGGGACAGTGGCCAGGCACAAGGTGCTTTCCTTAATTAGCTCCTACTGCCAGAGACAAAATCCCCAGCTAAAGGCAGCCTTAACACGACCCAGGAGGACACCCCTGATACTAATTATTTCTTCCAGATAGGAGATCCAGAGGAAAATAGGAAGGCAGGCTGACATTTTCTTCCACCTTGTTTCCTGACATACCAGCAAGATGGAAATCAGTGCAGATCAACACTTCTTTGGGTTTTTTGCTTTAGCTTTTGTTGGTTTTTTTTATTCCCCCAACCCGTAGCGTAGGAGCACAGGGAATGAAATTTAACAGCGGGATACCCCAAAAGTCCCTACAGCAGAGCCAGCGAGGAAGAGCCCAAAGGCAGGGGGTCTGTCGGGAATTCTGCAAAAACACAAGCTCCACCTGGGGATCCGTGGCTCTACACTCATCGGTTTGTTTTGCATTTGAAATAACAGCCATTTCTCAGAGGAACCCATCCTTCACACAGCTGGATTCTGTAATTATGCTTCTTGGTTGTTAATGTATGTTTTTCATCCTGACTTTTCATAGCAGAAAACTGTGGGAAACACGATGAACCTGCCCGAAGTGAACAGCACAGGACAAATATCTGGCGGGAGCGAGGAGGCAGAAGCTGCCCCAGCTCCATCCAAAGTAAAAACCAGTAAAGGTCTAAAACTGGGCACTGGTGATTCAGTTTTCCTGATGATGATGATGATGGATGCTGCACATTCAATAACCTGTTGGTATATTGGTAGGAACAGAAAATGTTCGTTTCTGCTCTTTACCAATTTAGCACAGAGAATAATTCCAACTCGGAGCACAAGGCTGGACTGAGCAACTCCCACAGCAAAACCAAACCCTGGAAATTGAGTTTCCCACTGCACTGAGATGCCTGAGCTGAGGCAGCATCACCATCCGCCCCATGTTCTCATACACGAGCCAGTGGGTTTTTTTTTTTCTTATTTTACATCCTTTCTCACAGGTGAGTCATTAAGAGAAGAGAAAAATCCGAGCCAGCGCCTCAAAGGTGTGACACTGAGCCTGGCTCTGAGGGAGAGGAATAATTTCCCCGACTAAAGAACACGCTCAGAAACTCAGGAGGAGTCGACTTCAATTATCTGTGAGAGCACGTCCTGTTCAGTGCCAACAGGGCACGGGGGTTCCTTCTGACCCGCAAGGACGGGGTTTCAGGAGGGTTTCTTAAAAAGGTGCCTTTGGCCACCTCCTCCCCGCGGGGGGTCACCGGGAGAGGGACAGGAGCACCCTGCGGGACCCGGGGCTGGGGTGGGGGGAACCGGGCTCAGGGCTCTCCTCCAAAGCTCCAACACCCGCTGCTGAGCCATAGTGCAGCTGGGGGGTGGTGTGGGCTGAACTGGGATGAACAGCAGGAGGTGGAGAGAACAACCTTTTCCCTCGAAAAATAAAAAGGAAATCACGCGCTGGCTTTTAATTCCGTCTTTCTACTAAGGCTACAAGTAACAGGCTCTTTCGTGGTGAAAGCTCCACGAGCCTAGTCATGAACACAGTTCAGATTCTTCTGAAAAAAACTGTCAAATTCCAAATTGCACAACAACAATCCAATTCCTGCGGGGAAAAAAAAAGACAAAATATGAACAATTAAGTAAAAGCCTAGTTCTATTTTGAAGTACATCGCCTTCCATCGTGGATCGTTTCAAAACATCGTGAGCACGTTCCAAACAAGCACCCAACAAAACCAGCAATGAACACGTGGCAAAAAGTACAAAACTCCTTTGCAATATTGACAGATAATTTCATTTCAGTATTAACACCAGCATAAAATATCTCGGCGTTGCTTCATTTTGAAAATACCACATAGAAAACAATGCTCATATTTCCATCCACAGGATTCTACAAAGCTGCTGCTTCATTCAACAAATCTTTGACCTGTTTCAATATGAAAATTCCCATTTTTTCAAATTGCTCAAAAATCATTGCAGAAAATTTCCAAGCACTTGAACTGAAGCACAACCAAAGTATCGACTTGGTACATTTTTGCAGTTGTCTCTAATTAATAAAGAAGTTAATTTACAGAAATAGTCTCAAAATAACACAATGGGATTCCACTTCATTTTAGACATTTGGAAAGCAGTGTCATACTTTATTTAAAATAAACCCATGTAAAAACAAAGTTTAAATGAAAATGGTACCTGAAAAATAAATTATTTGATATAAAACAAATCAATAACTTAAAAACACACTAAATATACAAAATGTTTAACCATATACTGTACAGTACGGAAAACAATCGGCAAAACCTTCTGTCCCACAAAGAGATTAATTGATAAACAAAAGATTACAGAAGTTAAGGGAAATTAATCCAATAAAAAGACTAGAAGTACAGTATTATTCAAAATTACTGGTCAAATAAAGGTTTATCTCAACTTAAGTTTCAAATGTCTCAAGTCATTTTCTTCTCAATGACCAAGTGAAAAAGTTCAGCTCTTCCACCCAAAAGTTGCTCCAAAACGGTTTCAAAATAAGGAACAATCGTTATGAGAACAAAGATTCTAAGATGTGAACACAGTAAGCAACGTTTTTCACGCTTTCAGGCGGCAGTTCCTACTAGTCCGGATTATTCCATCATTATCAACAACAACAAAAAGAGAATTTCAGTGCTGAAAATTCCACTCAACAGAAAAATCTTTCTAGTCCCACTTTGGTTCAGTGTTTGCCCCAGTGCGACATCGAACAAACAACTGCGGCAAGAAGGGAGAAAACACAACAGGGGGGTGGTCGCCTTTGGCTTTAGAGATGGCAAAGGCTTCAGCTGGTTCTGACACCGTGTGGGGGGGAAAAACCACACCGGGGGCTCCTCGGGTTCCCCCACAGGAGCCACCACCGAGCCACGGCTCCCCCGGGGTGGTGGGCAGCGACCTGGGGTGGCGGGGCTCAGTCCCCCGCTGTGGCACCAGGTGCTCTGGCAAGCAAGAGGGAGGCAACCGTCCCCCCTCATATTGAACCCCATGGGTTTTAAACTAATAATTAGGAAAGCTGTGTGGTGCCACCCCCACCTCCCCCCCCCAGGCCAGTAACCACTAGCCTTTCGGCCCTGGGTTATCCCTTCTCTTGTGCCGAGCATCCCGCACCCCGGGGCACTGAGCTACGGCAGAGGAACCCGCCTACGGCACCGAGAACTTCAAATATTGAGGTGAAAAGGACCCAAGGTGAAAAATTCAGGTCTCGGCAAAAACCCAAGTGCAGCTCCACGAAGGGAGCCAGGGGGGAGCTGTGTTTTCCGATGCTTAAATGGGAATCTGGTCCCTTCGCTCTAAAGCTGTTCTTCCAAATCCAAAAGCAGAAAGGGCACAGGGAGGTGCTTTGCTGCCAGAGTTACAAAAGGAGGGATTTCCTCACCGGGGAAGTCAAAACTACCCCCTCTGGGTTTGAGTCCTGTGCCGGGACCACGGGCTCACCCTCAGCACTTCACAAAAAAAGCTGCACCTTAAAAATCCCCTCCTTTGGCAGGGAGACACAGCACGGGACCTTAGTTGCAGTTTATGTTCTTATAAGACCTGGGGGTTTTGTTACAAAAAATAAAGCAAGAGTGGGGACAGCCTCCAGGTATTTCTTGAAAAGCACTGTCTGTAACTACAAACCAGCCAAAACAGTAACTGCAGTTATTGTGATTCAGAACGCACTGAAAGGAAAAAAAAAAAAAAAAAAAAAAAATCTCTCCTGAAATATTTGAAGAATTTCTACTTTATTGACCTTCCCCAGAACACGAAAGCAACATAAAATGATAATAAATGTTTAAGGACCTCGGGGACTGTTCGTTTCCCAACCAGAACAATCAAAATAAGGGTCCACCTTTACACTTATTTCATTGTTTTGGTTTCGACTGCTCAACATTCTCTCTAGAAAGGCAGATGTGCCACTTTGCTTTTTTTTCCCTTTCTTTTCTTTTCAAGACTTTTGGTTGCTTTGTATAAACAACATAACGACAACTTTCAAAGTCCCTACAAAAGCAGGTGTCCTCTCCATAGTGACATCCTCCGGTCACAGGAGGTGACCGTGACCTGCCCCACTCACCCCAGTGACACACTGATGCCACCCCCGTGGCTCGGTTGGTGGTTTTCGTGCTCTTGTGATACACAGGTATTGGAAAAACATAGTGGGAGGGGAGGAAAAAGATGTGTCAGACACATCACTAGGGGGTGTTCTGGATACTGGTGGCTCCTGCTCCTTCTCCTCCCACCCTAAGAGCTGGGTGCTCCAGCCCCCAGCCCCAGCGACGGACAGGAGCGGAGCTCAGCGCCTCAGGCAGACCAGATTTTATGGTGAGGTGGTTTGAAGAATGAAAGAAATTCAAGGCTTTAGTAGGGAGAGGGTCTAGAAGGGAAGGGCCAGAGAACTGAGCACACCAGGCTGGTGTTCAGAGCTTTGCTGAGGTTGGGGTCTCCTCTGCAGGCCCCCTCCCTGCCTTCCCCGGCTCAGAGCTTCCTTGGCGCTATGTCCTGGGACATCTCCCTCCCTGCCAATGGTTACCCAGGGGGTTAAGCTGTTCCCAGGCTGGTGGCTACCTTCCTGCACGGGGCTGAATTCCAGTCATGGTGGAGAGCTGGGAAGCAAATGTTAAGTTACTGAGCAGGAATAAAAACTTCGTAATAAATCAACCGACTGGAACAGACCAAGTCTGAATAAAGCCTTCAAGGAATTTTCATTTTGACAAAACTTTTTCTTTTTTAACATTCTAAGAAAACCTGACTCTTTTACTCTTTTTCTTTATTNTTTTCTTTTTTTCTTCTTTTTTTTTTTTTTTTAATTTTCTTTAAATTCTGTACAGCAGCTAAAGCTCAGAACATCTTCAGAGAAACCGGGAGGTGGTCTCCAAGCAGGGGCAGGATGGGTTTGCTCTTAACTAAGAGTCGTCTCATTTTTAGAGTGAACCTCCACAGTCTTGGACAGAATGAAGCCTGCTCGTGTGCAGCTTGGGAAGCAGCCTGGGAAGGGTGTGCCAGACACAAGCAGTATTTCAAAAAAGTCAAGAAAAGGACAGGTACCAAGTAAGGGCAGCAGAGACTCCCTTTGCAAAGAAACACCAAGATCAAACAGCGGTTCTAAAAGCTAATTAATAAACTGAAACAATAACTGGATTAACAGCTAACATTTCCTGACAAAGATAAAACTACTTCCCATTCCAAGCCCCACCGCCTGCCTTTTAGCACCCCAGAATTCAGGGCTCAAAGGTGTCCCCTCTGCAGACACCCTTCCAAAGGGGGTGGCCCGTGGCCTGGGAAGTGAAAGTCCCGGGGACTCCCGGCTGGGATGGGCTATGGCAGCAGAGGCCAGCTCTGCCCAGCATTCCCAGACAAACCAGTTCTTTCCTCCTCAAAGTTTTGGATACTAAGCAAAGGGGTCCCTCCGCAAACAGAGCCTGACAACAGCATCCCTGCTCCCCTGCATTCCCCGCTGGCAGCTCGGGCTCCCTCCCCTCACCCTAAGGAGGGCCATGGAAAAGCCTCCTCTCTTTTTTCTCTTTTTTTTTTTTTTTAAAAACAGGCAGATAAACATCTCCTGTGGTCACCGGATCTGTCTGCCTGACCAAATCAGCCTGAGAAGGAAATGGCATCACCCAAACTGCGGGTTGACAAAAGCCAGATTGATCCCTTCAGAAACTCTGGCACAAAAAGCCCTGACCCCTGAGACACGGGAATTCTCTCCAACATCTCCAGGCGAGAGCCCGTCACGGCAGCGTGGCCACAAAGATGCCTCTGCATCAGGAAGAACGATACCTGAGCCTCCAGAAGCAGGTACCTGGGGGTGTCCTGGGAGCCTGCCAACATATTCCAAAGGACCCCAAAACATCCCCATCACGGCTGTTCCCTGTTGCACAGCTCCAGTATGGACCACTGACTCCAGGTCTTTAAAATCTGATCCCTGTATCCTAATCCACTACCCAGGATTTCCCAGAATAGCTACGTGAGTGAGCCCACTGCATCCCACGGGAAACAAGAGAGCCCCCTGGTTGGAGACAGGCCCTTGGCTTCACCCAGGCTTTGGAAGCACTGACCGAGGGAAGCGTCACCTGGAAAAAAAACATCTAAATTTCATCAAACTGAAGGATGAAAACTCCGAAGGTGCCCACGGCTTTCCCAAACTGTTTGAGGACTCAGAGGCCAAAACCTCTAAAGAAACAAGAGCCTCCAGGGAGGGGTTTGGGATGGCATGGGAAGGAAACCAGTTGCTCCCACCTTTCGGGTAGACAAACTGCTGACAGGTTCCCTACTGCCAGAATGTCAGAATTTCTACTTCCAGAAGTTTCTGCTTGGTCTTTACCAGGCTCCTGTTTAGGAGCATCAAGAATTCATACACAATCTTATTTATTTTTCCCTCGACTTCAGGTCTTTAAGCCAAGTATTCATCGAGGGCTGAAATGATGCAGAACACACACCACACTCCTGCTATCTCAGTGGGATTTCCACCCCCCCCTCCCCCCCCTCCTTCTTTTCCTGACTGGCTTTTACTCACGTAAATCACCCAGTAACTATTTTCAGAGCAACTATCAACAGAAGCTGGGATCAGGCGTTTCCTACAAGAGATGTTTTAATACCACCACTGAGACACTAACCCGCATTTCCTTCTCATTTAGGAAAGAAGGAGAGATGGAAAACCAGCAGGGAAGCAGTCAGATGACAGTGATGTCGAAAAGCCTCCAAAAGGTGCTTTTTTTTTCTTTCTTTTTTAAATAAAAAATATAAAACCCAAGCAAGAGCCCCAGGGAGCTCCCTCCCGGCAGCACGGCTGGTCCAGCAGCAACAGCCAGGACGCCAGCAGGGAGCACAGATGCAAGGCCAGATTTAGGGTGTCACTCGCTGGAAGTTTGAACCCCCACTCAAATGCTGTGATAAAACAGCAAGGCCCGTTCCTTATGAAAATTCATCTGATATAAAGTTCAGGAAAGAGAGAACAGGGAAGTGGAAGCGGTCGCAGAGCCGCTGCGGTGGAGCAGGGGTGCGAGGCAAGGAGGGGGCGGGGGCAGGAAGAGCACGTGTCTGCACTGTGCAGCTTAACTTGGGAGAAATTCCTCAAATGCTTCTCAATTTCTCCTCCCACACAGAAAAGCATTCCCTGAAGATCCTAGAAATCATTCCCTGAATGATTACCATCGTCATTCCCAACGATGGTAAAACACCTGGAACAGACACCAGAACAGCCAGCTGGAAAGCACGTCCTGGGGCTGGATGCTCATCGGTTGCTTTGTTGCAGCCACTGTTTCAGGGACCGTCAAGCTTCTCCCAAGAAGGGAACAGGACTGGCAGGAACGGCTGGATGCATTGATGGCCAAAATCCCACTCACACCCAAGCTCAGGGAGAGCGAGAGGCCGCTCCTTGTGCCACAGCCTCTCTGTACAGGGCAGCCATGGAGATGGGCAACAGCTTCTTGGCACCCTGTCCCCTCACATGGGCACAGACTTGAGGCTGCAGGTGGAGGAGAAACGATGGCAAAGACCAGGCAAGGGATGGAGCGACACGAGCAGGAGGCACAGAACGGCCTCTGGAATTTGGAAATCAACTCTGGGACTGGTGGAGGTTCACCCCAAAAAAAGGAGATGCTGGAAGAAAACTGCTGCTCTCCCCATTTCCAACTTGGCTCTACCTTCTGGCAATGGAACCAGAGCCCAGTGCTGCCCTGGCCACGTCTCCCGCAGCCCAAACCTGCCAGGGGAACCCTCTCCAGGTCTCCTGCCACACCCCACCTGCAGGGTGCCACCAGCCTCGGTGCGACAGGGGTCTCGTCGTGCTCTGGTCTCCCCGGCTCATTTGTCAAAGGAGGGAACTTAAAACTCCTACAGAGGAACTAGAGTTCTTTGAAAAGAAGAGCGCTCTTTGAAAGCTGGACACTTTGTGCAATACTTAGCAAAAAAAGAACAGAAAATAAAAAACAAAACAAAATTTGAGCAAAACAAAATCAAATTTAATGTTCTTAAATGCAAAAGTAAAAACAAACAAACAAAAAACACAAAAAAGCAAAAGAAAATTAACAGAAACAGAACAACTCAAAGTTTCAAGGCAGTCTGCAGAAAACTTGGGGGATTAATCTTTCCATCTACAAATCAAAGGGGATTTTTTTTTGTTAATATCTAACTTGCAAGTAGTAAGTACTTTTCTGCTGAGTGTTCAATAAGTAAAGCTAGTCGTCAAAACAAAATCCTATTAAAATAGAAAAATCTAGCACTCATTAGAAGGGATGCGAGAAATACAATGCTCAAATGTTTATAACTGGTTGGTTTTCTCTTTACAAAACAGAACTACCAAAGGAATTCAAACTATAATGATCTTGGAAAACGAGTAAGTATCTGGCTGCATTATAATGTACCAGTAAGTAGTGCACCATGCATTAAATATCTGGACAGAAGAGATTCAGTTTTGATAAAGTAGCAACATCTATTCACACTCTTTTTTTTCCTGTTTTGTTTTGTTTCAGGAGTTTCATTTGGACTCTGAAATCTTCCCGGAGTTTCTTGGAAACTCTTTGGTCCGTTCCTGTCAGCGAGCGGGCTTTAAAACAACAACAAACCCAACCCCCAAGTCGTGTTTCTAAAAACCTTCCAATTTGACAGCTCGGCCACTTACCTCATCAATGGTGTTAAAAGTTAGGCGGGCATGCTACTACTTACAAGACCTTGGCTTCAGAGAGAGCCTCATCCTCAACTACACACACCTCACAATGCATATTCATGGAGCAAACAATTTACCGGCAACTCAAACATTAGTATTTCTCCACTTTGCTTCCGTACTACCGTGGCTGGGGTAGAGAAGGTCAGGGGAATTGGGTAGGAAAAAAAACGACAACGTAAAACCCAAGAAAATTAATAAATTCAGCCTGATATTTTTTCCAGAAAATTCCAGTTTTTGCAGACAACATTCAATGGAACAAATGTTAGTCTCATAAGTGAAAGCATGCTTCAGTTTTACCACCATCCAGAGGGTCTAGTTAATGCAATCTACTTAAGATTTCAGGGGATTTTTAACATGTCTTCAATGAAATAACTTAAAGGAACTTAAAATTGGTCTGACATTGTGGGATTTCAAACATTTGAACATGTCAGTTGCATCCCAGAATATAAAACCTTTTCCACTTCTCATTTAGACTAAGACAAACACTTGTGAAAATTGGCGCAAAATGAGTTTTACACTAACAAAAAGGTTTCAACTTCTGTCACTCAATTATCTATTCCATACAAAAAGCACGAGCAAGTTATTTGTGGGACTTGTTGGTTTTGAAGGAAACCTGTAAGATTTTGTCCCCCAGGCGGTAGCCATTAAGACTTGCTATGGCCATTGCAGCTTCTTCATAGTTTGTCATGGTCACAAAACCAAAACCTTTGCACTTGTTGGTGTTGAAATCTCGAATAACTTTCACATTGGTAACCGCACCAAAGGGGCCAAACATCTGCCAGAGGATTCCCTCATCAGCATCTTGACCAAGGTTGTAGATGAAGATACACCAGCCAGAAGATGCGTTTCCTGGAACATTTACACCAGAAAGCCCACTCATGTGATCTACACCCATAGGAGAGAACCTAGCAAATAAAAAGCACAATATTTCATGTAAAAGTTCAAGTCAATTCAGCAAATTCACTCGAATGGGAAGCAACTGAGAATGAATTATTTTCTACATGGACATCAAAACCGCCAGAAAGAAATGTTTCCCCATTCAAACTGACAATCAAACTGACAGCTGCCAGGAAAGAAAAAGTTAAATATTCCAACTACATTTTTTTTTCCCCCAGTAGGGAACTATCCCACCTACAAACAGGGAGGGCAACACAGCAGTTGCGAGGCGGGATGACGTGATCGCCTCCGCGCGGGACCCGGATCCACCCCCAGCCAGGCTTTAAGAGCCCTGGGGGCACCAGCACGGAACCGCCGGGATGGCACCAGGCAGCCCCTCCCCAGGG
>VXBW01008540.1:149540-183008 GCA_013400375.1 Thinocorus orbignyianus | reverse complement strand
TGATCCCTTCAGAAACTCTGGCACAAAAAGCCCTGACCCCTGAGACACGGGAATTCTCTCCAACATCTCCAGGCAGAGCCCGTCACGGCAAGTTCACACGAGAAAGAAACCTTTCGCAGAAGTCCCTGCNACAAAATCCCTACCCAAACCAAAAAACCACCAGAGGAAACATCCCCTCACACAGAACGGCCCCCTCTATCCAGGCTGAACCCCGCTCTCTAGCGAACCTCTAGATGGGATGGGCTATGGCAGCAGAGGCCAGCTCTGCCCAGCATTCCCAGACAAACCAGTTCTTTCCTCCTGAAAGTTTTGGATACTAAGCAAAGGGGTCCCTCCGCAAACAGAGCCTGACAACAGCATCCCTGCTCCCCTGCATTCCCCGCTGGCAGCTCGGGCTCCCTCCCCTCACCCTAAGGAGGGCCATGGAAAAGCCTCCTCTCTTTTTTCTCTTTTTTTTTTTTTTTAAAACAGGCAGATAAACATCTCCTGTGGTCACCGGATCTGTCTGCCTGACCAAATCAGCCTGAGAAGGAAATGGCATCACCCAAACTGCGGGTTGACGAAAGCCAGAATGATCCCTTCAGAAACTCTGGCACAAAAAGCCCTGACCCCTGAGACACGGGAATTCTCTCCAACATCTCCAGGCAGAGCCCGTCACGGCAAGTTCACACGAGAAAGAAACCTTTCGCAGAAGTCCCTGCCTGCTTTTCAGAGCAACAACAACAAGTGAAAAAGAAACGTGCAGAAGTGCCAGTAAACGTGGTGCAGGGTTAGACCTGTGCAAGAGGCTGAACTCCACCTGCATCTCCCCCCGCCCCAGGTCCCTGCTGCCCCGAGACACCTGGGGGGGGGACAGAATGGACACGGGGTCCCCGGGCAGGTTGGGGTAAGGCACAGCTGGGCACAGAGCGGGTGACACCTCACACCCCTGAGCCATCCAGGAAGAGATTTTTGTTTTGACCACACAAATCCCCCATGAATGACTTTTAAGAAGTTCTGCACATTAAGGATGTTTCAGGACTGCCCGATTTGGGCAAACAGCACCACAGCCCAGCCAGATCCAAGACGTTTTGGAGAAGTTTTTTTGAAGAATTCCATTATTACTGTAATGGGACTGATGGCAGCCTTAACACATTGACTGCTGGGGTCCTTCGTTTGGTTTCAATCATTTTCATACTGTCTCCTCCACATCACTTTGTCAACATCATCTACAGATGCTCAGGGAGGATTATTTATGGATAACATGACTTTTTAATCATGCCGACCTCAAAATTCCAACATCTTGTGACACCACCAACACATCACAAGCATTTTATTTTATTGTAATCTTTTTCACCTTGTAAGCTTCTCAGTTGTATGAAGGACCTTTTGCTCTGCTGTTCTGAGACAAACAGCTTCATTTAATAAATTCTGGGATGATTTTAACACGCTAGAGGACACACTCTCAGAAGAGACAGTCCTCAATGAAAACTATTTTTAGTTCTATGGAAGTCCTGTATATTTTTATTTTTTTCCATAGAATCATAGAATAACCTGGTCAAAGTTGGAAGGGACCTTAAAGATCATCCAGTTCCAACCCCCTGCCCTGGGCAGGGACACCTCCCACCACACCAGGTTGCTCCAAGCCCCATCCAGCCTGGCCTTGAACCCCTCCAGGGATGGGGCAGCCACAGCTTCTCTGGGCAACCTGTTCCAGTGCCTCACCACCCTCACAGCAAAGAACTTCTTCCTGAGATCTCACCTAAATCTCCCCTCTTCCAGTTTAAAATCCTTCCCCCTTGTCCTGTCACTCCACTCCCTGACCAAGAGTCCCTCTCTGGCTCTCCTGGAGCTCCCTTCAGATCCTGGAAGGCTGCTCCAAGGTCTCCCTGGAACATTCTCTTCTCTGGACTGAACAGCCCCAGCTCTCTCAGCCTACGAGAACAGAACACGATGAAAGGACAAGCTGCCTCCGGAGAGCTCCCAGTCTGCAACCGCTGCTGCGCTGAGGTTGGACACTTAAATGGACATTTCGATTACAGTTCATCCTATTCCACCATATCCCAGTAAATCCAGGATTAAGCCTTTAGTATCTCTAATTTGTAATTATGAATTTCCTACAGATATCACTCAGACCTTTTCTTTAATGCTCTGTTAACCCTTTGTGGCCATTATTTGTGGCTCACATCAGGAGTGGGTGGCAGCGCCCTGTCCCACAGGGGTGGTTTTGCCCGTTCTGAGCCATGGTCCCAGGTGCACTGCTTCCATCCAGGAGGAACGACCTTCTGAAGAGAAGGAGTTGTGTTTGGAGGAGAGATAAAACACCTGGGGCAAGGGTGAAATCTTTTTGCAGGATCTGGTGTGCTACACTTCCGCGGGCTACAGCCAAAGGGAATGGGAGAATGGTTGAGGTTGGAAGGGACATCCCAAAACCCTCCAGTCAGAGCAGGGGCACCCAGAGCAGTTGCTCAGGCAGGTTTTGACACTGTCCAAAGATGAGGACTCCACAGAGTCTGGGCAACCTGTTTGATCACACTTAGTATAAAACAAAAGGTGACTCTAAAGTCTCACTGTTCCTAAAATCCTAAACTAAAGCTCCATGGAACGGTCACCGCACCACCACAAAAAGCTACTTGAGGTTTTAGTTCAATTTTGCTGAGCAAATTGGATACCTCAGAGGGAAAGAAAGAAAACAAAGTAGTAAATTATCAGCAGGGAAACACTCCTCTCAGAAACACACCTAACGTTAAAGTCAATTACTTAATTGCAATACAGGAAATAAGATGCATTTTCCAGAGCACAGTCCAACTGCAAACACCCTCCTTTAAGCAGCAAAGCCCAGCAATTCATACTCAAAGCAACTCAGAGGATTCTCAAAGGCAAAACACGGAATCCCTCCTGCGCCTCCGGAGGCAGACACCACACTGCGACTACTCAGCCATCTCACTGAACCCACAAAGACTCAAAGAAAGAAATCCCACAGAAACTCATCATTGGAAAGAAGGTTTTTCTGCTTTTCTAGAACCCCTCCCTGCTGGAACCAATGGTTCAGAGTTAAACTTGCAGTTGCCAGATGGGATCTGCACCCAGAGACACGGACTCCAGAACGGGGATCTGTTGAGACACGCACCTGCCGACACCCGCCCGCAGCCTGCGCTCTCACCTCCCTGCACACCCCCCTGAGTACGTGCCTTCCCATCGGGAACTTCCATATAAATTTAACGAGGAAGATTTTTTACTTGAATCGTAGTTTAATTCAACGCTTTATTTACACCAACACTCTGGATTCATTCACACACGCTGCAGGGAAGGTGTTTGCTGCGGAGCGGCAAGAGGAGAGGAGTTTCCCAGAGGGACCCAGGAAGAGCAGTCACAGCCTCGGAGGCGTTCCCTCCTCCTGACCTACCTGAATCTCTGTGCCTGGTGGTGGACTGGCCCTCCGAACCGTCTAGCTGGTGAATGACACAGCTGGGACAACAGTGCCACATTTTTGTTCTGGTTAGGGTTGGCTGCAAACTTCACTGTAATGGGCTCGGAGGAACCTGGGGGTTTGTGACCATTGAAATTTGTAATTGCCTCTTCTGCTTCTGACCTTTTGTCAAACCGGATAAATGCGACCCCTCTGGACAAACCTTTTAACCAAACCAATAAAAAAAAAAAAAACAACAAACAAACAAACAAAGAAACAAAACAAAAAATTAAAAAAAAAAATTTTTGAAGTTCAGGATAAACTCAAAATAACTCTGAAAGCAAAAAACAAAAAAGTTTAATATTTCTATGGTCACGGCTTTCAAATTCTCTACGTTTACTCATGCTCCTTCGGCAGCTAGAGGATAAAATACAAAATTAAGAAACAGAAGACAAATTAGCACATTCATTTCAGCTCTAACAACCACAGTGACTAAAACACTTCATTACAAAAAAAAAAGCAATCCAATATGGTAGAATTCCGTGAAATCCATCACCAACTGACATTTCCATTTACCAAAAACACCTCCCAGTGTTTTAAATCAATTCCATGGAAAAATAAATAAATTCATTCATTCATTCCTGTCTGTTAAAAACAAACCATAACCTCTCAGCTTTGATTATCACTAAAAAGCATCTGCAAACACAAAATTGACACTGAGTTTTCCAAATGCTTTCCATTTTCCACCTTGAAAGCACTCTAGTTCAGAGAGGGTATGAAGTTCTAACTCGAATCAAGCAGTTTAACCTCCTGTAATGGAGGGATCACAAGTTCATCTGCATCATGGCCACTATTTCTGGCTGTCCCGTACCTTGGTTTTCAGTCACTAAAAAGTCATTAAGAACGACCTCCTGGGAACTACTGCTGTTACACTGACCAAGAAGGCCACCAGCACCCTGGGCAGTGCCAGAACAGTGGCGAGTAGGACTTGGGAGGTGACCATCCCCTTGGACTGGGCACTGCTGATGCCCCACCTCGAGGGCTGTGTCCAGTTTTGGGCCCCTCACCACAAAAAAGTCTTAGAGGGGCTGGAGTGAGTCCAGAGAAGGGCAATGGAGCTGGTGAGGGGTCTGGAGAATAAGTCTGGTGAGGAGAAGCTGAGGGAGCTGAGGGTGTTCAGCCTGGAGGAGGCTGAGGGGAGACCTTCTGGCTCTCTACAGTTCCCTGAAAGGAGGGTGTAGCCAGGGGGGGTGTCAGGCTCTTCTCCCAAGGAATAGGTGATGGGACAAGAGGAAACGGCCTCAAGTTGCCCCCGGGGAGGTTCAGAGTGGAGATTAGGAATGGTTTCTTCATCAAAAGGGTTCTCAAGCCTTGGAATGGGCTGCCCAGGGCAGTGGTTGAGGCACCATCTCTGGAGGGATTCAAAAGCTGGGTCGACATAGTGCTGAGAGATGGACCAGTGATGGTTTTCATCAGTGAGGTTGATGGTCGGACTGGATGATCTCAAAGGTCCCTTCCAACCCGGACAATTCTCTGATTGCACCGTTCCCCCTCGCTGCAGCCCCAGCCCTGAGCATGGCCCCTCAGGGTGCTTCAGGCGCCCTCTCCTTCTGCCCAAGGTCCAAGCTTGAGGAGATCTCTTCCCCCACCCCACTTCTCATCTGACTCCACCACAGTCTGGACATATCATTCATCACAATAAGGGTGTATTTTGTTCAAACTTCCTTCCAAAGCAGGAGTTACGGACAGACTAATCCCAGGACTCCACCAACTCTGTTTCAAAAAGGGCCGTATTAAACCATGGTGGTGTTGTCTCTGCTCTACCCCTGGCACAAGGTGATCCTCAAAGATTGCCTCATAAGTTGTCTACGCTTGTCATGAATCACAAAATTGTTGTTTCTAACAACTGACCATCATTTCCTGCATTTCACAGAAGGAAACACAGCACGGCAAAACTCTGGGCACATGGCAAGCAAAGGGGAATCCAACTCCTCCAGCTCCCCACGGAACGGTCTCTAGGAAAGGTGTGTTTTCATCTGGGGCACTGGGAGAACTTTCCCAAACAGCAGCTCCCGTCGTTACCGTGTCTCAATATGCAGAGACGCTGCGGGTTTTGAAGACAAGGACTGCAGAACCACGGCAGGAGAGCAGCCCCAGCCGTGCAGCTGGCAACTCTGGGGGGATCTGGAAAGGAGTCCCTCTGCCAAGAATTTATTCCATTTTTTGATTTATGGGTTTTTTTGCTGCTTACTTTCTAACCAGCAGGCTGGCCCAGCTCGACTCCTGGAGTTAGAGCTGATGGCACTATCTGCTCCAGGAGCACTGAGGTTTGCCATCCCAGGCCAGGGGAAGTACTGGCCCTGCGCTGGGAATGGGGAGAGTAGAAACATCCCTCCCCAGACTCAGAGAGGACCGTCCCAGAGCCCAACATCTCTGCCTTCCCCTCCACTGCCATCTCTCCAGCTTAGCACCTTCTCACCTCATTGTCCTCATTTAGAACTAGAAATACTGTAGAAAGCGTATTTTTAAAGACATTAATTCTCAAAAGCTAAAAAACAGCTTCTGCTGAGAGGGTACATCTAAAAGCAGATTCAATTTGTCCTAATGGGACTAGATGAAGATATGAAGTGCTGGTCTTAAAGCCAAGGCAGGGCTACGTCCTTGAAGCCAAGAGAAACCTGTGCTCTGTGTGCTTTAACCTCTGGAACACACCAGACCACGTTCTTCAAACAAGAGGTTATTAAGGTTATTTGAAAGCAAGCAGCAGATTCTGAGCTGACAGCATCATGCCTCAGCACACACAGTGAAAAGGATGTTATTCCTGGAGAGATTCTAGCTCCAGCAGACAGGTATTAGCTATCTAAACTCCACTGGCAGCCAGAGCAGGATGAGTGGTTTGGACCCTTTCATTACTAAGTTTTCTGTGCTCTGTGAGTCTTTTTCTTGCTTCTGCTGCCACCGAGCTCTAGAGACAGAGCCAGGCAAAATGAATCGTTTTCTCTGGGAAAGGAAGGAAAGTTTCCCTCACTCAACATTTAAGTGTCTGCAGTGTCAATATCCAGATCTTAGTTTCTCACCTCAGATTTTTTTTTTGTTTTTTTTTTGTTTTTTAAACACCCAGTGGCATTTACAGCATGGTCTGAGCAAAGTGAAACACCTAAAAGCAGGTGCCTACAGGAGGAGCCAGCTCTGATGGAGACACTCAGAGTCCAGCATTGGGTCAGACAGTTGCCAAAGGCTGTGCTGCCCACCCTGACCTGCAGCAGGTGCCTCCCACGGGGCTCCAGCTGCTGCTCAGCTACTGCTGCTGAGAGATGGGAAACAGGGAATTGCTGGAATTAGATCATCTTCTCATCGAGCACATGCGTAATAAGCAACAAAGTGACTTTAGAGAAGTTCTCCCCAAATTCATACGTGCCATATGGGCTACTGGGAAAAAAAACCACAAACCACAGAACACCCAAGGCTACAGGATACTCTTCAGTTATCCAGTCCAAAATAATTAGGGAAAATTAAAACTCTGTGAGAACACATTGTAACATTAAGTCAGAATTAACATGATAAAGGAAATCCTTAACTTTGGTCTCTCCAGAGTTGAGTGCTTAATTAAGCAGCTCCTCCCTTTGCTTTTTTTTCTATTTAAATAAGCAAAACACATCTAGAAAATTCCAGAGGGTAGTACTAAGTGCATTAAGTTCATTGTTTCAGTCAGCAGTAACCACAGAGGGCTGCAAGACACCTCAAACGTTTTAAACCATGAGGAAATTCTGGGAGCGACTTCCAAGTTGCTGCGGAATTCAAAACATATTGTTTGCTTTTTAACACAGAACTGCAGCCTGGGATCTACACCAACTGCATTTAGAGTTACATTTGTGCAAAGTCAAGGCAAGGTCAGCACCACAGGTGAGAAGGACATCGCCCCACAGCAGCAAAGGGACAGCAACAGCATGGAATAGGAGGTGAAGTTCAAGACTCTTGGCCAGAGAAGGGGCAGCGTAACTCAATCTGTTTTAATAAAACCAAGTCACTGGAAAAGGATACCCCAGGAAAATTATTGCAGTAGCTGACACCAGATGTCACAGTCTGTGGAAGTCTAATTTACTTTCAAAGTTTCTGGAAAACATCAAACACGCCCCCCGCTCCGGTTCCAGGAAGGCAGAGCTCAGAACTCACCTGTAGTTTGATCCACCAGCACACGCGAGTTGATGATGCGTCCGAAACGTGAGAACATGTCTTCTACATCTTTCTGTGTCATTGACCTCGGCAGTCCACTAATATATAAATTGGCATCTTTGATAACTTCAGAACTTGGACGAGCATAGGAAACCTTTGGGAAAGGAAAAATAAAAAGGTACATTCAGGTTATAAACAGGAAAGTGTCATTTACTTTATCATAAGCCTCATTAATTGATTTCCCACTAAACAATGCGCAATTCAAAAAGGTAGAAGAGGGAGAAGATTGGGGTAAAATGCCAGAATAAAAAGAGAGAAGTTGTGTCCCTGGATAACATTTTGGGCTTATCCAACAGATAAAGAACTTTGTGGCACAGCTACGGAGAGACAGCAGGAAACTAAGAGCGATGCTTCCAACAAACATACTTGCTACAGAGAAATTTCCCCGTCTGAACTTCTGACTCAGATACTGGACCTGTCAGTAACCACAGATCCCACCAAGAACTTGTGCTGTCAGCATATATTTCAAAGCCTCATAAGGAGATTCTACCAGCTGGAGTGCAGTTTTCTATCTGCTGCTAGAGAAAGTTACAAAAATCACCCAGGCAGGTGTGATTTTGACATACACATACCAGGTGCTGCTTTGGAAAAGGAGTGCATGTGTATTAACAGGAATCAAAATGGAGATCACTGAGTACCCAAGACACATGTGAGTCCAAAAGCCTGACAACAATTTGGAATGTTCCCACCTACTGCTGTAAAAACGGGGAGAATGAAGAGGTTATCTTTGAATCACAAAACCTGAGAAGCTTATCAGCTTACTACTACCTTTTGCCCAAATTCCACCGTTCTTGCAGTTGGGGAGCACACAAGCTTTACCACCAGAATGAAGTTTATCAGAATGGCACTTTCATAGTAAAAGGAAAAAATCCAGACCTACCTTGATAGTTTTTGACTGAAGCCTGAGACCATTCAGTGTGTTTATTGCTCTTTCAGCATCTTTTGCAGTAACGTAGTTCACGAAGCCATAGCCTAAGCTGTGTCCTACATGGAAGAACATTTTTTTTTAAATTAATCCTAACACAAACCAAAGCTCTCACCATCAAAGCTAAAGGAAATGAACACGAGAAAAAGTGAACTCAACAAGAACATCATCCACACAGCAAATATTTAAATAAGCAGAAGAAGTTTCTCAAGGCTGGCACACATCACAGAAGGTAAATCAGAGCTCTTTCATTTGCCGCTCTGGACAAGGGTGGCGCAGATCATCCAGCAACAGTATGAAATTCCAGACTAAAATACTGACTCTGAACAGTTTTAGAAACAAAGGTAAGAATTTAACAAGGTTCAGAAGGACAAAGTCTTGTAGATAAAGAGCAGAAAGTGAGAAAGCGTGAGAGGATGAACTGTAAGAACTCATCAGGGTACTCATCGCCGTGGGGCTGCTCCAACCTTCACTCCTGGAGACAAGAGGGAAAAAGAAGTTTTCAGTTCTGAGTCTCCCAAACACAGGATGAAACTGAAGAGTGAAAAATCTTCCTCAATGCAGGCAAATTCATGCACTATTACTTTATATAAGTTCACTCTTAACTCTTACAAAAAGAGTTTGAAAATAACACCACAAATCTTTTAAACATAAAGATTTACTTAGATATTGACTTGCTCTGCTTTTATCTCCAACCTCCACAAATGATACTGTCAATTATAACCCTATAACAATTCATATACATGTATGTGTGTGTGTGTTTGTATGTATGTAATTATATATACAAAACCATCAGACCACTTTGGGCTGCAATTTCCCAACAATTAAAGGCTCTCATCCCTGCAGACCTAATAACAACTAAAAATACTTCCAAGGCTGTCTCAGTGCAAGAAACTCCCGTTCACTAAAAGCTGCATCTTTTACAAACAACTTCTCCTTGTCTCAGCTAGATCTATGGGATTTGCTAAAGAAAAGTGTAAGCACACACAGGAGAATGTGCTACTTTAATAACAACTTAAAAATAATATATTGTTAACTCCCTTGTTAGACTTGAGGACACCGGAATCCACAGCTAACAGTTACAGTGGAGGATTCTCTTATCAATTACAGCCCATTTGTAACCCCCACCAGGGCTCTGCAATACTCATTAGCTGCCAAGGAAGTTTTCTTATGCCTTCCAGACATTTCAGGACACCAAATACACCACCCCCCAAAAACAGTTAACTGGCAATTGTGGTAGTACAAGACGTCAGAGAAAGCGAAGCAAAGGGCTGTAACAGCCACTGCAGACGGACTGAAGTGAAGAAGCTGAGACCTTTGAGTCCAAAGGCCCTGAGGGATGGGGGAAGCTCTGAGCGATCCCAGGAACTCTGAAGGACTCACAAGTGTCCCCAGTCGTGTCCCACGAGTATCTGCCACAGCAAAGGGTCCTGGCACGTCCCCTGCGCTCCTCTGCTCCGCTGTGAGTGGGATACCCCAGTAACTCAGCTAAACCCAACAATGTCATCGCCCGTTTCCTCAAACACTCCTTGTACAAACACTCCCGTTAATCCTACCACCTGCTGAAGAAGCCAGATGCCCTTTGTGTCCAACCCTCCTACAGGAACAAGCTCTTTTCTTACAGACCGAGTGTTGGAGCATCTCCACTGGCACAGATCAAAATCCTGATGCCAGATGCTTCTCCAGGACTGTAAAGGCAAATCACTCTTTGACAGCCAAGTAGGATTTAACCCCGCACAGGAAACCAACAAGTGTAATAAGAGCAAGATCTCAGGCACCAGCTTCTGCACTTTATCCTTTAAAGATCTGCAGATAATGTTGATCAGGATTTTGCAGACATACCTCACATGTACCTTTCACTTACTGTTTTACGAGTCAGAGATGGTCTTTTAGATCAAATCTAATTAGTCTAAAATCACCTACTGAGATTCGTTCTCCCCTGCTTCAGAAAACAAAGAATTTAAAAATTAGAAAAACAGTTCCTGGCTTATTTCTCCAGAATCTGACCAAGAAAACAAAACTAAGTTCAGAGGGGACAAATACCACACAGACTTTGGTTCCATCCTGA
Source organism: Thinocorus orbignyianus (assembly GCA_013400375.1). NCBI lineage: Eukaryota > Metazoa > Chordata > Aves > Ciconiiformes > Thinocoridae > Thinocorus > Thinocorus orbignyianus. The sequence goes on along the minus strand of VXBW01008540.1, from coordinate 172,394 downwards.
GTGGGTGAGCCCAGCGCAGCAGCCCCTGCGCCGAAGCTCAGACACCAGCTGGTCTGGAGAGATTTTCAGGACAGAGGGGATGGTTTTAAATTGGAAGAGGAGAGATTTAGATGAGATCTCAGGAAGAAGTTCTTTGGTGTGAGGGTGGTGAGGCACTGGCCCAGGTTGCCCCGAGAAGCTGTGGCTGCCCCATCCCTGGAGGGGTTCAAGGCCAGGCTGGATGGGGCTTGGAGCAACCTGGTGTGGTGGGAGGTGTCCCTGCCCAGGGCAGGGGGTTGGAACTGGATGATCTTTAAGGCCCCTTCCAACTCTAATGATTCCATGAACCGTACTCTGCATTCCCTCCTCCTCAGCAGCACAAACTGCACCCCCCTCCCCTCCCAAGGGCATGCCAGAAAATACATAAGGAATTGGCATTGACACAGCACCATGATTTCTGTCAGGTGTTGATATCCCAGGAAGGACACAAGTTACTCGCTTTATCGTGACATTAAGAGCCTGCTAGAAACCTGCTGTGCACAAGGCAGCATTACTGTAACAGTTCTCAAGTATTTTAGTGGATAGTAATTAAAAACCTTTAAAAAAAAAACCTTCAAAAAAGTTTGCATAAATGCAAATCTGCTCAAAAGACAAAGATTAAAAAGAAAAAGAAATAAGCAGGTCCTTATCTGAATGAATATTCATCTGGAAGAACAATTAACAAAGTGACCATAAACCCCAGTTTTAAGCAAACCACGACACTCCTTCAGCAGAAAGAATCCAGTTTTGTTTCCATGATAAAAAGCCCTTTCATGGGAGCGGGCACTCATTTTCTTTCTGTGCATCACTTGGGTTTCTGTCCATGTCCTTGCTTCCTTTCCCAGCTCCCTGAGACACACGGCTTCAGTTACCGACTCCTTTCTTATTCCCCTCCCACTAAACTCCAGTTTTACTGGGGAGCCCAGTACAAGACCAGAGCTGGTCCTCGTTTTCCATTTCACTACAGCCTCGCTGCCTCCATGAGAAGGGCTAACACAGATCCTGCCCATCCCATCCTCCTCCAGAAAACCTAAACTGAAACCTGGCTCCCGTTAAGTCAGAGTACCTCAGTACGAAGGCATTCCAGTTTATAATTTGTTTTCTGGTCTGGGAAAAAGTGCTTTGAGCTGGTATCTAAAAGGCCCAGGTAAAGAACGCAGAAGGACAGAAGACAGAAGAGACCTTTACAGATGTCACCCAGGGGAGGATGTGGCATCTTGAAAACAGAGTTGGGTTTGGGTTATTTTTTTTGTTTGGCTTTATAAAATGTGCTGCGAGTGACAACCAGGTAGTTGAGTCAGGTATGAATGCATCAAGAAATACTACACCCAAACGTCAATGTGCTGAAAGAGCAGAATTCAAAGTGGTGACTGTAGTTTCAGAGAACATGCAGAGCTCAGAAGCGCTCGGAGGTGCCCTGGGTGGGCTTTCTGCAGCAGCCACACTGTTGTACAACTGGGGATACACAATCACACCAACCTTCGAAAAGGGCAACCTCCCCTTGAACCAAACCTCCAGAACCTGGGTTGTTCCGATGCAGAAGCGCAGGAAGGCAGGGCTGGCAGAGCTAGAGGCTAGATCCTAACCCCAGGAGAAGCCAGCACTGTGCGTGCAGCAGCTCCTGGTTCCTGAGGTCCCACCACGCAGGAGGAGGTGTCACTGCAGCAGCGGAGACTGGGTATGCAGGGACCTCGGGTCAGAGCTCCAGCACAAACACCCACTGTACAGACCGAAGAACAACAGCCTAAACCAGCAACTCTGACCTGCAGAAGATGACCAAACCAGGGACTGATTGCTTGAGGGACCCTGACCCATACAAATCCATTGAACAAGATGAGCTCTTTCCAAGAGTGCTGAGACTCCACCCAGGCTCACATCCTGACCAAAGCTGTTCTCTTGGAAGGGGTCCCCAGCAACTGGAGGAAGACGAATCATAGAACCGTTAGAGTTGGAAGGGACCTTAAAGATCATGGAGTTCCAACCCCCCTGCCCTGGGCAGGGACACCTCCCACTAGAGCAGGTTGTTCAACGCCCCATCCAGCCTGGCCTTAAACACTTCCAGGGACGGGGCATCCCATGCCGCATCCATCTTCAAAAAGGGACAGAAAATCAAAATGAACAAAACCCTCAACCCCATACTCTAAACATATGCCGGCAACAGGGGGAGTTTTGCAGGCATCTACCCTGGGACCTGCTGTTTAACTCGTTATTCATGACCTGGAGGATGTGCTGGGAGTCTACTCTCATGAAGATTGGAGATAACACCAGGTTGGGAAGAATGTGTCAATACCCTGGAGGGCAGGGCTGCCACCCAGAGGGACCTCAAAACACTGGAGGAACAAATCAACAGGCACCTTATGAAAAACAGCAAGGACAAATGCAAAGTCCTGACCACAGGAAGGAAGAAGCCCCAACAACACCAGACTGGGCACTAACTGGCTGGAAAATAGCTCTATGGAAAAGGATGTGGGAATCATGGAATAAAGCAAGGCAAGCAGGAGCTTGGAGCACACTAAGAGAAGGTAAGAGCATCCTGCACTGTGCTAGCAGAGAGGTACAGCCAGAAGACAAGAGGGAAGAGATCAATGTCTCAGGACTAACTTTGCTTCTGATGCTGGGAAAATTGCACTTTTAGAAGACTCAAGTGTCTGAATTCATGGAAATATTTCCTGTGTGGCCAGCCAGGCTCAGTGAGACTCAAGGTCTCAGTGTTTTCCAGCCTTGCCAAGTGCAGGACGAGGAGGAGCAAGGCCTGGGTGTTTGACCCAAGCTGCCCAACAGGGTCATTTCATACCGTGAACGTCACATTCAATATAAATTAGAAAAGTTTGCTGTGTAGGGGGCTCTCCCTTGATGGCGGCAGGTCCAGACAACTCCTTGCCCTGGTGCCGGACCCCTGAGGGGTCCCTCCGCTTCCCCCGAAGCCCTTGCACTCACAGGGTCCAGCATCTGCTGTCCCTGCAGGGAGAGCACAGTTTCTGCTGAGAGAACTGGCTGAGTATGATTCTTGTAAATCTTACATCAGTGTTGGGATTAATACGGGTTCTTTAGTATTGTTGTTAAGCATTTAGCCTTATTCTATTAAATCTATTCACATTTCACCCCTCGTGTTTCTTTGCATTCCCTAATTCCCCTTTCCTGGGTGGGGAGGGACCATCGGGTGACAGAATAATTGTCTGCACAACAATAAATTGTTATGGGCTTCCTCAAACCATAACAGTCCTCCAACACAAGAAAGACATTGATCAAGAGGAGTGAGCTCAGCAAAGATCAGCAAAGAGGTGGGGGAATCTCCTGCTCTGGAAACATTCAAACCCCCCTGGACACGTTCCCGCGGGACCAGTTCTGGGTGACCCTGCTCTGGCAGAGGGTTGGAGGAGATGATCTCCAGAGGTCTCTTCCAACCCCGTATCATTCTGTAAATTACCAGAACTGCTACATGGCCAGCAATGCAGACTCCGCCAGTTTTCAGTGGACTAGTTATTCCATCACACATTTTTGGAAACATCTCCTCTCGTAGTCTATTTTTAATTTTGTGAAGACTCATTTCTGTAGGTTTCCGCTAGTTTTCTTGTCACTTTTTTTTTTTTGTCCACTGGTCTCAGGAGATGATGCTGGTTTTCAGCTCCTCCTTATGTCCTCTGTTCCTCCTCTGTGGAACCTCTGTTCCACATCATGACTGCTACCCATTTTTTCACTTTAATAGTCTCAATGTCGACTTCAGAACCTGACCTGTTCTACACATACTGCTTGGCTCGATTTGGAAACAAGAACCTGTTACTTGTTACCCCCTTGGCAGTTTTTTATTATATATTACAAGGTGTCCTTACAAAAAAAAGAAAAAGGAAAGCAGCTTCTTGAAGGATTTTTGGTTTCCAATGCGAACAAGCATCTGAAGTATTTAATCACTGATCTTCAAATCTAACAGTAGAAGGGCAGGATTTTCCATTACAAGTCCCTGCTGATCAAAGCCCACCAACGCAACACAGAAGTGATTCTATCTATTACCAGTCTGCCACATCACTCATAGGAGACTTTCAAAAATACAGGGGAACACCCCCCTACACTCAGTCCTGCACTAAAGAAATAGATGATGCATCTCAGCTGCTCTGAAAGCAAATTAATCTGAAGCTAAAGGCCCCAAACCATCTCCTGAGGCAGCCCCCAAGCAGCCGTCCCTTCAGCTCCTCACACCTGGTTCCACCAGGGAGAGCAAAAAGCTGCTCTGCTTCTCAGAAACACCCCTGTTCTTCCCCACCTGAACCACAGTGAGCACACCGAGCCCCAGGAAACATGTTGTTCGAGATAAAACTAAGCACAGCAGTGCTAGTCCAGACACTGAAGTAGCACACTAATCGTAAAAATCACTTTCACTTTGCCAAGAAAAACATTCCAGCCTTCTATACACGTTTTGCAAAAGGGAAGAAAGTATTTTTATTTTCACCTGAATAACTTCTTGAACTTAAAATTAATCATTTTCAATTACTTGTTGCTGTTCTGCTTCATTACAGGCACAGTCATATAAATGCTGTGCAAACTACCACTAGTCATGCAAACGCCAGCAGAGCCCTGCAGCAACCACAGGATCATTGAATGGCTGGAGTTGGAAGAGACCTTAAAGATCACTGAGTTCCACCCAGTGCCACCCCCTGCCCTGGGCAGGGACACCTCCCACCACACCAGGTTGCTCCAAGCCCCATCCAGCCTGGCCTTGAACCCCTCCAGGGATGGGGCAGCCACAGCTTCTCTGGGCAACCTGGGCCAGGCTCTCACCACCCTCACACCAAAGAAGTTCTTCCCCAGATCTCATCTCCATCTCCTCTCTTTCAGTGTCAAACCCTTCCCCATTGTCTTATGGCTCCCCTTCCTCATCAAGAGTCCCTCCCCAGCTTTCCTGGAGCCCCTGCAGGTACTAGAAGGCTGTTACAAGGTCTCCCCAGAGCCTTCTTTTAGGTTGAAGCCCACTCCTGCTTCTGCTCAAGCTTTTCACCCAGCATGTCTTACCAAAAAGACTTTTGATTGCAGCAGAAAGGAAACAAAGAAAATAATATCTAGTTTTACTCATAACCTGGGACATGGCAATCCCAGGCACAAATACAGGTTGGGCAGAGAATGGCTGGAGAGCAGCCCTGAGGAGAAGGACTTGGGAGTGCTCCTGGATNAATGGTTTTAAATTGGAAGAGGGGAGATTTAGATGAGATCTGAGGAAGAAGTTCTTTGCTGTGAGAGTGGTGAGGCACTGGGACAGGTTGCCCAGAGAAGCTGTGGCTGCCCCATCCCTGGAGGCAGAGTGGTTGGAACTGGATGATCTTTGAGGTCCCTTCCAACTCTGACCATTCTATGATTCTCCAATAAAGATTTTCAAACACAGAATGTGTCCCCACTGCTTCATTTGGCTTTACAAACCGGGACACAAGCCCCTTGTTCTGTGGCCAAATGATGAATGGTCTCATTTATGGAAGTTTAAGGGCAAAATGGCCTTTAACAGGTTTGCAAAGCCTGACCTTCACACAGCTCGGGAAAACATCACCCAGCACAAATAAAGTGTCCTCTCCTCCATTCACAAAATAAATGGCATTTGCCTTGAAACAAAGATGACTACAAGCAATTCAAGCAGACACGTCTTGAGAAAAAAGTCAAAGCTCCAGAACTAACTTGCCACGGGTCTGTTCTTCACCCTGGCTCAGAGACAGCTCCCAGGGACCTCACTGCCTCCACAAGATTTAGGAAATTTGATGGTGTGCAGCAAGAGCGCCAGCTTTAAACCCTGAAAACAAAAGTTTTGCTAATTTTAGTAATTCATTTAATGAAGCCCTTCAGCATACTTGTAATTTCTATATGTTCTCTTTATATATTTTTCCTTCCTCTCATTTTCAGAACATTTTGCTGTTTAGGTTTAATTTGAGTTGCTCCAGGGCTCTTTCTCCAGATGAGCTGCCAGCATCCTGGACACTGGGAAGTGAAAAAGATTTATAAAGTGAACACAGAAAATACCAGGCCCAAAATCACACCTGGAACCTGCGGGCTGATTTCCTGGGGAAGTCTTTGGAAGTGAAGTACCTTGTCCACTTAAGATCTCATTTTTTTTTTTACACTTTAGGACAGATTTTCATTACTCTGTGGTTGGAACAGAAACCTGACTATTCAAGATGCTGAGGGCTTAAAAAAAATCCACTCTGCCCCATCTCCTTAGCAAGACACTTCAGCTTCCAAATGAAGACACTTTTTTCAGCTGCAAACATTACAACGTAAAAACTCAGCAAGTTTTTGGAGCCAACACAGCCAGAGGTTCAGGTCAATCTTGTTCATAAAGAAATTGTTCTGCAGAAACACAGGGCTCCTCCATGAATCAAAGTATTCTAAGAAAATGTGAAACAGTAACTCTCACTAGAAACATCTTGGGAAACACTGAAGCACAACTGAAGGGTTTGGTCTGTGGCTTATTTTTATGGCACGATGAGGGAAAAGAAAGGGAACCGAAGTGAAGACGTCAGCTTCTGTAACTCAGAGTGCTTCGTGCAGTGGCCAGCACAACTGTGTCAGCTTTTTTGACTTTATGTGCCTATAACAGTCCTTGGGCTGTTCCAACAGGCTTGTCTTGTTTGGCTGCTCGTTAGTCTTGGTTTAGCAGAGGTCTTTTTGGCTGTAAGAAATATCTTCACACTCATTTAGTGAGTCTGACCTTCAATATCCGCATGGCTCAGAGCGGACAGGCTGAAAGAGCTGGGGCTGTTCAGCCTGGAGAAGAGAAGGCTCCGGGGAGACCTGAGAGCAGCCTTCCAGGATCTGAAGGGAGCTCCAGGAGAGCTGGGGAGGGACTCTTGGTCAGGGAGTGGAGGGACAGGACAAGGGGTAATGGTTTTAAATTGGAAGAGGGGAGATTTAGATGAGATCTTAGGAAGAAGTTCTTTACTGTGAGGGTGGTGAGGCACTGGAACAGGTTGCCCAGGGAAGTTGTTGATGCCCCATCCCTGGAAGTGTTTAAGGCCAGGCTGGATGGGGCTTGGAGCAACCTGCTCTAGGGAGAGGTGTCCCTGCCCAGGGCAGGGGGGTTGGAACTTGATGATCTTTAAGGTCCCTTCCAACTCTGACCATTCTAGGATTCTATGATTTATCACAAGGAAGGATACTGAGCATGAATGTATTTAACCCTCTCGATGTCTCCTGACTAAAGACACCCTCAACCAGCAGGAGGCTGCCCTGTTACATCAGTCCTGCCTTTAAAGCTACCAGAGAGCACTGCCAAGGTCCCTCTGAATGGCAACACTACCACCCAGTGTACTAGCCACTGGTACCAGTTTGGTACCAGGTGCCACCATGCTGAGGGTGCCATCTGTCCCATCAGCCAGGTCATTAATGAAAAAGCTAAACAGAACTGCCCCTCACACCAAGCCTTTGGGTACTTCAGCTGGCCTTTCTGGGGCTGATCACCAACCTCCCAGATCAGTTCTCAATCCAACCACAGGTCCTTCACTTGGTGACACGGGTCCCCCCATCAGCAACAGGAACATGACAGGATCAGGGAATGGTTTGGGTTGGAAGGGACCTTAACGCTCAGCCAGTTCCAACCCCCTGTCCTGGGCAGGGACACCTCCCTCCACACCAGGTTGCTCCAAGCCCCATCCAGCCTGGCCTTGAACCCCTCCAGGGATGGGCCACATTCAGGTCTGCCCTAAGCAACAGCTGATAAAGGTGCTTGACCCTCCCTAACCAGGGTCAACTGGAACAAAAGCTCCAGCCTCCCTCTGCCCAAGTGCACGGGGCAGAGCTCAGAGCTCCCTGCTAGCAAGTCTCCTGGAGCTGCCCTTTCCTGGCAGCAGCAGGCGCTCCAGCTCCTCACAGGGTTCCCAGAAGCGAGCTGATAATCCCCGAAGTTCCCAGATCATTTAGAAGCAGAGCCCAGGAACTTCTGCCCCAGATGCTGCTTCTACGCTCTGAAACCAGTTCACGAAGCCAAACAACATTCCCAGTCAGTGCATTCCCATCCACTTGCTAGAACTCCATAGGCACTGCTGAGACAGCTTCTGGGGCTGACCTTATGCTAAAGGAAATGAAGCGAAGCGGCAAAGCCAGAGGGGTGCTCACACGCTCAGTATTCGGGCAGTTTGTCTGCAAACCACTTGCACTTGTCAATAAAGGTAACTGCTGCTGCCCAGTCCTCTTGAATGCACATTTAAAGAAATTGCACACAACCAACTGAGATTGAAAAGCCAGGAAAAAAATCCAGGGGTAACGATGCATTCCAACTACACAGTTAGCAGCAAAACTGCGTAAACAATTTCACGGGTGTTTTCCATGCAAAAGAAAACAATTTCAGGCAAAGACATGACTTCAATAACTTTCCACAATACAAGACTTCTGTTTCTAGAGTGGAGTCCACTGCACAAGTGAAACGGTCGTCACCAGCTGTGGGAGCCAGAGCCACTCACCACCCCTCAGCATCCCATAGCGCTGCAATAAAATCCTCCTCCTCTTTCTGCTTTAAAAGCTTACAAGGACACAGCCATTCATTTCTTTTCCAGCTGCATAATTTCTGTGAAAAGAGTCTTCCAGAGGGAAAGGAAAAGACAGGGAAAAGGCAAAGATTCGTAAGAATACCTGAGGAATTCCATCTGCCTAGAAGTGATGTCCTTCTGGTCCTGTGAGCAGAAGGCCATGTGTCAGGCGGCAGCCAGAGAGCCGTAACGACAGGCGGGTTTTGAGATGGACCCCAGATTCGTGTGCACAGCCTTAACAACTCACCCCAAAATGTCCATTCTGCTGCCCATTTTCCAGCAACAGTGGAACAGTCTTTGTCCCCAACAGCTGCTGATCAAGGCACATTCGGAAGAATTCCATCCCAGATTCCCCAAGGGCAGAAAGAAACTTAAGTATTTTGTCCCAGGTGTCCCAGGGATACCCAATTTCAAGCTCAAGCAGTAAGAGAAGGTGTGAGGGAGGGAACAAGAACCCCCAAGAAGTCAGATGCCTCCCTGACAAAAATCAATGCCATCCAACAGAACACCTTGAGAGGTGCACACGGCAAACTTGTCCTCAGAGCAGGGCGATGGTGTCATGAACAACAGACAGATCCCACAGCAGCCTGAGACCCTAAACACATGGCAAAAGTTTAACCCAGTCTTTTCAGAGCTTTAGGACAATTGGGTTTGAGAGCACCAACACTTCAACAGGGGAAGGGGAAGACAGAGGAACCAAATACAACTTCAGACTAACTTTCAGCTTTAGCATTTGGTCCAGAAGGACTAAAAGCTTGCACATGCCTGCGGGAAGAACAGACTAAAGACAACCAGGTTCTCAGAAAATTTACAGCTACTGATTAGAAGCATCCACATCAAGCACAACGAGTCACCCACATCTGTGCTGCAGGACAGTCAGCAAGACCAAAGCAGCACAAAGGCTGCTGAAGGAGCAGAAACACTTGAAAAATGTTTACATGTCAGAGGAGCCCAACACAGCAGGTTGGCTGGAATCCCAGACCTCAGAACCTGGATGTCCCAGCAAAGTCAGGAACCCCCAGTAATACAGGGCATGTTTCTTCTGTGGAATCACCTACAGAAGGAGGCAATGGCTCCAGGAAAGAGGAACATCTAACACTCTATATATCCCTTGGTAGGAAACCAGTACAGAGCACAAGTTTGGCACCACCACGTCTGAAGTGTCCAGAGAAGAGACACGGAGCTGGTGAGGGGTCTGGAGCACAAGTCTTGTGAGGAACAGCTGAGGTTGTTCAGCCTGGAGAAAAGGACACCGAGGGCAGACCTTCTCACTTTCTACAACTCCCTGAAAGGAGGGGGTAGCCAGAGGGAGATCAGGCTCTTCTCCCAAGGAACAGGCCATGGGACAAGAGGAAACAACCTCAAGTTGTGCCAGGGGAGGTTCAGATCGGAGATTAGGAATAATGTCTTTACTGAAAGGGTTATCAAACGTTGGAAGAGACTGCCTGGGGCAGTGGTTGAGTCACCATCCCTGGAGGGGTTTAAAAAAACACGGGGCATGGTTTACTGGTAACTTGGCAAGTGTTGAGTCCAACTGTTAACCCAATGAACCAAAAGGTCCCTTCCAACCATAGTTACTCCATGATTCTGTGATTCCCAGTCAGTTCCAGAGGACTGGATAAGCCAGACCTCAGCACTTTTTCCTGCTCTCAGCCTGAGAAGCCAGTGCCATGGGAAGAGAGGATTCCATCAACAGAAGTGGGTCAATGGCTACTTACAAGCCTCAGCAATTACCACAAAATGCCAGGAAACACAACGGTGGAAGGTGCATCTTCAACTCGACACTGGGCCGTACTGCACCGGGGAGGGACCTCCTAATGCTTCCCCAGGGCTCATACCCTGAGGCACAGCTAGTGCCTTAACATCTGACAGAAGGAACAATATCCGACTCCAGAGACACCCTCATCACAAACATCAGCAGGGTGAGCAACAATCCAGTGTTTTCCCACTGACCCCAAGTACCGATTCAATCACCACAAGTTAAGCAAAGCCACGGCTGGAAGTGCTCAGGAGCTTAACACCAATTGGAGCAGGAGGCAGGCAGCACCCTGTGTGGTCAGGAGGAGCTGCAGGAACGCTGCTCCCTGCCTAGTGCTCATCTACTGTGCACGAGCTCCTCTTCACAGTTACTGCAAAAACCAGAAAAAGATGACAAACACACAGTCAGATTTTAACCAACAGCTCTAATCCATGCACACACAAAAGGGAAAATTCATAGTAAGGAATATAAACCAACACCAGGATTTGCTGCTTCTTTCAGCCTCCTGGAGCCTGGTGGTCTCAAAGAGTTTGGTAACTTGGCAAGTGTTGGGTTAACAGTTGGACTCAATGAACCAAAAGGTCCCTTCCAACCATAGTCATTCCATGATTCTGTGATTCCCAGTCAGTTCCAGAGGACTGGATAAGCCAAACCTCAGCACTTTTTCCTGCTCTCAGCCTGAGAAGCCAGTGCCATGGGAAGAGAGGATTCCATCAACAGAAGTGGGTCTAAATTCTAAACACAATCCAACACATGGAATGTAAGTCTGGTCAGTACCACACTGCATGTGAAGCAAAACCCCACAACATATGTGCTTTGACTTCATCATTAAATACTTTACTCAAATAAACCAAAACTTTGGCTTTACAATCGATCCTTGAATCGAAGCAATCAGTCTCCAGAAAGCTAAGGCGGGTTCAATAAGTCATTTAAAACTGCATTTTTGGTAGAAGACATTTTCTGCCCTCCATGTTTCATTAATGGAGAATTAGTTGAGAAAAAAAAACAGACGTGCTAGTCATTGTTTTGTGAAAAATAAGCCTTTGCAAACACACATTGATTTTAAGCCCACAAATACAGTCAATAAAGGCAACTCCAAATTCAAACCACTTTGATTTAATAGAACATCACGGGGCGCCAAAGCTGTGATCTCACTGGAGAAAAAGAAACTCATCCAAAAAGTATAATTTCACCAAAAGCACAAGTCACCTCCATCCTGCCCGGGCCATCCAACCCCACTGTCTCACACCCACTTCTCTGACACCTCTGACCCCACCGAAGCCCAGGGCAGGGACCTGGGCAGGTTCAGCCGCAGCCGGAGCCGGAGCCTCCTGCTGGTCTGCCACGGGGTCGGGCAAAGGCAGCAGTGGCAGAAGGGACGCAGAACACTGCCTCAGGGGCAGCCAAACATCAGATCTGCTCAGAGGGGAGTTTTACAGCTCAGGAGTCTTAATGTAAACATGAAGGGACTGAAAGAAAAGCAAGAGGAAGGAAAAAGAAAAAAGCAGTACTTTCAGCAGGTTGCTGAAGAGGCCACTTCTCAGTTACCAATATTCCAGGGCCATCACAGAGAAGGCTGAGAATCACTCCTGACAGCATCACAAGTGAATTAAAAATTAGGAAGAACACAATGAAGTGGCCTGACTGACACAGCCAAGCATGAAACGCTTTGCTATCGCTTTAAAGAAAAGCGCGTGCTTTACCCACAGGCACTCCAGGACTCCATACAACCTTAAGAGGAATTTTACTTGTTGATTCTTCAGAGGTTGGTAGGAAGCACCTGAAGCTCACAAGCATATGATTTGGACTTTAGACTACCCAGCACTGCCAAGTTCCAAGTTAAAGTTAACCAGACTTTCCCAGAGTATTCAATGCTACAGGGAACAGCGTAGAGTAGACTTTCAAACTTCAGGTAACGGCGTCTCACTTCCCACATGAAACACCCTTTACCTCCCACACACACCACTTGGGGCTCACTGGAAAGTCTAATCTGTGGATCAGCTGTGACACTTGCTGAATGTCTTGCAACTTGTTAAACAAGTGATCTTATTTCCTTGCAAAAGCAGCCTCCGGAGCAAGCCTCTACTTCCAAGCATCTCAGACTGCAGGACATCTAAGCTGAACACTCAGCTAACAAATGATTCAAATCAGTATTTTGTGGTGCTGTAACACAATGATTTTACATACACATTCCACAAGTACACATCTAGATAGATGGCTATCACGTGAAACTTCATCTGAAAGAAATTAGGAAAATTAGACAAGGAAATCACAGAAGTCATTCCGAAAGGAAATCCTGAAGTTTTTCATTATTGAGCTCTCACACCTGTTCTCAAGCATAAAGTACTAAAGTCAGTTAAGATAACACACAAAGAACTCTCATGTGATTCATCAGCATTCGTGCAGTTTTTATAGACTATGAAGTAGTTTCGGATCGGTCTCATTATGGATGAGATAAGGATCTAAGCCAGCGTTGCCAGCTCTAAAACACAACCCTGAGCATGTGCAGCAGCAAAGCGCCCAAGGCCAGCGCCCGCGGGCTGAGGGCACCCGCGCGGGCAGAGCTCCTTAACCAGGCTCGCTCACTAAACCCAAGATCCTGTGAATTTGTAAATGAAGATTTTTTTTATCTTTTTTTAACTGGGCAAAGATTAAAAGTTCTTCACAGAGCTGATAAAAACCTCCCGCAGCTAAACAAGAGCTGGCTGATGGCACCAGCTGCTCTATCGGCATCTGGTTGTTTTCGAGGAAACATTAAGTTTTCAAATCTGAACAATTCATTCCTCTCATTTTTAAAGCTACTACTAACAATTCCATTTAAAGAACTTACAAGTTAAATTCCTGAAGAGTGATAAGGCCTAAGGCCCTTTCAGACACACGCCACACCTTTATTTTACTGATCAAAATCAGGTGAAAAGGTTTGTTTGCATATTCAGAGCTCTGGGAGAGTCAGAATGCCCAGACTGCAGGAAGAATAAATAAGCTGGAGACCAAACTGAAACTAGTTTTAGACACGTCTATTGATGTTCAAATTTGGGAAGTGTACTTCTTGGAATTCTTAACCATATACAAAATAGAAAACAAGGCTAAATTAATTACTATCTTTCTAATGCTCAATAACTTGTTTCAGCATTAGTTACATGCACACCTGCAGTAGTTGGTTACACACACACTCACTATTTTTAGACTAAATTGCATTCAATGAAGTATTCCCTTCAGCAGTCTGCCCCAAAGAGGAAAGATCAGATAGACTGGATTGTACCTGCAACTTTGTCCCGAATAAGCTTTGCAGATTCCACTTCGCCAATACTGCTAAATAGACTCCGTAACTCATCCTGTGTCATGTTCTGAGGGAGGTAGTTGACAATTAAATTTGTTCTACCAATATCATCCCTGCAATCTTCAGCCATGTGATCTTCATAACCATTAGACATTTTATAAAATATCTGCAAAGAGGAAAAAAAAAAAAAACAAAAACAAGTAAGTTCTAGGTCTTTGCATTTCAATAAGTTAAACTTTCTCCACCTGAAATAAGTCTGAATGTTTACTTAAAAGAAAAAAACACAAACAAACTGAGCAGGAGCAACTCTTTCAACTCCACATTTTTTCCGCTCGCAAAACAAAACATTATTTGTTGAAAATTCCAGAACAATTCATTCTTTCAAACTAACAATCATGGCATTTTCCAAAACTATGCACCACTGAAAGAGCTCGTAAGGTTTTTGGTTGTTTTTACATTAATAAAAAGCATTAAGCCAGATTTTGTGCACATTCCTGTACAAACCAATCTATTCACAGCCATAAAGAAACCACTCATGTTCACGCACTTCCCAAACCAGCATCAAACCTGCCACCTCAACCTTCATTCCAACATTATGCCCCAAACTCTTAGAAGACAGAAAGAGAAGCAGCAGCCAGCTCCACCAGACCCAGCTCAGTATTTTAACTGGGGACTGTTTATTTTCTAAACATTTTCTCCTTCACACACGGCTCATCTCGCATCTTAAGGCCCTGTGATTATTCAGTGCTTGCCTCTGGGCGACTGTTTGACGGCACCTACGAAACAGAGGAATCTGTTCTGGGGCAGTAACTTTGGTGCATATTGAGTATTTGATTGAGTTTATAGTTTCGCACCTCTTTAAAACATCCAGAAATTTCATCCCATGAAGATACCCTCCTGGCTCCCGCCACTTGGAGCACATCCACAGCTGACCCACACCAGGTCCAGCCTGCTCTTCCTCCTTCACAGCCTGCCAGGAGTACATTTAAAGTCCTTTTACAACTACTATCAAATTGTCAAAACCAGGATACCCAAACCCTATTCTGACAGATTCAGGAGCCCGGGACTGGCACGTTTTTTCTGGAAACCACCACCAGGAGGAGGCCAGTATCTCCTCCGGTTCCAGGCTCTGGTTCTCAAGTTTGGGGCTGCAGATTTGTTCATCTTCTCAATCCTGGAGCAAAAACCATCTCTAGCTCCAAAACACACAGTTTTGTTTAACAACTCTTAAAAAAACAGCTGTGAAGCACCCAGATTTAACAGAAAAGCTGCTAAACCCCTTCAGTGAATTCATTGTCTCCTGATGCTCAGTTCAGCTCCTCTTCCTCTTAACTCATGGCTATTTTATCACAGAACCCCAACCCTCTGGCCTGAGCAGCACAGACAAGTCAACTGACACCATGAAGTTGTGGTAATGCTACAGTATGAACACGTTTCCAAATCAGGCTCCAACGGTAAGGGGCATTAGACCAAACATTTTTATTTCTGGATGAAATCATTGCAATTCTAACTCCCTTCTGAAAGTTCAGCGTAAACCTTCCAATTTCAACTGGAAATCTGCTTCTCATCAAATCTCTCAGTGCCACCACAGAAGAATTAATTACTCCAGGCTCAAAGAAGAGCTTTGTGTTTACCTTAACAGACCTTTTGGCCAATACACTGCTTTGGCCAGAAGAATACCACAAGATGCTGTACTTAAGCAACCACTATTAAAATTCCTCTAGTTGCAGTTCGCTTGAGAACTGATGCAGGGATCACCAGCAAAACACTAAACTTGCCTGAGGGGATAATCAATCTGAGCTGAATTAGAACAGTTTAAGATATTGCTTCTTGGGCACCAATAAAACACCAGGTGAGGTGTTCCAAGGATGCAAACGCTTCTCCTTTATCCCCCTTTACCTCCTAGACCCCACACAGGGTCTGCCCGTTTACATCTAAGACGGGTCCAAAGCAGCCCTATAACCACAGAGCCTTCTCAAAGCAGGTAATTGAGTTACACCCACTAACACAAGACAACGACACAGCAGCAGCTTCCAGATTTTTATGGAACTCCAGCCCCTGCTGCCCTTGCCACCAAGGGCCCGAGCAGCAACGGCACCCGGCTCTGTGCGCCAGCATCTCCCAAAGGCTGAGTCTCTTCAGAGACTGCACCGCTACCGACAGCTGGGAGCTGAATAATGGGAAGAGGCAGCAACAGAAACTAGAAATCCTACATGGAGAAAGGGAACGCTGCCTGCAGGAAGGGACTTTTCATCCCTGCACCGGTAGTTAAGTCACTTTTGGCATTTACTTCATAGTTTGTTCTTGCAAAGGTCAGATTTTTTCACATGGCCATAACAGAAGATACCATTTTAGAATAAACCATGATAAGATTTATGTTAACTTGAGATTTAGCACAGAATAGGTTTAAACTGAATCCCTTTTTGTTTTTAAATGTGTGTTGAAGCACTAACAGCTGGCAGCTTGCAGAAGGAGAGGTCTCACAGGTCCTCTCCCCCCCCAAGCAGCCACCCACCCCCATGGCTGCCTTCCCAGTGTCACCATGAGCAGGTCCCAGCACTCTCCTGCCCAGGGGATGACCAGTCTGTGCCGTGAAAGTCATGGAAAACTACACCAGGAGGGAAGCGCCTTGTCTTGTGTCAGCAGTTTTAATCTGCTTCCCTTGCAGCACGATAAGCACAGGCGCTAATGCCGGAGGAAAGGAGACCAAGAGGGGAAGCCACAGGGAAAGAGACTCCCTGCATCGGGTGCTCTTGAGCTGCCAGCTTGTCTCAGATCTGCTGTGAAATGATGGCATTAAATCCACGTTCCCTTCCAGTTGTCAGAACTGCCTGAGCGTGGCCTCATAAAAAGTTCCCTGTCCTGCCAAATGACACTCGAACAGCTGAACCTTCCTTGTTCAACACGGTGGAGCTCCAAAACCAGATGGACTCACACTTCCCAAGCCGCTATAACGGGTGGCAACTCCGCTGGCCTTTGTCCTCTGTAAAATCCAAGCCCTACAACACACCACGATGTTGATGAGCATGGAAGTTGTGCAGTACAATTAGGACACTAAGCAAAGGAAGAACTATTGAGATTTTTCCAGCTTTACAAGACAAAAATTCAATTTTCTTTCTCTTTAACCAAACTGGCCCACCGTACAGGACCAATCCTTCATGCTGTCAAGTTTAAGAAGTTGCTGTATGTTTGAACACTTGCCAGAAATCTATTTTTTAATATAAAAAAAACAAAACCAAAAACCTATTTTCTTATCCTTCGAAGGATAGGAACCACAGCTAGATACCAAGCCCAGAAAAGTCCCCAGCACATCCCAAAGGCAAGTTCCCAGACTTCTATCTGGCATCAAGCAAAATCGACCGGAGTTTGGCAAGTGGCGACTGACCTCACAGCACCGTGCCTGTGCCTCAGCCTCCAGTCTCACTGTCTGCAGCACTCACCATCTCTATCTCCCCGTCATAAGCAAGGAGTGCCCAGGGCACTGCCAACCCAGGAGCAGTTAGAACTGTGAAGGAAGTCTTCCACCTGCTTGTCTTCAGATATTAGGAAATATCTGAGAAAGCTGGGACTCTTCAGCCTGGAGAAGAGAAGGCTCCGGGGAGACCTTCCAGCAGCCTTCCAGGATCTGAAGGGAGATCCAGGAGAGCTGGGGAGGGACTCTTTGTCATGAAGTCTAGTGACAGGACGAGGGGGAATGGTTTTAAATTGGAAGAGGGGAGATTTAGATGAGATCTTAGGAAGAAGTTCTTTGTTGTGAGGGTGGTGAGGCACTGGAACAGGTTGCCCAGGGAAGTTGTTGATGCCCCATCCCTGGAAGTGTTCAAGGCCAGGCTGGATGGGGCTTGGAGCAACCTGCTCTAGGGAGAGGGGTCCCTGCCCAGGGCAGGGGGGTTAGAACTTGATGAACTTTAAGGTCCCCTCCAACTCTGACCATTCTATGGTTCTATGAAAAAATAAAAATATAGGAAGCCATAAAGATCTGGCCAATGTTTTCATGGGATACCAGGAAGAACGCGCACAGAAGTGATAAAGACACAGGAGAGGAAAAGCAGAGTGCTGCTAAAGAAGATTCTTCTTTCTTCCTAATCTTTCCCCAAGCACTTGCACAATCTACTGTAAGACCAACATTTTCTGACCGCTCTGGAAATTAGTAGGAAACCACTTCCCCCACTAGTGGTGAACGGCTCTCGTGCCAGTGAGAACAGAAATAGTCCCTGGAGAATTGTCAACCTCTGCATGCTGCAAAGTATTCCAAAAAGAAAAGGCCATAAAATGGTCAGTCTGGATGAAATGGGAAATGCTACATAAGAAAATGAGTTTATTCCGCTCTCACTGAAATACGTCAAGGGAATCTCCTGATCTTTCTTTATCAGAGAAGGAATCAAACTGTATCAGTAAATATTCCAGACTCGAGAACCAGGCCTAGAAACTAACTTGGATCTCCAACTTGGATCTAACTTCACTAACTGATGCTTGTCAATCCATGCTGACATAAACCAGAAGGCTGAATATGCTCATATTCTCAGTGGATAGGTCAAGGATGGAAAGAGCCCCGAGAGCTCTGTTTGGGAAGGCCAGCTGGAATCACCCACATACTCTGCAGCCTTTCCAAAAAAGGTCCAAAATTCTATGTCCCAAAAAAAGGAAATTTTAAGACTAAGTTCCATTGCGTGGCAGTTCCTAAAACGAGATTTTTTTTTAAAACTTTTTTCAAAGACCCAAACCCTGCAGCAGCTTGTTTCAAAGGCAGCCTTCTTTCTCTGCCATGTGTAAGGTGCCCTCAAGCTTACGATGCCAAGGATGCACAGAGCAACCAACTGGACCTGTACACACAGCACCTGGATTGCCCAGTAACTCTGGAGGTGCTGAAGCTCAGGCAGCCCCTCACCACCTGCTTCAAAGACTGACCTTCCCCAGCAGCCGGGTCTGCACTCTCAGGCCTGGAGTGAAAAAGCTCCCCAAGGTATTTCTTTTTTTTTCCCTCCCCAGAAATACTGCACTGACCACGGCAATCACCTTCTAACAAAGGTGCACAAAATCCCAGAAGGTTTAGAAGAAAAATGACGCAAATGGTTCTGGCAACAGACCAATAAAACCCTTTTCCAAGTGACATTCAGTATCTCCACCCATAATTTTAGGATGCACTAAGTCTTTCACTGGAAGATGTTTGCTAAGAAGGAAGACCCGTACCAACCCGAGGAGATCATCTGAAACGGGAACACTGGCAAGAAGGACAACTGACTGACTTCAGGATCAGGCAGGATGTACCTTCCTCTTGTCCCCGCGCCTGCAAAGGCACTAGACCACTACTGCTGCCATCCCAGCCTCGAACGTAAACACCTGAACACGTGACAATAATGTGAGGACTTCAGCTACCACCGAACCTAAACCAGGAAATTATTCCAGGAGCAAGGAGCTCTGTGCTCCTTCATGCCAGCAATTAGCACCTTCACTAAAATTCAGGCAGCAGGTCTTACTACCCCAGCACTGACCTATCCCCAGCACAGTCCTGCAGACAGTGAAGGCCACGCAGCAGCAGGGTGCGGAGGGGAACACCAACGTGCTGGCCACAGGGAGGTCAGAGCCACCTCAGACCCATTTCTTGTCTCCAACACCAGAAAAACACCACACACCAGTGGCTGCCACGTGGCCAGTGAGAGCCAGATTAAACTCCAGTGTTAAACTCTGTGGGGCATGGAGTTTGTGGGACCTGCAGTGAGCACAGGGGGATTCTCAAACCACAGGAGAAGTGAGGCTGCTGACCCAACACCTCAGCCCGTCCTTGCAATGAAGTGCAAGTCAGCACCACCCAGGAGATGTTGTGCCCAGACTGATGAGGTCTCCTTATTGGTGTTAATACTGGGAATGAGCTGGGATTCTGCACTGAAAGAAGTGATTGCTGGTGAGCTGTCCTGATCAACTCGGACTTCAGTCTCAAGGGTTTATTCTTAAATACACTGGTTGACCTCAACAATCTTGATAGGGTGCTTCAAGTAGAACTTCAGGACTATAAAAAAAGAGACCTCCTGCTGTTTCTTCTGCACATAGATGATATTTGTTGACATGCCTGGCCAGCAAGCCATGGCTGACTCAAACAAAAAGCCTGGCTATCTCTCAGACACTGCTCTACCACTCCATTTCGAAGCTGCTGGAGATCTTCGTTGGAGATCACACCTGAAATAGAATGGAAACGACACTACTTTCGAGGGAAGTGCCAAACCAATCCACACAGCTGCAAAAGGGAGATGCAGAGATGTCGGGACATCCAGGCTTGACCACATGCCATGCACACAGAAGAACCTGTAGGGAGCCTCTACTAGTTCGGGCTGTTCCAGGAAAACTGTCTTCAAGAACGATCCAACACCACGTTGCCATGTAAAAACTTGCTTTGCAGCCAGCTGTCAAGACAGGATTGCAAAGCAAGGCACAGAAAGGACAGAGACCAGGGAAAAACGCACCCATGTTTTCTTCTCACAAATCACTGCAAGGAACAGAACACATTTCACTTCAGAAGTCACAACAGCAGAAAAACTTGCACTAGGCCTACATGCCTTCCAGGACAAAGGTCCCCAAAGCTCAACATCCAGAATACATCTATGTCTTAATTCCAGATCCCTCTACTTCACATATGCCACGGATTCTTTCCCCATAATCTCCAAGAAAACCTCTTTTGTTCTTTACACAAACTCCTTTCATGTCCTCAGCAGCTCTCCACGTTGCATCCCACAAGCACAGACCCCTCCACGAACACCCAGGACCTGCAGGTCTAGGACAACACAGTGCAAAAACCCCTCGCTGCTAGACTTGCTTTGCATTCATGCAGTATTACTCCAAATTGCAGGGGATTCTAATCTTGACCAAACACCAAAAACCAGTTGGAGGGAAAGGTGGAAGGAGAAGTCACAAAATCCACAGATTCTTTCTTCACTTCAAGAATAACATTCATACAGCACATGAGAGGAAAACCTGTAAAGTTTAACAGAAAAAGGTATCCTGGTATGTTCATGCACTGCAAAAACCTCAACTCAGACCTGAGCTACGTGCTTAAGTCTTCCAACAGATTATTTCCATGAATACCTTCAAAGGCAGGTGATAATGCTCAAGTTCTCCTTATGAATAAATAAGGAATTAATAAAATTAAATAAATAAAATTAATAATTAATATCCCAAGTAGCATGCCAATGTTTGTGAGATGCCTGATGTTGTTTCCAGAAGGCAAGTCCATGACCACAAAGGAAGAATCTTGATCTCGTTTATTCTCAGTTGCTGTGCTTGCTGAGGCTGACTGGCAGCTACTGCACTTCATGAGCACAAATGTTCTGTTCCATTGAAAGAGGCACCTTCCTGAACTTTGAAGCACGATGTTCGGGAATATGCCTAAACTTAAAGGCAGAAAGCGAGGCATCACGGGTTCCTTCCCCAGACTGAACATCTACCCCGTTTCTCTTCTCACTGTCCCAGAGCAATCAGTACGATCGCTGTTCTCTCCCACGTAGCTCTCTCATCTGAATTCTTCTCCCCCTCAGCCACAACACTTTATATCAGCAAACAGAAGAAATCTAAATTCGATATTCCATTTGGTTTCTTTGGCATCCGTACTCTCCCCTCCCTCAAAGAATGAAACCAACTCACTGTACTGAACCAGGATAAGGAAGGTCACTTAAAAAATAAAAACTGTCTTTAAGCAGAAAGACTCTTTTATACTGAGACTCTAAGTGTTAAGCCACATAACTTGCTTAAACTTTAATTACATCCCTTCTAAGGGATGTTTAAGACTAATGTTTAAGTCCTGCTTGTAAACCTGGTGACCAAACAGATCCTTTCTGCTTGCCAGCACTTCAGATTCTCCAGAGTTAACAGATCTCATTGAGGCCTCACCCCCTTTGGGAACCTGGAATGCAGACACTGCCTATTTTCCTCCTTAGCTTGACTAAGGTGAAGATTCCAACACTTTTGAGAATAAAAATATCTCCGCCCCAGAAGTGATTTATTACTAACATCTATTACTGCATTTCAACAAACTTTATTTCCATACACTAAATCAATGATTTCTAATACAACATATTAATGATATCAAGGTAAGCGTTTGTGTCAACCTTCTATTGCCATTCAGAGACAGAAGCATCCGAGGTTAAAAAATACGCTGCATTCTTCAGAGGAATGACCTCATTTTACCAGTCTGATGAACTATACTCAATTCACAGGGACAAAATTCATCATGGCTAGGATGCTGTCAGGAATCAGATACAGACTGGCCGTAATTCCCACCCACTGCTGCTTTAGCACAAAGGGGAGGATCAGGGCCTCCCGCCATCAGCTCTGCTTGGCAGGTACGAACAAGGGCCAGCTGGAAACTATGCAGTTCAAACACTAAACATCTGCAGCTGGATTGCAGGTTTCCCCATTTTTCAAGGTTGATAGCCTTGACAGAGAGAGGAGGCTACAGCGCGCTGCGCAGAGCTTCACATCGACACCTTCCCCCATCATATTGTCCCTGGGTCAAAGATGCCGACAGTTACTACAACGGAGCTCCTCCACAAAGAAGAGGCAGGTGGACAATTTTTTTACAGCTGGGACTATGTCACCTCCTGCTCTGGTATGTTAAAGAGGACAAGTTTAGAATCATAGAATCATCCAGGTTGGAAGAGACCCTTGGGATCATGGAGTCCAACCATCAGCCCCACTCTACAAAGTTCTCCCCTGCACCAGATCCCCCAACACCACATCTCAGCGACTCTGAANNNAGCGCCTCTGAAACACGTCCGGGGTTGGGGCCTCACCCCCCTCCCTGGGCAGCCTGTTCAGTCTCTGACCACTCTTCCTGGGAAAAATTCTTTCCTAATGTTCAGCCTAAACCTACCCTGTTGCAGCTTGAAGCCATTCCCTCTTGTTCTATCGCTAATTCCCTGTGAGAAGAGACCAGCACCTGTCGACACAGAAGGTTCAGACACCACACAACGATCAATGTGATCAGGTAGATGCCAATTTATTATAAGATTCAAGCACTTATATAGGAAATCTATTAGAAACTCTCTCTTTGTGGCAGACTGTTACTGGTTCACATAAATCATACGGTTAATCATGACTGGTTAAAACCCAGCTGCAACACATCACACTTTCTTACAGTTCACAAAGTTGCCTTAAAATGATAAACTCAGCAGTTATCTCCAAAGGTAAAACAGCAGCTCTATTCATGGCACAGGACCTCCCCCACAACGCCGAATCCCAGGGCACAGCCCTGTCCTCCCTCCTTCCTGCTTCATGGCTCTTATCGTTCTTTCACTGCGAAGTATCCTTGAATA
>VXBW01008540.1:122512-145568 GCA_013400375.1 Thinocorus orbignyianus | reverse complement strand
GACGGGACGGGACGGGCCGCCCCCCTCTAAGCCCGGCCTCGGCCTGCCGAAGCCGTAGGAGGGCTCTGGAAGGAGGCGAAGGTGGGCCTCCATGGCTGCTCCTGCCTGGGTCCTGCCCTGTTGAAGCCTTTCCTGGTGACAGAAGCGAGACCGGAGCAGCAGACGGGGCAGGATGGGTCCGGGCTCGGATGGTGCCTCCCCGTCACCTTCTCTCCCCACGGCGACGGGTACCAGCCTGTGGTGGTTCTGATGAATCAGAAACGACAGAGGATCCTCCCTCCCCCTTTTAAGAAAAAAAAACAGGAGAGGAAGAAATTAAGGCAATTCAGGAGTTTAAAAAAACTAAACTACTTTAATAAAAGTAAATAATAATAATAATATAAAGAAATTTTTTAAAAAGAGAAAGTATACAGTATATACAATACAGTATATGCAAGTATCAAGCTCCCAGGATGATAACCACCTCACCAGCAGGCAACAGTCCCAGACTGGACTCGGTGATGGACAGGAGCTGGATTCCAGCTCTGGAGTCAGGAACGCTCGGATCAGGATCAAAGGCAGAGGAACAGGCAGGGTCTTCCTTGGACCTCGGCCATTGAAGAAAGAGAAAAAGGGGCCTGACCCTTGATCCCTCAGCTTTTATACTGAGCAGGATGCGGATGGGATGGGATGGAATACCCCTGTTGGTCAGTTTTTGGGTCACTTGTCCTGTCCGCTCCTCCTTGCAGGTGGGACCTTTCAATGCTTTTCCGCTTCCAACCCTCCAACAGGGCAAATAACAAAATTCCCTGACCTTGGTTGTTCCAGCAATAAGGATCAGCAAGGGCCTGCCTGCATACCGCTCCTTGCGATAATCGGGTCTTATCACTGTGAGATGAAACAGTTCTCTGAACAGTGTGCTGTTCATGTCAATTTAGTTAGCTAGAAGAGGCCCAGCTAAGAAAGTAAAATTGTAAAACAGAAAATTGGTTCATTTTACCTCAAACCAGGACACAGCCATAGCACAGGCAAACAGGAACCCGCTGGAGCCAGAGAAGGAACTCCTGAAGAGACGGAATTGTTCCTGTGTAAAGGAGACCCAAGTAAGGGTCTGCAGGAGAAGCTCTTCCATGCTCCCAGTCCTTTTGCAATGTCCTCATGGGACCTGCTGGGCAAAAGTTTTCTCTCTGTGCACTGCCAGCAATTTTTGGGTAGCCAAGGCCATCCCTTTATAGCTGAACCTATTTCCACTGCACAGAAGCTGTCTGTGACTGTAAAATTCCACTATTCTGTGGGAAACCACTGTCTTTTTGTCATTCATAGAATCATAGAATGGTTGGAGTTGGAAGGAATCTCAAAGATCATCCGGTTCCAACCCCCTGCCCTGGGCAGGGACACCTCCCACCACACCAGGTTGCTCCAAGCCCCATCCAGCCTGGCCTTGAACCCCTCCAGGGATGGGGCAGCCACAGCTTCTCTGGGCAACCTCTTCCAGTGCCTCACCACCCTCACACCAAAGAAGTTCTGCCTAATATCCAATCTCAATCTCCCCTCTTCCAGTTTAAAACCCTTCCCCCTTGTCCTGTCCCTCCACTCCCTGACCAAGAGTCCCTCTCCAGCTCTCCTGGAGCTCCCTTCAGATCCTGGAAAGCTGCTCCAAGGTCTCCCCAGAGCCTTCTCTTCTCCAGGCTGAACAGCCCCAGCTCCCTCAGCCTGTCCTCACAGCAGAGCTGCTCCAGCCCTCTGAGCATCTTGGTGGCCTCCGCTGGACCCCTTCCAACCCGTTCACGCAGTATTCTGCAGTAATGCCCACAGTACCAAGCAGTACGTTTATTGTGTAGTGTCCTCAGAAGCTGTGAAGCCTGTATGCCTGGCAAGTGCTCAACTTTGGCTAAAAATTCAGAATATTCCTGCAATAAAACATGCGGGTTAATTTTCATTCACAGACAACTCGTAATTTGAGCAACATAACTGAAAATCAAATTAAGACCCCTTTCTCTAGAGCAGAAGAAGAGTGAGGTCTCACCTGAAGGACAGGACCTGGCAATGCAGCAGCAGAACCATGCAGAGGAGTGTGCGTCCTGTGTCATTCCCTTGCACACGTACGTGTGGAAATACTCTGCCGGTAATAATGACACTGGAACTCATGGAAAATCACACAATGAAACTGGAAATACTTTTCCTCTCCCTACATGGCAAGGCCTTGTGTAGTAAGTTCCCAGCACTAGCGCACTGGTGGTATCTGGTTTATCTGCCCAGAAACCCATTTCTGAAACCCCTTCAGGAGGCCCTGTCCCATAGGGTCTCCGAATCCTGGGCACGTTACAGCAGGAGCAGCCCAGCCTCTGCCGTGGTCCAAAGGGCACAGAATCAAAGAGAACATAACGGTCAGCATCATTAAATGAGGAGTCCATTGAGGACATTAATGATTAAAAGAGACACTGAAGACATTACTGTTTTCTTCTTTATCCGAGCTCTCAGTGCCAGATGGGGAATCCTCACATGTAAACTCCAAGCCTGACAGGTCTGGAAATATCCTTCAAGGCCTCATAAAACATTAAAGATGTTTGTGCATCTGTTATTTGCTCATGCTGCTATGTATGCCAGCCACAATATCATCATTTTGTCATTCACATCAATGGCAGCTTTCTGCTACTGGAAATTTTGTATTTTCCTTGTATCATTCAGGTTTTAATTAAGCAATCCCATTCTTGGGCCAAAAATGGGTCTCAGATCTCCAAAAATTGAGGCCGTGGGCAGACAGCACTGCACAGAGCTTTGATGCCTTTATCTCGTAACGGCACATTTGCAATCTCATAATTTCATTTATCACCATAAACACTATATTATTTAAAACTGTGATGGCAATTAGAAGGTATTATCCTATTAAACTGTATGTCAGCCTTGAAAGGAACGATCTTATTTTGCTCAAATACATTCATTGTCGGTTGCAGTGTTTCAGTTCAATATGAAAATGCATCAGTCTGACAGTCTCAGGGTAACATGGAATTTACCATGAGGACAGGTCTCCCCATGAAACCACCTTTCAAAGAGGCGACAGAAATGGCATCAGGCTCTTCCCAGGTACGTTGTGTCATGTATCTCTTATCTGGAAACACGAAAAAAGCTCACTGCAGACAGGGCAGCGCTGGGAGCCATTTGTCAACGTGGATTGCAGATGGCAGGAAAATGAAGAGAGTGAAGTGAATTGATAAAGCCATTGCCACAAGGACAAATGGTTATAACCAGCTGTGAATCAGCTAGAAACATCAGGTTACAAAGGCAGGGAAACTGTTAGACTCGTAAAATCATGGAACTGTTATGCTTGGCAGGGACCTTTCAAATCGAGTCCAACCATCAGCCCTGCCCAACCCACCACTGACCCGTGGCCCTCAGCACCACGTCTGCCCGGCTTTTACATCCCTCCAGGGATGGCGATTCCACCCCTGCCCTGGGCAGCCTCTTCAAAGGCTTGACAACCCTTTTGGGGAAAAAACTGTTCCAAATATCCACCCTAAATTTCCCACGGAGCAACTTGAAGCCATTTCCTCTTATCCCATGGTCTGTTCCTAGGGAGAAGTGACCAACTTCCCTCCCTCCCCTGGCTACACCCTCCCCTCAACCTGCTCTTCTCCAGCACCCCCAGCTCCCTCAGCTGCTCCTCACAAGACTTGTGTTCCCGACCCCTCACCAGCTGTGTTGCCTTTCTCTCTCCACTCCCTCAACGTCTTTCCTGTCATGAGGGGCCCAAAACTGGACACAGCCCTCGAGGTGGGGTCTCAGCAGTGCCCAGTCCAGGGGGAGGGTCACTGCCCAAGTCGTGCTGGCCCCATTACGGGTGACGCAGGCCAGGATGCTGTTGGCCTCCTTGGCCACTTAGGCACTCTGCTGGTTCATGTTCAGCCGCTGTTGGCCAACATGCCCAGCTCCTTTCCCCCAGGCAGCTCCAGCCACTCTGTCCCCAGCCTGGAGCACCCATGGGGTTGATGTGACCCAAGGGCAGGACCCGACACTTGGCCTTGTTGATCCTCACACCATCAGCCTCAAACTATAGATCCAGCCTGACAAGATCCCTCTGTAGAGCCTTCCTACCCTCCAGCAGATCGACATCCTGCCCAACTTGGTGTCATCTGTGAACTGACTGAGGGTGCCCTCGATCCCCTCATCCAGGTTGCATTAAACAGAACCAGCCCCAACACTGAGCCCTTGGGAACACCACTGTGATTGGCCACCAAATGGATTGAACTCCATTGCCCACCACAACATGGGGCTGGCCTTCAGCCACTTCTTCACCCATCAAAGAGCACAAGCCGTGGGCAACCAGATGTTTCCAGCAGCACCAGGGTGGCTCTGGGCCGATCCGCACTGGTCACAATGCCCCGGTGCCAAGCGGCCACGGACCAGCCAGGTCCCTGTGACCCGGCCACTGGCTCTGACGGGCGCTTCTGCAAGCCTCCATACCACAGCACTGTTAATAAATGTCTCTATTTTTATGTTGTTCCTTGTTGTTATCAAAACCCACTACTTTCATAAGCACTGGGTGTCCTAGTTTGAGCAACACAGTGTTAATTTATCCTTCAGTAATTTTATTTTTCGGTAAGGTCTCTTCTCACGCTTGCGAAAACTGCACTTTTAGGAGGCTCTAGTGTTTGTATTTGTGGAAACATTCTCTTTTATGGCCAGCTCTGGGATGCAGGTTTTGAGGTCTCAGTGTTTTTGAGCTTTCCCGGGTGCAGGTACCAGGAGGAACGAGACCCGGGCACTTGACCCAAGCTGCCACCAGGGTTATTTCATACCATCAGCGTCACATTCAATACAAAAAGAGAAAGTTTGCTGAGGAGTACTCCTCTCCCTCTCCCTTGGTGGTTGCCACCAAGAACTCCTCGTCCCCGGTGCCGGATCCCTGAGCCCTTCCCTTCCTCCTGAAACCACAGCACTCACAGGGTCCCACACTGCCCATCCCTGTGGGAGATGCACACGGATATAATCCTTGTATCGCTTTGGGGATCCATACTGGCTCTTTAATAACTAGTGTGAATTATTTAGCCTCATTCCATTAAGCCCGTTTATATTTCAACCCTCAGGTTTCCTTGGTTTATTCCCCGATTCCCCCTTCCTGGCTGGGGAGGGGTCATGGGGTGAGAAGGTGATCATCTTATCGCCAATAAATTGTTGTTTGTGGGTTCCTCCAACCCTAACGCCCGTGAGTCTCCACGGAGACACACACAGAACAGCACTCCCCTCCCCCCGCCTCCCTCAGGCCGGCACAAAATGGCGGCCGGCGCCGCCGGGCAGGTAAACGGCGGGGCGGGGCCAGCCCGGGGNTCTGCTGTGAGGACAGGCTGAGAGAGCTGGGGCTGTTCAGCCTGGAGAAGAGAAGGCTCCGGGGAAACCTTCCAGCAGCCTTCCAGGATCTGAAGGGAGCTCCAGGAGAGCTGGAGAGGGACTCTTGGTCAGGGAGTGAAGTGACAGGACAAGGGGTAATGGTTTTAAATTGGAAGAGGGGAGATTTAGATGAGATCTTAGGAAGAAGTTCTTTGGTGTGAGGGTAGTGAGAGCCTGGCCCAGGTTGCCCAGAGAAGCTGTGGCTGCCCCATCCCTGGAGGGGTTCAAGGCCAGGCTGGATGGGGCTTGGAGCAACCTGGTGTGGTGGGAGGTGTCCCTGCCCATGGCAGGGGGTTGGAACTTGATGATCTTTGAGGTCCCTTCCAACTCTGACCATTCTAGGATTCTATGATTCGGTACTTTTCCCCAGGAGACTTACCTGCCTTGTGGTTATCTGTCACCTCTTCTTTTGTTCTGCCCGGGCGAGTGTTTCCCTTGTGAGGTGAATTATGTCACCCAGGATGTGTTTGCCTCTTCCTTGTGCTGAAGTAAGGTCACCCGGGTTTAAATTTTCAGTGAATTGTAAGAGAACGCCTCTGGCCTTTCTCAGGGCACTGTGGGCAACTTGTGCTGAGCTTTGGGGTGGAGGGAGCTGCCGCCGTCATGACTGGGCGTGTTGGCTGGCGAGCATGTTGGTTTGGATTTTGATGCACCGAGGTTCTCTAATTAAACCAGCCACACTTAATAACCACAGAATCACGAAACAATATGGGGCTAGAAGGGGACCTCTGGAAATCATCTCCCCCAAGCCCCTGCCAGAGAAGGGTCACCCAGAGCAGGTCATGCAGGAACATGTCCAGGCAGCTTTGAATGTCTATGGAGAAGGAGATTCCATTGCCTCCCTGGGCAGCCTTTTCCAGGTCTCTGACACCCTCACAGGAAAGAAGTTCTTCCCCATGTTCAGATGGAATTTTGTGTGATCCTGTTCGTGCCTGTTGCCACTTGCTCGTTCCTTTTTCCACCTACCCTTTAAGTATTGATCAGCATCAATGAGATCTCACCTCATTCTGCTTTTCTCCATGATTTGTAGGTAAATGTGGGTAAGTTTTATTCAAACTTAAATTTGCAGTTATTATAAGTTGTTATTGAGCCTAACTTTCTCTCACCCATTCTCTGATTTGCCTTTATGTGCTAATACCCTTTGTAAGTGTGCATGTGTGTTCCATATTTGTTGTGTAGAGTTACACTTTCTTTTGGTGTAGTTTCTGAAATCATGTCCTTTAACATGCAATAGTGGGTAAAATACCTCCACAGTCGAAAAATGGAAGCTTTTCCGGTTGCTGGCAGTCGTCTTTATTTCAAGCTTATCATTTATGAAGCTTGTGGTTGTGTGTGGTGTTATACCAGTTGTGAATGGTGTCCATGTAAATTGTTGATCTTGATGTAGTGGTTATTTGTAACACGTTTCTATTTTTCCAGTAAGCTGTTAATTTTCTATTGCAATTAAAATTTAGAAGAATTGGTAACTGATTTATCATCTTCAATCTTGCTTTGGGTCTCAGACTAAACAGAGAAACCAGTGTCTGGGAAGTACTTGCGATACCCATTTATACATTTACTTTGTGGCTCTTCAGATTCACTCTTAAATCAGAGTGACTTGGAGTAACTGCTAGTAGCATGCTTTCATTTGCTCACATCTCTGGTGTTTAGAAGCAAAGTAATATGTATTTTTTTTCTAATAGCATAAGTCATTACTTCTGTGTGTTGTCATTGGTCCTGGCCTGGGTGTGAGACCTCATGGTGTGACAGATGGGCTGAGCTTTACGGGTCGAGCACAGTTTGTAGTCTCAGCTTTGTGTGGAAAACACTTTGCCCAAATGTCAGTAAGGCCATATGATGTCACCATCCTCCAGTCCTTGAAATTTCTGGATGACATTAAGCAATAGTAAAATGCGTAGTAAGAACACCATTTTAATTACCTTTTTTGTTTCCCTAAAGACCTGGGGAAAGCACCTAGTTTTCCTGTATTTTGGAACGTTTGGTGAAATGTCCTGCTCAGGTGTCCCCATATGAAATAGTCTTAGGGAGTTACGAAGAGCCTGCTATGGGCTTCAGGAATAGTTTTTGGAGGGTGGCTTGTTAGCTTTGACATTAGGTGTTTATTGTCACAAAAACAAATGAATGGAAATAGATTTACTGACCTGTTCTTGCATGGTTCAAATGTCCACAGTGGTGTAACTGCCTTACTGAAGCCACAAATGTAGTTAGTGTGCACCTGTGGTGGCAACTCCATTGAAGCGGCTGCCAGTCTTGGCACTGAGACTGTTTAGACTCAGCCCAACAACAATTACATTGTGCTCTGGGTTCCTAAGGCATGTGACGTGGATGGTTTCCCTTCACTGCCAGAGGTTTCTGTTTTCTAGAGCGTGTATTCTTGATGGGCTTAAACACAGAAAACGTGGCCATATGAAGACCATAATGCCCAAGGAATCTCCTGAGTTTTATGAGGTAATTAGTCGGCTTGACTATTTATGTCACTTATACAAGCCATGTGTCCCTTATCACCACCAGAGAAGCAATAAAACGCTGCAGAATCACTGTTATCAGACTTTGCGTGTCTTCATCCTTTAAGGATGTATTTCAAAATTCTAAGAGACACTTTGTAGAGTCCCATTACCATTAAAATACATATTCATCATGTTATCAAAGCCGGGCCTCTGCTTTGTTTATAACCATATGCTAACTGACATGAGTTAATTACTGAGCTGCTTAGTGTGTAGAGAAAATAGTCGGTCACTGAGCTGATAGTGATGAGGATGGGATAATGAAAAGTAGTTAATCACTTCCAGGTTCTCTCATATGTCAAAGTATGTGCTCCTGTACCAATTGGGACAGGGCTGTGGCTACTTCAAGGAACATCCTTGAGAAGATGGTAAACTTTTCCTATCCTGAGATGACTCAATGCCTTAAAAGGATAACACGAGCAAGGGTACCCCTACCCAAATGACCACTGAGGGGCTCACACCTGGGCAAAAGCGTTTTTCAGATGCTACAGAATTTAGTATGCATGTGCAAAAAGAACTATTGGGTCATCCTAATGAATATGTCAGCCCGGGTGGAGTTATGGATTAGGAAGGTGGCATTACAAGAATCTTTTCTCTAGGAATAGTGGGTGAGTGTCCCCAGTAAGGTTCTAGATTTGTGGATTTCCGCCTAGAACCCAACATCGAATAGAGCAGTATCTCTTCTTCAAACTGCTTCTGGTTTGGAGAGCTTTTATTCCAGGTAGCAATCACACAGTCTTAACGAACTTGACTTACATCAACAAAGAGAAGTCCTCACACCAGGGCTTTATGGAGAGAAGCATGACTATACCTTAAAAAAGTTCGGAAGTTTGAAACATAAAAGTCATATTGAATCTTTTGCTGTAGTGATGTGAGTCTGTACAGGGCACCAAAGTCCAGGGAAAGCTCAAGCATCAAATCTGACCACAGCCCGAGCTGGATAGGATGAGGTGTAGCAGTTTTAAATTGAAAGAAGGGAGATTTAGGTTAGATACTAGGGAGAAAGTCTTTGCTGTGAGGGTGGTGAGGCACTGGAACAGGTTTCCCAGAGAAGCTGTGGCTGCCCCATCCCTGGAGGGGTTCAAGGCCAGGCTGGATGGAGCTTGGAGCAACCTGGTGTGGTGGGAGGTGTCCCTGCCCAGGGCAGGGGGGTTGGAACCCCCTGCTCTTTAAGTCCCTTCCAACTCTAACCGTTCTCTGGTTCTATGTCATTGTGCCATTGTACCAGCCTGCAGCAAACAGCTAGGGAAGCAACATGTAGTCTTGGTCTGGTGTTATCCCCAAACACGTGGACTTTTGCATTTTCAAGGTAAGCGCTTTAGATAATCCTTTAGCTTAACACATGACACGATGAAGTGGGAGTTCTTTCTCCAGGGACTGTATCAGGCTGATGCGAGTGCCTGTGACTGTCTCATACGTCTGGCAGTTTGATTTGGGTTTTTTTTCCTGTTTCCAACAGAACACTTTGGATGCATTTACATGCTGGATGTTTTTTGGAATGGGCAGGATGTCTAAGGATGTCTGCTCACACAGATCCGTGTTATTTGTGCCTTTTAAAGAGTTTAACTAGAATTTCTAGTCATCTAGTCCCGATACCCTGGGTGTTACAGCTATCGGGAGATTTGTGGGCCTGCTCCTTAAAGGACTAACTGTGGAATTGGCGGGTGTAATGCAGGAATTCACACCAAAATCACACAGTCTCTGCGGTGCTTTTCCTGCAGCAGTTTGGCAGAACTGTTTCTTGTTCCTCGCTTGCCGGGGCTGCTTCCAGAGAGCAAAGTGCAGCTCATTTCCGAGGGACTTTTGTCTCAGCAGAGCGCTCTGTTCTCATGCCTCACAGATAATGAAGTGAGTCACTGTCTTTACGTCTCATGTGATTTATTATGGACATACATCACTAATGCTTTCCAAGGTGGGGAGAGAAAAAAGAAACAACAACAAAACAAAACCCCCAGATGTTTTGTTCAGCCTTGTGGCTTTGAACCGGTAGTCTGGGTGGGAGTTTGCTTAACTAGGGACTTGCTTGGATTTATTTTTTTTAATCTGTGTACTGAGAACTCATTGGCAGATGACGGAGCTCATGGGAGCTTTTGGGTGATTTATTTTTACAGATATGCTTCTTCTTTGGCGCCAAAGATGGGTAGATTCATCAGCACCTTTTAGTCTATGTGAATCTGTCGATGTTTTAGTCTTCTACTGGAAAAGTGAGGTTTATCTGCACTGGGTGCAGATTGGTAGCCCTGATAAAGAAGTAGATTTGACATCTTGAAAAAATGCCAACTTGTGAAGCCTTGGGAGTGTAGAAAACTCCCCAGACTGACAGTCAATACAAGCTGCGCAGTGAGATTTCCAACCCATTTTGTCATTAGCTTTTGATATACCTATTTATGACCTAGTTCATCTTTTGCAATGAAGATAAAGGTGTGTCCTGGTTTGAGGTAAAAAGTGTTGAGGAGTCACCCCTGTGGGGAGGAGGGGACAGGACAGGGGACCCAAACCTGACCAACAGGGTATTCCATCCCATCCGCACCATGCTCAGGATAAAAGCTGAGGGATCAAAGGCTCAACTCTCTTTCTTCGATGGCCAATGTCAGAGGAGGCCCCTGTCTGTTCACCTGCCTTTGCCCCCGATCCGAGTGTTCCTGACTCCAGAGCTGGAATCCAGCTCCTGCCCAGCACCGAGCCCAGTCTGGGACTTTTCCCGATGCTGCTGGTGACGTGGTCGTCATCCTGGGAGCTTGATATGGTTTTGTATATATTGTATCTTTTTCATTATTTTCTTCTTAATTTAATTTATTATTAATACTTCGTTACAGTAGTTTAATTAATTCTAAACTCCTAAATCTCTCTTATCTCTCCCTCTCCTTTCTTTTTGAGGGGAGGAAGGGCCATCTGTCAATCTGGTTTTGGTAAATTTGGCTGAAACCACAACAAGGTGGAGTTACAACAAGTTTAAAAAAAAAAAAAAAAAAAAGGAAAATACAGTTTCAGCATTTGTCCTAACCCAGAGGATGTGTCTGTAGGAGCAGATGTGGAATTACTGCCGGGTGTGGGAGAAGTTGTTTGAAGGAGGAAGGAGTCCTGTGAGCTGCCGAGGAGCTCCAGTCAAATGCAGACACACTCGTTCTGGAGCAGAAAACACTGATAATCCTCGCGAGATGCTCCATGGTAACAGCACTGATGAGCTGTTCTGCAGAGGACAGAGGGAGAACAGGACCATGATCCATCTCCCATAATAAGCAAGTGTCTTAATTAGAAGCCCTCCTTGCCCACGATGGCAACTCTTTTGCTGGTCTGTGTTTAAGAGCAGTGATAGCAAGTCTGTAGCCCTGATGACCTCAGTATTTTTTGTTCTTACTCCAAATCAGGATTGTCAGTAAGCTTTTTCAGCTAGAAATGTTATGGCTTTTAAAAAAAATAAAATGCTGAATATGCCTGCTGTAGTATAGATGAGAATGAGAATTATGAGGCCCACCAGATTAACTCTTGGAATAAACCACATGGTTCATACAGGGAGAAATCCCTTCTGAGGCTGAAGGCTCTGCAACAGCTTTCATGGACCATTAGGAAAACAGAATTGTGTGTGTGTTTCAGAACACCTGCATCACTTCCAGTTCTGTAATAAGCATGATAAGAGATAATGAGGGTGGTGAGAGCCTGGCCCAGGTTGCCCAGAGAAGCTGTGGCTGCCCCATCCCTGGAGGGGTTCAAGGCCAGGC
Source organism: Thinocorus orbignyianus (assembly GCA_013400375.1). Classification (NCBI taxonomy): domain Eukaryota; kingdom Metazoa; phylum Chordata; class Aves; order Ciconiiformes; family Thinocoridae; genus Thinocorus; species Thinocorus orbignyianus. Next base: position 133,981 of record VXBW01008540.1, on the reverse strand, counting down.
TGGATGGGGCTTGGAGCAACCTGGTGTGGTGGGAGGTGTCCCTGCCCAGGACAGAGGGTTGGAACTAGATGGTCTTCAAGGTCCCTTTCAACCCAAACCATTCTGTGATTCTATGATAATAATTGAATCTTAATCTCCTGGTGGTAGGAGGTTCTGGGATCCAGGGCACAATTGTCTCTGTACATTAGAACTGCAGTGAAATTTGGAATGAATCAGCTGGACAGGAAGAGATCGGATATCTTCTGGTTGCCTGTGTGTTGAAATTTCTGTCTTGTGTGAGGAGGCTTTTTCTGCCGGATTACAGGAGGTGATACCAGCAGTGCAGTGTGGCAGGAGTCACACAGCGTGGTTTTAAACTTTGCGGAGTGGAGTGTGGTCAGTATATTCATTGTCTGAAAATGAGCTGAGCAGCGAAGCGGGATAATCTACTGTTACGTAGGGAATAACGTGAGGAATTACAGGAAGACTTCATGTGTTCCTGGAGAGTGCGTGTACAAATGTGAAAGTCTGGAGGCAGCTGTCCTAACTGTTCCACACTGCGAGGAGCTAGCTGTGCTGGCTGTCACTACTCAGGAGCAAAATTTTGGAGTTCGTGATAGTGCTGAGAGGTAGTTTATCAATTCCTGGGCGTTAAGAACAAAAATAGAAGATAGAAAACGTTATGTGGCTGTTTTGTATAATGGCAGTGACTTCCCCGTGCTCGGGATACTGGCAGCGTGCAGTGCTCTGTGCCTCCCGTCTTGGAGAGGACGCGGCAGGGCTTGGAAGGAGCCCGAGGCTGGTGACAGCGATGACCGAAAGCAGAGCACGTCTTCCTGAGCACCAACAACCGGGTGTGCTGGCACTGCTCAGCCTGGGAGAGATGATTTAAAGCAGACAAGGGGTGTTTACAGAATCTGAAGTGGCACGAAGCAGCTGGATGGGACTTGCCTGCTCGCTCTCTCTTCCAGCGCTGCACGAACTGAGGCTTCCAAGTGCAGCTTCCAGGAGCTTGAGAGCAAACGTGAGGAGGTGCCGATTCTCACAATCGGGCAGTAGCTCTGTGGGAGCCTTGCTCAAGGACACAATGGCTGTGAAAAGCTAAAGGGGGCGGGGAGGGGAGGAAGCTGAGAAAGCAAAAGATGTTTTGCAAGCTACCAAAGGACAAATAACGCCAGGCGTAGGATACTCGTGGGGCTGGACACGGAAGCAGAGGGACTTGCAAGAGAGTGTTCTGTACCAGCTCTTCCCTCAGTGCTTGCTTACAGGCACCCTTGGAGACAGGACACCCGCTGGATAGGCCTGAAGTGTGCTCCTTGCCAGGTAGTACCTTTTTGATAGACTTGCCTTATCACTACGGTGTGGTTTTCTTCTCTGCATGGGCTTCATTTTACTGCCTGTGTAAGCTGGTCTGCACTCCCTCTGTAGGCAACAGAAAGCAACAGCCGGGATGAGTTACCCTTCTGGGGATGCCTGTTGGCCAGAGGCAGATTTTCTTGTTGACTTGTATGTCCTCCCGCTGGTGGCCAAAAGCTGCTCAGGGTGCTGGGGTGTTTGGGTCGATCTGCCCCTGGTGCAGAGCCCGAGGGAGCTGCCGGGAGAACAGACTGATGGAAGCAGTTGTTGGATGTCGTACTCAGATTATAAGAAACCCATTTCTTGAGGGATGTGCTTTTTTTTTTTTCCACCTAAGACAGCGTGTTTCAGACCCTAATAAATATCTCTGGGTATTGCTTTAATGAATCAGCTTTGACTTTCTAGTGAATTTCAGAGAAATGCTTCTAGACGGCAGCACGTTATCTGCTTCTTTCATGGTAAGATGTGTTTCTTATTTAACGATGCTCCAGATGTAAGTTTTTCTAGGGAGTCAAAATCAATAAGACTTTCTCTTTTCTTTTTTTCCTTCTCCATTACCAGCATATCTATTTTGAATCGGTCTCTGTCATACTAGGAAGAACACTGGATTTTGTATGTTTTAATGAGGTTTTGTATCTTCCTTTACAAATTTGCAACAGACCCTAATGTGGGGGTGATGCAAGCTGAGCACCACTTGGAATTGGAACGAGCCTCTCATGGGAGTGAATTAAAACTGCTGCTTGTCCAGGGTTGTCGTCAATGATTCCCACAGTTTCCCCTGTGCCCTCCTACAGTAAGCACAATCAGTCGCTTCCTGCTCCCAAGTCATTCCCTGCCAAAACCATGAAAATATCATTAGGTACTTTTTCTATAAACAATCTCATTATCCACTCTTTAAAGGCAGACATGGAGAAATTAAATCTGTGAATTGTCTGCTTTGTCAGCCAAAGCCAACTTCTCTTTGACTACAGCCTGTCATTAATCTTTTGGGTTTTCTGCTGGGATTCTGTAGGCAGGGTAATTCCAGCTCTGCACAGCAAACATCTGCAGCGGCCGTGAGAGCGAGCGGCGCCCCCGGCCAGGCCGTCCTACCGCCCGCCAAGCAGACGCTGCTGGAACCCAGCATCCACGTCTTCTGTGGGGGTATGGTTTATGTTCAAGTTCTCACAGTAATTGGTTCTAAATTAAGACACTTCAAAAAGCCAAAGCCACTGCTTCCTGTAGTCGTGGAAGGAGATGAGCTTCTTGCTCAGAATCTCTTTCTGGAGAAGCCTCTCTCTGCTGAAAGATCTTTCTCTTGAAGTTCCTTCAGTATGAAATGACTGCAGAGAATTGGACCTCCTTGCTCAAATACCTGTTCCATCTCAGGCATTCAGATCTCACACATGGGTTGGTTTTAATGCATGTTCTGAAACTGTGGAAATAAGAAACAGAGGGAATGATTTTAACTTCTTTCTTTCGTGTAACGAGAAAACATCACGCTGTACTGCGTACTGCTGTCTCCAGACAGGATTTGAAGTGACTTAATTAGAAAAGCAAATTTTTCCATATCTATTGGTTGGGAGAATATGATGGTGCAAAATGTGGGTTATAGATATTCTTCATTAATTCCTTGAAATTATGCTAGGGGATGGATGCAGGGATGGAGCTTGGAGCAACCTGGTCTGGTGGAAGGTGTCCCTGCCAGGGCAGGGGGGTTGGAACTGGATGATCTTTAAGGTCCTTTCCAACTCCAAATCCGTTCTAGGATTCTATGAAGGTGATGTTTCTGTACCACTGAATTTGAGAAATCTGAAAAGAAACTGTTACAGAGTCAGTATTCCACCTGCTTAGTGGCTGAGGTGGGTTAGCTTACTCCATCATAGATTTTTATGGTTTTTGAGGGGAGGGGTGAGGGGAAGGTTTAGATAGGAACACTGTTTGAGAGAGACTAAAAATGTGTTCTGTGAGCTCCTGTTCACATGTAGGTATTGAAAAGCCTAGGACAGTGAGCAGTGTATTTGTAACTGCAATCACTGGGTAACTTTGTCTTGTTGAGGAAAGAAAAACAGCAAAAAGCCGGCTCACATCTTGTTAACCCTCTTTTTTTTTTCCACCTGATACTTATTTTACTAATGAGAAAAGTCTTCTTCTCCAGATAAAATGTAAATATTTTGATGATAAATGCAATTTTCTCTGCCTACTGAAACAACTGTGAGCTGTTTTGAACTTTTCATTTACACAGCTTTGTATTTCTTCACCTGAGACCTTATGAGTTTTCTTAGATAACCTCCACTTTTAAGAAGGATTTTTTATTGATGTGCTAAGCATCTCTTTCCTTAACTTATATGAAAGTTTGGGAATACCCCTTCAGGGGTGCCTTCTGTCCTGCAAACGGTTATTGATGTGTGTGTTAATACGGGGAATCGGGACCAACTGTCCCTGTGGAGGAGAGTGTGGGACCACCCCCTGTGGGTTCCACTCTGAGGAACAACATTTGAGAAGGGATTTTCCCCCTTTGCCCTCTGTTACTCTCTCAGGCTGCTTTTGATGGCGGAAGGGAAGAGAGATCTGGTACCTAAAGCGGTGCTTGCAGAGAACTACGGTGCCTTACAAGTGTGAACCTAACAACCAACAAGGTACCACATCTAAAACGCCTCCAGGCTGTCTCAGAGGCTGTCCTGGGTTCAGAGATTCAGGATTAGTTTTTCTCCTGATGCTGGGAAAATTGCACTTTTAGAAGACTCGAGTGTCTGAATTCATGAAAATATTTCCTGTGTGGCCAGCCAGGCTCAGTGAGAATCAAGGTCTCAGTGTTTTCGAGCCTTGCCAGGTGCAGGGCGAGGAGGAGCAAGGCCTGGGTGTTTGACCCAAGCTGCCCAACAGGGTTTTTTCATACCATGAACGTCACATTCAATATAAATTAGAAAAGTTTGCTGTGTAGGGGGCTCTCCCTTGATGGCAGTGGGTCCAGACAACTCCTCGCCCTGGTGCCGGACCCCTGAGCCCTTCCTTTCCTCCTGAAGCCCTTGCACTCATGGGGTCCCACATCCGCTGTCCCTGTGGGGAGAGCACAGCTTCTGCTGAGAGAACTGGCTGAGTATGATTCTTGTAAATCTTATATCAGTGTTGGGATTAATACGGGTTCTTTTGTTGTTAAGCATTTAGCCTTATTCTATTAAATCTATTCACATTTCACCCCTCGCGCTTCTTTGCATTCCCTGATTCCCCTTTCGTGGGTGGGGAGGGACCATCGGGTGACAGAGTAATTGTCTGCACGACAATAAATTGTTATGGGCTTCCTCAAACCGTACCAGAGGTGTGTGACCTGCCTGTGCCTGGCGCCCGCTGTTGACATTCGTTATGACTCTTAGTGATGCCCTGAGCACTCTGACGACAAACAGGGTTGGGGCAGAAGGGTCCCTGGTTGGGTGCCAGGTGGCACGCACCTCGCCGAGCCCATACGCCCGCAATGCTGTCACCTGAATCTAAGCCAGCTACGCCAGGTGTGCTCTGCCACTGACAAAGTGCTGCCCAGCAGGCAGACAGGCTTGGCCAGATGTAAGTCTTCCTTCCTGCACTGGACCGGTAAGAAGCTGAAAATGAACAGCTTTATGTGAGCACTTCCAGCAGTGCAAGGCACTTAAACTGAAATTCATAGAATCATAGAATGGTTAGAGCTGGAAGGGACCCGATGGTAAGAGCTTGGGAGCTCTTTACACACTGCAGGTTCAAAAGTGACTCTAAAAGGGAGGTTTGGCTGGTTTCTTTGCATTTTAATCTGAGCTTTTCGGGAAATTCACCGTTTCTTTTCAGAGGACATTTACTGTTTTAGTAGAAAAACAGTGCTGTCATTGAAAGGGAAATGAATATGTTGCCCTGTTTGCTTTCAGGCTTACTGGGAGCACTTGGAACCACAAGAGCACAGAAAGGCAGCCGCTGCTGGGGGAGCAGGAAGCAGGGGGAGTGGGGCTGGGGCCGGCGTCAATGCCACCTCTGTGGTCTCTCTGCAGAGGAGCAGGTGCTCTGCGCCCCACGGATGCGGGAGCCAGCAGAGGGTGGGGTGGGTTTGTGGAGACACGGATGTGCCAGGGCTCTAGAAGTGCGTATAGCAAGTAAAACATCCTTCAGGAACAGTTCTGAAAGGAAAAAACATGGGATAGAAATATGTGCTTTAACTCTTGGGATAACCAGGTGGGATCTCAGCCTAAGTGTGTTGCTCGGCTTTGCCAAATGTCCCTCCCCTAAAATTATAATCTATGCTGAGAAACTCAACCATTTAAACGTGTTCTCTATAACTTTTTTCGCTAAAGTCAAGTAAAAATGATGTTAGAGTTAACAGGGAAAGGAGTTTATCACTTCCAAAAATCCCAGCAATTTAAGCATAGCAGAATCAAGTCTCCAGTGTGTTTCTTGAAATATTCCTGAAAATTATTCCACAATTGAACTTGGTTTTGGCTGTTCAAGACAATATCTCTAAAACTCTTTTGCTTCAGGCGTTGAGTCATCTTTGGACATTACTGCTTTATGTCTTGCCTAGGTTATGGCTTTGAAAATATCTGAGCACAAGAATTGTCAAGTTTTTCATTTGGCCTGGGAAGAAGACTGCATAATCCCAAGAGACTGCTGTGGGGTCATTCGGAGTTGTCTTTCCTGGAGTTTTTTCCTGATGTCCGCAGTATTTACAGCACGGTCTGGCTGGCCTGTGAGAGCAGCTGTGCCTCTGAAGTTGGTCTGCGCTGTTCTTTCAATGCTGTGCCAGGGGATGAAACATTGAAATTGTTTTCATTATCATTATTTCATGAATTCCTGAAAATGTTAATTGGTTTGTAGTTCTGAAATCCTACATTTAGCGTTGAAATCTAAATCGAATCTTCGGGTATGGCACTTCCAGTGAGATTTTGTTCCTTCCATTCTCACCTTAAGCAAGAGCAGGTAAAAAGAAGAAGAAAAAACCAGAAAGGCAGCAAGTGCAAGAGTGATTTCTGCCTGGCAAAGGCCCATGCTGGCAGAGGCAGGTGACTGACTGAGCACCAGGGAGCAGGTGGGTGCTGCAGGAAGTTGTTCTTCAAAGGGACGGTTTGGGCACACTCTGGACTCAAAAACCAAAGAAATAATGCTGTAATAAGTTCTTTGCTAGAAGATGAATGCTATTTCTTCTGAGCTTTAAAATGAAGTCACATCCATTGTGATGACAAATACTGCCTTGGCACTCTTACGTGAATGAATCATGTTCTAGTTCAAATTCTGTGGGGGTTTTCAGTGGCATCTTGCTAGAGCCCTGTGCAGCTTAAATGGACGTTGTGTTTCCTTCCTGCCTTAATTAACCTCCTCCTGTGGCTGAGAGCGTTTCACACAGCTGTTGTAAACTTCTGTCCTGCTTTGAGGTGAAATGAATCAATTTTCTGTTTTACAATTTTACTTTTTTAGCTGGGCCTCTTCTAACTCACTGCACTCTGAAATTCACAGCACGTTGCTCAGAAACTGCTCAGTCTCCCCGTGATGAGACGTGATGACACCAAGGGATGGTGCAGAGAGGCCCTGGCTGATCCTTATTGCTGGAACACCCAAGGGCAGGGAATTCCATTATTTGACCCGTTGGAGGGTGGGAAGCGGAAAAGTGTCGATGGGTCAGACCTGTGGGGAGGAGGGGACAGGACAGGGGACCCAAACCTGACCAACAGGGTATTCCATCCCATCCGCATCATGCTCAGGATAAAAGCTGAGGGATCAAAGGCTCAACTCTCTTTCTTTGATGGCCGATGTCCAAGGAGGGTGCTGCCTGTTCACCTGCCTTTGACCCTGATCCGAGTGTTCCTGACTCCAGAGCTGGAATCCAGCTCCTGCCCAGCACCAAGCCCAGTCTGGGACTTTTCCCGATGCTGCTGGTGACGTGGTCGTCGTCCTGGGAGCTTGATATGGTTTTGTATATACTGAATTTATTTGATTATTTTCTTCTTGTTTTAATTTTAGTACTAACACTTCTTAAAGTAGTTTAGTTCATTCTAAACTCCTAAATCTGTCTTATCTCTTCCTCTCCTTTCTTTTTGGGAGGAGGAAGGGCCATCTGTCAATCTGTTTTTTTTGTAAATTTGGCTGAAACCACAACAACTTCTCAATGGGTCAGCAAAATTGTAATGAGGAGTAAGGATGTGCATCTTGTGAGAATACATCCTGACGAGATATTCCTACATGCAAACCAGTTGTTACTGTCATGGGCAGTTTTCCTGAACAACACGGTTTATGTCTCAAACTGCAAAGGAAGAAAGAAAAATATATCTGACTTCATTGTAAGTTCTGAGCGCAGCTTCAAAGGGTTTGTATTTAGGATTTGGAGAGCAGTGCTCGAATCCTACTCCGAAATAAAAGACATACCAGGAGGTTGGGAAAAAATGTTCTACTCTTGCGCTGGCTCGTAAAACGACAGCAGGAAAGTGGTGGGAAAATGGCAGTGAATAACAGAACTGTCCAGAGACCCACCAGGACTCAGTCTAAATGGCAGAGGTGATGTATCCTGGTATTCTGTGCGCTTTCGAGGGAGATTTTCTTCTATGATTACTGCAGTTAAGAGGATTACCAGGCAGCTGTAAAATCCTGCATGCACCCAGTTGTCTCAGATCTTTCACATTTTTATAAAGAAGCTCTGAACTGAGCTCTTCATTCCCCTGACATTGACCCCAGGAAGCTCTGTTTGGTATCAAGCCCAGGTCAAAGGGTTGGTTTGTGTGTGTCTGGTTGGGGATGGACTGTGGGTCTGCTTGACGGTAAAGTAGCAAAATAATATTTTACTTGGCTATATATATGCTAAAAATGATCACAGAAGGTGGGAAGTTCACAGGCCTGTGTCAACACAATCTAGGAACTGATTTCCAAGCACTAAAAACCCAAGGCAGGGTCCCAGGAATGGGCAAGTGTCTAGAGAAGCAGCCAGGTTCGGTTAAAGGGAAAGCATGGCTGTTTGGTTTTTACTTCTAATGTGTTGCTTTTATCCTCTCCATAGGCCATGGGACATTCTGTAGAAAAGACTTGAAGCAGAACATCCAGCCTGTGGAATCCTGGCAGGGGATCAGGGAATTGTCAGAGCTGGAAGGGACCTCTTATTGTCATCCAGTCCCACTCCCCTGCTAAAGCAGGATTGCCCAGAGCACCTCTCTCAGGACTGCATCCAGGTGGGGCTTGAAGGTCTCCAGAGAAGGGGACTCCACACCCTCCCTGGGCAGCCTCTGCCAGGGCTCTGACACCTGGAAAAGAAGTTTTTCCTCATATTTGAATGGAACTTCCCATGGCTTGTGCCCGTTGCCCTTTGTCCTGTCACTGGGAACCACTGAGAAGAATCTGGCTCCATCCTCCTTCAACCCACCCTTCAGATCCTTGGGAGCATGAAGAAGGTCTCCCCTCGGCCTTCTCTTCTCCAGGCTCAAGAGTCCCAGCTCTCTCAGCCTTTCCTTCTCAGGGAGATGCTCCAGTCCCTCCAGCATCTTGGTTGCCCTACACTGGACTCTCTCCAGCAGTTCCCTGTCTCTCTTGAACTGGGGAGCCCAGCACTGGAGGCAGGATTCCAGTTGTGGCCTCCCCAGTGCAGAGCAGAGGGGGAGAATGACCTCCCTGCACCTCCTGGCCACCCTCTTCCCTGTGCAGCTCAGGATTCCATTGGCCTCTTGGCCACCAGGGCACATTGCTGGCTCAGGGATGGTTTACTCTCTACCAGGACCCCCAGATCCTTTTCCTCAGAAGTGCTTTCCAGCAGGTCTGCCCCAAACCTGTAACAGTGCAGGACCCTACACTTGAGGGTTTCCTGGAAGATGTCAGGAATAGGGGTGGGTGTCACTGCATTGCCCAGGAGCCCTGGGCATACGCAGCTCATGCTGTGAACCTTGGTCCTGTGCTCCTCAACCTCTTGGTTGTTTTCTTATGACAGCCTGTGCAGTGTGATGTTTTGACTCCTCGGTGCTGCTGGGTTGCTCTGCTCAAATGACACTGCTAGCAACGCTCTCCAGGAAGGAGAGACCCGTCTGCCTTCTGACTCACAGGGAAAGGCTGATACTTGAATTTGTCAGAGCTGTATTTTGAGCCCCAGGCACTCGCACTTGGCTTTTACGAAGCTCGTGTTGCTTTTCTGAAATGCTTGCAGTCGTTATTTATAGAAAAGCTTTTAAGGGAAGTCTCAAATGCTGTAACTGTGTGCTCATTCCAGAGAACCTAAAGCTCGATTAGTTTCTCACACTTTCTTACTTGAGGTAAAGCAAAATTCCAGGACTATCTGAACAGTTTTTAAACTTTACTTTCACTACTTTACCTGCTGAGCTTTGCAATTGAAGACCTGAGTGCAATGTATTGATTTTTGTGATGTGTTTTCTTTCTCATGCTTTGTATTGTCAGATGAACCCAGGCTGCTGGATCCCTGCGAGGAGGGTAAGCTGGATACTTCGGAGCTGTCAGGAGTGAGACAATGTCCCAGCCCATGCACAGGCAGGGAAGAAGAGCAGTTAACAACAGCCAAGGAGGACAACCTGGTAAATGTTCCTGGGATGGTGTACCTGAGAGCCCCACTGCAGTTAATGCTTTTAAACGACTACATTTGGTCTATTAGTGGCAGCCCAGAAAGCCAACCCCATCCTGGGCTGCACCCAAAGAAGTGTGACCAGCAGGTCACGGGAGGTGATTCTCCCCCTCTACTCTGCTCTCATGAGACCCCACCTGGAGTCCTGTGTCCAGCTCTGGAGTCCTCAACACAGAAAGGACATGGACCTGTTGGAACGGGTCCAGTGACGGCCACCAAGATGCTCAGAGGGCTGGAGCAGCTCTGCTGTGAGGACAGGGTGAGAGAGCTGGGGCTGTTCAGCCTGGAGAAGAGAAGGCTCTGGGGAGACCTTGGAGCAGCCTTCCAGGATCTGAAGGGAGCTCCAGGAGAGCTGGAGAGGGACTCTTGGTCAGGGAGTGGAGTGACAGGACAAGGGGGAAGGGTTTTAAATTGGAAGAGGGGAGATTTAGATGAGATACGTGAAAGAATTTCTTTCCTGTGAGGGTGGTGAGACCAGGTTGCCATGGTGGGGCCCAGGTTGCCCAGAGAAGCTGTGGCTGCCCCATCCCTGGAGGGGTTCAAGGCCAGGCTGGATGGGGCTTGGAGCAACCTGGTGTGGTGGGAGGTGTCCCTGCCCAGGGCAGGGGGTTGGAACTGGATGACCTTTAAGGTCCCTTCCAACTCTAACCATTCTGTGATTCTATGATTTCCATCACTAGTTACACCAGAAATGGTGCTGGTGTTGTTCACTTCTCACTTTTTAATAAATAGATTCATCAAAGTGCATGAATAATTCAAGTAAGAGTCTGGTTGTCTTTGAATATTATGCTACTTGTTTTAAATATTTCTATCTGCCATTCAGTATTCTCTCACAATTTTTACTGCCTGTGTGGAAAATCATAGAGCTTATTGTAGGCCATAAAATCGTGAAGTGCATAACTCAAGCCCTTTTTCATTCTCTTTGCTTAGTCATCTGGTGTGCAATGGGAAAGGTTATTTACATATAATTACTTCTTTTTCATTGACACTTAAAGTTTGCCTGACTTTGCTGTTTCTTTGCAATGACAGCATTGACTTTCTTCACCCGATACTGAATAAGCAAGCTTTAGCATCCTACAGCCACTCCTGTTAAATATGATGAAAGAGAATCGAGTATGAGACTGTTAAACTGAAATTTAATTGAATTCCAATTGCCGCAGCCAGTCTTGCCTGGAAGCTCTGTGCCTCAGTGCGGAAGTTTGATGAAGAAGACTTCAGCTTGGACACCCAATCCTTGGTTTCTTGTTTTCAAAGTAGCTGACCACCTTGGCTCCAGGTGAGTGTTTGCAATAGAAGCTGAATTGTTCTGTGCAGTGTAGCAGTGGTGACGACTTCGAAATAACTTTGAATTCCAGCTTCCCTAGAGCGTGTGGAAAGGACTGCAGAGTTCTCCGTGTTTCTTGCACACAACCGCCTTCACTTCAGTCGGCTCGTTGCCGTTTTATCTCCTCCTTCTCCTAGCAATTTTTTAAAAAAAGCTGACTTTCAGGAAAAAATAAATAAATAAAGAATACATTTAATTCATGCAGTCAAAAAAAGAAGAGAGAGACCTGGAAGAGCAGGGGGGAAGGAGGTGGGGGGGGGGGGGGAACCCA
>VXBW01008540.1:104074-122487 GCA_013400375.1 Thinocorus orbignyianus | reverse complement strand
CAAAAAGAGATGCTGCCTCATAATGTTACTGCCCATATGAAATAATGTTCCTGTTTTTATAAACAAAGAGGCTGTGGTTTAGTCTGGTGTCTTGCATTTTTAATAACTTTTCCTGGAAATTGTGCACCGTGGGTAGTTTTAAATTGTGCTGTAATCACTACAGCAGCTGCACCCTTGTGTAATGGGGAAGTTGCCTGTAGCAACAGTTCCTCTCCTTACCTTCTGTTACCTCTCCTTCCCCTCCCACTCCCCTGCTCGAGAAGAAACTCTTCTCACAGTGCAATGGCTAGACAGTCAGATACTATGAAGATAAAAAAAATAATAATTAAAAAAAAAACAACTAAAAAAAAAAGGCAACCCACCCCACCCTCTGGTATTGCCCGTATTCCTTCTAGATTTTTCTTTTTTGCTTTAGATTTCTACCCTCAAACTGGAGGCAGCTACTGGCCTGGCCTGAAGTGGCTGGTCCTGGCAAAGTTGGCCAAGCCGATGTGTGGAGGACAGGCTGTAACCTGGCGTTGGTGTTGTCCCAGCAGCACCTGGAAAATGAGGACGATGGAGAAAGCCAGAGGTGAGCGCTGCTGCTGCTGCTGCTGCTGTAGGTGCTGCTGGCAGGCAGCTGGGGGACCGTCACTGCCTTCAGCTGCACAAACACATTCTTCATTTAAACTTCAGTTTCAAACCACTCTTCACATTTTTTTCAGGCTTTTTGGAGTAGTTTGAACACCAGCTCTTCAGGACTTAGTGAAAAACATTATTTCTGCATTGTTTATTGTCAAATAAAGCTGTTTCTTCTTTAAGTAAATTTTTTTTAGGGGGGATGTGTCTGAAGCAAGTTTAGTTTAAATAGTCTGGGTTAAAAGTTATATAAGCCATAGGAATATATATATTTGAAGAGGGATGCATTTCAGCACTTCCATAGATGTTTAAACCATAACCCCATGCTGAAGCCCTGACTCTATGGCAAAAGGAAGGTCAGTTATCCTCATCTGTTTCTGGTAAATCAGAAAGATGGGGAAGTGTTGAAATATTGTGTGCAATTTCGAACCTTTTACCTTAGGTCAAAAGAGGATGAAACGGTGCATCCACTCCAAAAAGCTTCCCTTGTTAGCAATTAGGAAGTAAAACCATTAGATGCTGCCAGAAGTGCTGCCCCAGATGAAAGGCAAGTTATGGTGCCCAGTCCTGAAGGGTTTAACTGGTGCAGCAGCCCCTGCCCAGGGTGAGGGACAGAGGTGCCTGTAGAGACCAAGAGCCCAGAGGTGGGAGGTGGCTCCAGGTGCCACAGGTCACCCCGGCACAGTCAGGACACGAGGCATGGACAGTGCAGCCAAGGCCAGGTGTGTCCAGACTAAAGAGCTATGACAGCAGCGGGGTTTGGGTGTAGGGAGCTGGGATGATCACCTGGAGCAGTGCATCTTCCACTCCTCCCTCCAACACTCCTGGTCTGCTCCCTTGTTGGGGCAAAAATTTGTGTGTTGCTGTTTGCTGTGTAAGAGTTTAGTGAAAACACTTTTGCAGCTCATGCTGCTCCTCGGGGAATGTGGGTGCACCTGACCCTGGGGTCGTGTACGGCTGCTTGGGACAGGGTATGGATAAGGCACCGTCTATAGCTCCAGCCAACGCCCAGGGTGAAACACCCTCTCAAATGATCCTCTGGCCGAGTGGCAAACAATGTTGTTGGGTTGAATATATACCTGTGTTATGAAAACACTGGGAGGGCTGGAACCCCTCTGCTGGGAGGACAGGCTCAGAGAGTAGGGGCGTTCATCCTGGAGAAGAGAAGGCTCTGGGGGGACCTTGGAGCCCCTTCCAGTCCCAAAACGGGCTCCAGGAGAGCTGGGGAGGGACTCTTGATGAGGGAGGGGAGCCCTGGGATGAGGGGGAAGGGTTTGACACTGAAAGAGGGGAGATGGAGATGAGATCTGGGGAAGAACTTCTTTGATGTGAGGGTGGTGAGGCACTGGAACAGGTTGCCCAGGGAAGCTGTGGCTGCCCCATCCCTGGAGGGGTTCAAGGCCAGGCTGGATGGGGCTTGGAGCAACCTGGGGTGGTGGGAGGTGTCCCTGCCCAGGGCAGGGGGGGTGGAATGAGATGGTCTTTGAGGTCCCTTCTAACCCAAGCATTCCATGGCTCTATGGAAAGGGCTGTACAGCTCAGTGACGTTCTCTTTAAATGCTGGGGGCTGGATGTCAAAGCCCAAGTCAGGTGTCCTCTGCTGCCCTTTCGAGCAGGAGGGAGCGAGCAGCCCCACAGGACAGTTTGGCCTGCTCCAGGTCTGCCTGTGAAACCAGGCCAGCTGGGTTGCACTCCAGAGGTGCCTGTTTTAGCTTTGTCTTCAGAGGGAGCCAGAAGGGATCTGGACGTTCGACTCCACAGGTGAAAAGGAGAGGTAGCAAGAATCTCCCCTGAGCTGTCAGGGAGGCAAGGTGGAGAAGAGTTGTCTGTTTTTGTGGCATTGCCATTTCTGATTCCCTTTTTAGAGGCTTGAAATGTGGGGCAGATTTCTCAGGCTGAGAGAGATCCCCACGTTTCTGGTGGATCCAGCTATAACTGTCAGCGTGGACTGAAGGGAGTTGGGTTGACAAAGGAGAGTCCATGGGCTCTGCACTGCTAATGCCACATCTGCAGTGAGAAGAAAGGAGCTGTTTCTCCTGATCAAAATGCATTGCTGTTCCTAATGAATGCCGTTCCTAATGAACTGAGGGGTCTGGAGAGTAAGCTTTATGAGGAGCAGCTGAGGGAGCTGGGGGTCTTCAGCCTGGAAAAGAGGAGGCTGAGGGGAGACCTTCTCGCTCTCTGCAGCTCCCTGAAAGGAGGGTGTAGCCAGGGGGATGTTGGTCTCTTCTCCCAAGGAGCAGGTGATGGAACAAGAGGAAAAAGGCTCAAGTTGTGCCAGGGGAGGTTCAGACTGGAGATCAGGAACAATTTTGACACTGGAATTGTTCTTAAGCCTTGGCATGGGCTGCCCAGGGAAGGGGTTGAGGCACCATCCCTGGAGGGATTTGAAAGATGGGTTGACCTAGTGCTGAGGGATGTGAGTTAGTGATGGGTCATTTTTTCTGGTTTGTTTATTTATTTATTTATTTATTTATTTATTTATTTTCTGTGATGGTTGGACTAGATGATCTGAAAGATCCCTTTACACCTAGATGATTATATGAACGCCTCCTTCCTGCTCCAACTTGGATAAATTCCTTCATCCTGCTGGGAATGGCACCGCTCAACAGTCTGTTCTGCAGGACATTGTGCTTGTGCCTGCCAGCCTGGCTCTGTCTGACCCGAGGGAGGGATGGCAGGAGGGGGCTGACAAGTGGCTAAAGCTTCAGCCTCTGATGTGAGAAAAACATTGCCCACATGATTGCACATTTACCCAGCACCTTTGCAAGTGCTAGAAGGTCTGGATGCTTTGGCTCACTGGAGGCTGCTTGGGAGGGACCTGGGGATTCAGCTGCACAGCACTGACCTGGGCTGTGCTTTGCTGCACCAGAGGAAGGACAATGTCAGTTTTGCAGATCTGAGGCACTGACTGGGTGGTAGATATCTGGGTATCATAGAATCCTAGAATGGTCAGAGTTGGAAGGGACCTTCAAGATCATCCAGTTCCAACCCCCTGCCATGGGCAGGGACACCTCCCACCACACCAGATTGCTCCAGGCCCCATCCAGCCTGGCCTTGAACCCCGCCAGGGATGGGGCAGCCACAGCTTCCCTGGGCAACCTGTTCCAGTGCCTCACCATCCTCACACCAAAGAAGTTCTTCCTAAGATCTCATCTCAATCTCCCCTCTTCCAATTTAAAACCCTTCCCCCTTCTCCTGTCCCTCCCCTCCCTGACCAAGAGTCCCTCTCCAGCTCTCCTGGAGCTCCCTTCAGATCCTGGAAGGCTACTCTAGGGTCTCCCCGGAGCCTTCTCTTCTCCAGGCTGAACAGCCCCAGCTCTCTCAGGGAGAGCAGCTCTGGCAGAAGCAAGTAGGAATCTTTTTGCTGGCCATCCAGTAGGACAGGGAAAGCCCATTTCTTAAGCTTGAACGAGTTGTTCGCTATATGTGGGGCTGAGTTCTTTGGTCATGTCTGTACCAATGCCCAGATGTGCCAAAACCAACAAGATGTTTCCATCTCCATTTGGTGCAAAAGTACTGGACTGAGCCCAGCAGAGGTGATGCTGAGCCCCAGGAGTGTGGTACGGGGCTGTGAGCACCTACAGGCTCTGAGCCTTTATTCTCCAGCTTGGACAGAGCTGGTGTTGAAAGGTCCAGGGGATAATGCAAGGAGTCCTTCTGGGGAAACACGTCCCAAGAATCCTATGAGCAGACTGTGGGGAAGTTGTTTGTTGATGGAGAAATATAACCAGGAGCTGAAACTACTGGCTAGTTTGGAATAGTGTGCTTTTACACTTGAATTGCCTGTATTTTTTGGAGGCTTCAACACCATTTATTAAAAACAGAACAAAAAAACACACACAAAAAACCCCACCAACCCTTAAATGAAATATGATGTTTTCCTGAAACTGAATTTTCATCTTTTTTCTCTATTTTGCTCAGAATATTGGAAATGTTGAACACTGACACAAGACTGATGCCCAGTTTTCTGTCTGGGATGATGAGCTGCAGGGACACTTATTCCCTCCCCACCAGTTGCGGATGCTGGAGGCTGTAGATAAGGTGCTGCCATTTGACAGGGGGGTCATTTTAAGGTCTCTCTGCAACTGCCCGTTCCAGCCTGTGATGCATCTGTGTTTTCATGCCCTAGAGAGCAGCAAGGCACGGCCATGCTCGGGGTCAACCTCTCCTCAGTCTCACAGACTCCAGCCTGGCCTTGAACCCCTCCAGGGATGGGGCAACCACAGCTTCTCTGGGCAACCGGGGCCAGGCTCTCACCACCCTCACAGCCAAGAATACTCCCTGAGATCTCATCTCCATCTCCCCTCTTTCAGTGTCAAACCCTTCCCCCTCCTCCTAGGGCTCCTCTCCCCCATCATGAGTCCCTCCCCAGCTTTCCTGGAAACCCTTTAGGGACTGGAAGGGGCTCCAAGGTCTTCCCGGAGCCTTCTCTTCTCCAGGCTCAGCCCCCCAACTCTCCCAGCCTGTCCTCCCAGCAGAGGGGCTCCAGCCCTCCCAGCATCTCCGGGGCCTCCTCTGGCCCCGCTCCACCAGCTCCATGTCCTTCTGCTGTTCGTGGCCCCAGAGCTGGACTCAGTACTCCAGGATCATCGGTTCCACCACATCTTCTCCTGTGTCCCAGTTTCCTTGGAGAGCTGCTGCACCACGGGCACCCTCTCCTCAGGCAGCTGCTCTGCTGGTGGCCGTTGAGGTGCAAACAGCAAATCTCCCCATTTGCACAGGGGATCATTAATTTTCTGCGAGTGCTACAGGGTGCTGCAGTATGTAAGATCTGATAATGCCAGTCCATTTCTGGCCAAGGGTGTGTGCTTGTGCTCTCAAAAGGGTAAAAGTTGTGTTAAGAGTTGTCAAATAATGAGTCATCTCTGATTAATGTTTGACTGTGCGGGCGGCAGGCACTAGGACCTCGGGATCTGCGTCGGCAGCCTTTACCAGAAGCAAAATCAGGAAATAGCGCAGTAGCTCTTTCTGCCAGCGTGCCCTTGAACATAAAGCTTTGCTGCTCCGTGTGAAAGAGAATTTACTCTCCAGGAATTCAGGACTCCTGGTCCAGGCTTAGCTGCGAGCCGCCCTGAGACATCATTGCCCCTGCACGGACATTGCCAGGAGGTAGGTGCGAGGGTCTGGTGGAGCAGGTGCGTGCGGTGACATGTGTCATGTCCGTGGGATGGACATCATGCAGTAGTGTAAGGAGCGTTGTGGTCGGTGGTGCTGTCACCTGTTTCTCAGCAAAGGAGCTGTACCTGCCCTTTGTCCGAGTGACCCTCCGTGACGGCCAGGTGTTTGTAGGAAGTTCTCCAGTTGGTGTTTCAAAGGTGTCTGCACGATGCATCCGGCCCCCATTTCAGTGCAGAGCTGCACCCTGTCAGTGCCCGTGTCCCCTCTCTGTGCTGTTTGGTCCTGGTGGCTCCTCTGAAGCTGAACTCTCCAGTTCAAGGCTGGGATGGCTCCACCAAACCCCACTGCATTTCTGTACTTCTCGTTCTCATTGCAAATAGTCAGGTTAGACCATTAAAAAGGTGGTAGAACAGCTCCAAGATGGGTGCAGATATCTGCTCCCAGGTTTTCTGCTCATGCATCCTGCTTGGGGAACGTTCATTCCAGTGATGGAAACTGCATGGACCAAACCTCTCCAGAACAAATAGTTGCTTTAGAAAAAGGCAAGTGAGTGGCACCAGGAGGAAGGTGATTCACTGCCACTGCCCACGGGTGGCTGGGTGAAGGCACTGGCTGATCTGCAGGCTCTGCCAGCGGCAGGTATCCATGCCGGGGGTGTGTCGGGCACTCCAAGGCCTGGTGCCAACTGAGCAGAAGAGAAGCTGGCCCTTGGGCGCTTCCCTGGCAAGTGGAGGATCCATCCCTTCCAAGCAGCACCTGCTGTCTGCACACAGGGGCAGGGCTGAGCAAGGAGTTGGTGCTTTTCAACAGAAGTTACTCTCCTGGAGCAGCAGGAGTGATCGGAGGACCAACTGTTAGAGCCACACTCATCCTCCCTGGCTCAGCCAGCACATCCCTCCTCCTGCCAGGGTGTACCACAGCGAGGGGTACGGAGCAGACCCCGTCCCTAAACTCTGTGCCTGTGATGTCCTCACCCATCCTGGCAGTGAGCTGAGCTGCATCCAGTCATGTCAGGTGGTAGCTGTGCCTGCTGGGGAATGGCCATCAAGCGACCTTTGCATCTCCAAGTCCACCAAGATAATACATACGGTGGGGAGGGGCTGCAGGACGAGAGGATGTCTGTGCTGACAATGGCTTCTGCATCAAGTGAAACTTCTGCCTGCTAATAACCTTGCAAGAGTTGGAATTGTCCCTTTTTTGTTGTTGTTCTGGATAAGGAAGCACCGTACATCCTCCGCTCCTCACCGTCATGGAGACAGGCTGGGGTTTGCCACTGGTGATGCAGAGGAGTGACCGTGACTCATCTTCCAAAAGAGGAATAGAGCAAAGACTGCCATCTCTGCTCCAAGCAGCCAAGTGAGCCCCTGCACCTTTCCCAGCCCACTAGAGCCAGGGAGACACGGTCCTGCTCTGGCTAGAGGGTTCCAAGAGGCCAACAGTGGGCTTTCCTGAGCTTGGTGCTGTCAGCCATGGGTCCCAGCCCCACATCACCCTGCCCAGGCTCTCATCTTCACTGGGCACCAAGAAAACCAGCGCATGAATGAAATTGTCCCTCCTCCTCCTCAGATGTTTTTCTTCTCTGGAAGCTGATGCTTCCCTGGGTGTTTTGAGGTCTTGCGAACAGAGAGGAGCACGGAGCTGCTGGGAGAGCGTCACACTATCGAGTTCTCTGGTACAAAGGAGCAAGGTGAGCACGAAGCAGCTTTCCCTACGTGGGACGTGAGTCTCATCAGATGGCATCTTTGGCAGAGCTGAAGTGTGAGTTGTGAGCACTGAGAAATCCCACCTTCCTTTAGAAAAGGAAAGAAGGCGTCTGCCGTGCAGTGATGGAGAGACATTTCCACCGCGAAATGGATCTGGAGGAAGGGTGCTGAAATCAGAACAAAACTTCTGGAAACCAAGACTTGAATTTTAAGAGCTTGGTGGCTTGAGGGGGTGATGCCATGGTGTGGGGATGGCACTGCAACCCAGGCAGTGTCACCGAGGGCACAGGCTTGGTGTCAATGCCCCAGAGGGTGGGCTGCCACCCCTTCAGGTCCCTGTACTGCTAAGGCAGCGGCAGAGGATTTGCCTGTTGAGTCCCACCATCCACAATTTCAATTGTTCAAGGAATTAGTGGATGGAACCTTCTGGGAATCTGCCCTCAGGGATAAAGGTGCTGAACAGAGCTGGTGGCTCTTTAAGAGCACATTTCTTAGAGTGCAAGAGCTTTCCATTCCCTTGTGATAAAAATGGAGCAAGGAAGGCAGGAAACCAGCATGGCTCGGTAAGGACCTCCTGGCCAAACCAAAGTGTAAGAAGGAAACACACAGGCAGTGGCACCAGAGGCGTGTGTCCTAGGGAGAATATCGGGATGGGTGTGTAGGGATGGGATTGGGAAAGCTAAGGCACAGCTGGAGTGGAATTTAGCAAGGGATGCAAAGAATAGTAAGGGCCTCTACATCTACACTGGCCAGAAAAAGAAGATTAAAGAAAATGTGTGTCCTCCTTAAATAAAACAGGAGAACTGGAGAACTGAGTACTGAAGTACTCAGCTTCTCTTTTTTTTGTTTTCCTCAATTTTTAATGGTAATCTCTCTTCCTATGTATCTCAAGCCCCTGAATACCAAGTCAGTGACTGGGTGAATAAAGTCCCTTGCATTGTAGGAGAAGACTGGGTTCAAGAGCACCTGAGGAACCTGAACACACGTAAGTCTCCAGGATCCAACAGGATGCAGCCCAGCGTCCTGAGGGAATCAGCTGATGCAGTAGCCAAGCCCCTCTCCATTGTATTTAAAAAGTTGTGACAGCCAAAGTTCCCAGTGACTGGAAAAAGCAAAAACATCACGCTCATTTTTAAAAAGGATAAAAAGGCAGATTCTGGGAACTACTCAGTCAGCCTCACCTCACTGCCTGGCAAGATCATGGAGCAGATCCTCCTGGAAGATATGTTGAAACTCATAAGAGCACCTTTATTATGAAGACAGGCTGAGGGAGCTGGGGCTGTTCAGCCTGGAGAAGAGAAGGCTCCAGGGAGACCCTGGACTAGCCTTCCAGGATTTGAAGGGAGCTCCAGGAGAGCTGGAGAGGGACTCTTGGTCAGGGAGTGGAGGGACAGGACAAGGAGGGGAACAGTTTTAAATTGGAAGAGGGGAGATTTAGATGAGATCTTAGGAAGAACTTCTTTGGTGTGAGGGTGGTGAGGCACTGGAACAGGTTGCCCAGGGAAGTTGTTGATGCCCCATCCCTGGCGGGGTTCAAGGCCAGGCTGGATGGGGCTTGGAGCAACCTGGTGTGGTGGGAGGTGTCCCTGCCCAGGGCAGGGGGTTGGAACTGGATGATCTTTAAGGTCCTTTCCAACCTAAACCGTTCTGTAATTCAATGATCCTCCCACGGAGGTGACACTGGGGATAAAGTGCTCCAGAGTAAAAGGCACACAATTCTCACTTGGAAAGTGGTCACGTGCATCCCAGCATGACGAGTTGGTGACGGGGGAGCAGAGGGAACTTGTGTGATCATCCCACATCCAGCGGATGTGACAATCCTGCCTCAGCCCTGACTTGCCCGTCAGTGCTCACCCTGTGGTGAGCAGCCCTCACATCAGCCCCTTGCGTCCCACGTCAGTGGGGCCCCGCACTGCTGCCTCCTCTGGCCCCGATGACTTGGAGCTGCTGAAATAGGAGGTGAAAAAACCAAATTCCTGGTAAAACCACACTCTCCTCCACGGCTGTGGTGATGAGCTCATCATGCCAGCAGCATTGGTGGGCGGTGAAGACCACCTTTGGACTCCAAGGCAGGGAGGAGGGGCAGGGCCAGGACAGCTGGGTCCCTGGGTGTCCCACCAGCTGTTCCTGGTGACAGCTGTACTCCCCAGAGTTTGGGACAGGAGTATCCCCGGGGTACAGCCAACGCCTCCAGGGTTTGTAGCCTGCTCTGAGCCTTTTTCTCTCTCCTGTGATGTGGGTCTGCCCTGGGTGATGGATGGGCTTACAAGGAGCTGCCCTGGCCAGAGGAGCCTGTGGGGATAGCAGCAGTGGTCCGGGATGGGCCAGCTCAGCCCCATCCCTCCACAGCCTCCTTTGGTTTCTTCTCTGCAGGTGGCAGCAGGAGAGGACGGGGAGTACCTGATGCACTGAGGACTGACCATGTCCGGGGTGAGCGGGGCTGCCACAGGGATGCCAGCACTTCCCCGGCTGACATCGGAGTGACACCTTCCCCCCAGGACCACTGTGGAGTGCAGGGGGGGCTTGTGCCCTGTGCCCCAGCCAGGACTTCAGATGGTCCTTGGAGCTGGCCCTGGTGGTCATGGGAGGTTGAGGGGGACCAGCTCTCGCTGTCCCTGCTGAGGCTGACTTCTTCTTGGCAGAAACACTGGCCCCCCGGGACACAGTGTGTCACCAAGCATGACCACAGCAAGCCCAAGGCCCAGGAGCTGGCCTTCCGCAAGGGTGACATGGTCACCATCATCGAGGCCGTGGAGGTGAGCCTGAGGGGTGGCCGGGGGACCCGCTGTCCCGGGGAGGGAGCAGTGTGGATGGGACTTCAGTGCCATCTGCTGAGCTGCTGGAGACAAGCCAGGACCCCCACCTTCCCAGGGGGATCCTGCCTTCCTTCCCCTGCTCTGAGACCCTCTTGCCCCCAGGGCAAGGGCTGGTACCGCGCCAGGCACAACGAGACGGGGCAGGAGGGGCTGCTGGCGGCCAGCGCGCTGCGGGAGCGTGGTGCCATCCGTGCCGACCCCAAGCTCAGCCTCATGCCGTGAGTACAGCTGGGGGGAGACGGGATGGGGCTGGGGGGTGCAGCCAGGAGCTGTGACAGTGGATGAGTCCAATGTGTCTCCCCCCAGCCAGGTTTTGGGGGGGAGCAGAGCATCCTTGTAGCCATGCCCTGGTGATGGAGGGATTTGCTGGGGCCAATGCCTGGCTTTAAAGACCCCCATTTGTGCCCACCCAGCTTGGGTGGACCTCACTGGGAGGAGTTTTATGCAGTGGGGTCTACGTAGCTTTGGTGAGGGCTCTGCTCTCCCCATCTCACTGCTGGGGGAATCCCGCTGGCACAGCCCCCCTCCTCAATGCCGCTCTCCCCAGCTGGTTCCATGGGAAGATCTCGGGGGTGGAGGCAGTGCAGGAGCTGCAGCCCCCCGAGGATGGGCTGTTTCTGGTACGTGAGTCCGTCCGGCACCCTGGCGACTACGTGCTGTGTGTGAGTTTCGGCAAGGAGGTGATCCACTACCGCGTGGTGCACGAGGAGCACACACTCAGCATCGACAGCCAGCAGTACTTCTCCAACCTCATCGACATGATCGAGGTGAGACCCTCCTTGCTGGGCAGTGAGAGCCGCCAGCACCAGACTGAGGGCAAGAACCTCATGAGGTCACCCAGAGAAGTAGCAGGTCCCTGTCCCTTTCTCCTGTGGTTTTCACTGGGTTTCATTACCTGGTGTAATTCTCTGCCCCTGCCAAAGGCTCATGGTTCCCACTCCATTTGGGGTGCAATGGACAGATCTGGAATGCCCTGGGGATGTCCTCTGCCATGAAGCAGCCATGCCACAGCCCCGGACCCCTGCTCAGGGCCACATTTAACCCATCCCTGCTCATTCTGTTCTTCATGCAGTGGTGGGGCTTAGGGAATTTTGGAAAACAAAGATCCTGGCAGCCTCTGGCACCCCTGCACCCTGAACAAGGTCTGAGCCCTGCAGAGGCCTGAGACTTTTTGCCAAGTTTCTCTCTCCTCTGAGCCCCCCTCTCACCTGTTGACCCCACAGGGCTCCTGGGCTGTGGCATTAGCGCTCGTCCTCCCAGCAAACTCTTCCTCCAAGTTCATCTTCTCCCTGTCTCGTAGCTTCTGCCTGTCTCCTCTCCAGGGGGTTGCACTCTCATATGTTTTCCTTATTTAGACACAACTTCTGCTTTTGGATGGGTTCTTTCCCCTTTCAGCTGCCCCAGGCACCTTCTGTAACTGCGATGGCCATCCTGCCCCTTCCACTCTGTGTCACCTCTGCAAACCATCCTTGGCTGACCAGTACCATCCCAGATCACCTGTGGTCCATCACAGCATTTCCCTGGCTGTGTCTGGAGGGAAGGAGGACTGGGACATGGGCTGCAAATCGCAACACTGGGGGAAGCTTAGCTCTGGGCCCTTTGAGGGTGGCGATGGTGGTGAGGTCCCGTGGAGCGTCCTACGGCTGTTTCTTGGCTCCACACCCTGAGCCTGGGGGTGAGAGGTGGCATCACCACATCGCCTCTGTCTGTGCATCCCTTGGCAGCACTACATGAAGGAGCAGGGAGCCATCTGCACCAAGCTGGTGAAACCCAAACCGAAAAGTGGGATGAAGTCAGCCGAGGAGGAGTTGGCCAAAGGTAGGGAATGATGGGAGAGAGTTGAGATCTGGGTTTTGGGGACACAGCATCATGGCCCTGCTGACGACCCCTGCTAACCTGTCCTTATGCCCATTCCCAGCTGGCTGGCTGCTGAACCTGCAGCACCTCACACTGGGAGACCGCATCGGGCAAGGCGAGTTTGGAGGTAGGTGAGAAGGTAGGGTTGGAGGTTCCCTGGCCGCGGGCTTCCCTGGATGGCACCTCCTGATGCCCTTTCCCCAGCCTGTGACATGGGGAGTTCAGCCTGGGACATGGGGGGGCAGATGCAGGGCTGAGCCTGACCCTCTGCGTCCCTTCCTAGACGTCCTGCAGGGCGAGTATATGGGGCAGAAGGTGGCCGTGAAGAACATCAAGTGTGATGTGACTGCCCAGGCCTTCCTCGCTGAAACAGCTGCCATGACGTGAGAGCCCCATGGGGGGATACAGCCTAGCCCTGCCCCACAACCCAGGGACAAACGGGGCACCCCCTTGACCCAGATCCCTTCCATTTCAGGAAGGTCCAGCACAAAAACCTGGTGTGTTTGCTTGGTGTGATCCTGCACAACGGCCTGTACATTGTCATGGAGTTCATGAGCAAGGTGAGAGGGCCCAGCCAGTCCTCAGCCAGCAGGACCCATCACCGCTCAGATTTGGGGACAAAATCCCCATTTGGGGGCTGAGTCGGATGGATGCCAGGCACTGCAGCTCTTGCAATTGGCAAAATCCATGGTCAGCCCCGTCCTGTTGGTCCTTATGTGCTTTTCCTTCTCTACAGGGCAACCTGGTGAACTTCTTGCGCACGCGAGGCCGGGCGCGCGTCCCGACCCAGCAGCTCCTACTCTTTGCTCTGTAAGTCCATCTCCCCCGCTCTGGGCTGGCAGCCCTGGGAGGGGAACACACAGTGACACTGTGCTCTGCCACCCACGGCAGAGATGTGGCCCAGGGCATGGACTACCTGGAGTCCAAGAAGCTGGTGCACAGGGACCTGGCTGCCCGCAACATCCTCATCTCCGAGGAGAATGTGGCCAAAGTGAGCGATTTCGGCTTGGCCCGGGTCAATCCCAAGGGCGCGGACGCTACTTTGCTGCCAGTGAAGTGGACAGCACCAGAGGCCCTGAAACACAACGTGAGCGATGGTGGGAAAGGAGAAGGAGCTGGGGGGGTCCTCTCCAAGCAGCTCCACACTTTGGGTCGCCCCTGCTCCCCCCAGCCTGTCCCTGCCCTGAGGTGGCTTCTGGAACGTTCAGCCCTGCATCTCCCAAAATTTGCACTCTATCCTGCCCTGGTGTATCGAGGGAATTGGGGCAGCTCCGGAGGGACGGGACAGGATGGACCCAGGACCATGCGGGTGATGGGAAGGGAGTGGGAGTTGCACCTTGGGTAGCTGGGGAGAGGGCGGCTGGAGCTGTCTCCTGTCTGCCCTTGGGGAGGGTCAGGGGCCCAGCGTAGCCCCCGTCTGGTTTCAGCCTCTCCTCCCGCCACCACAGAAATTCTCCTCCAAGTCAGACGTGTGGAGCTACGGGATTCTCCTGTGGGAAACCTTCTCCTTCGGACGAGCACCCTACCCCAAGCTGGTGAGTGCTGTGCGGGTCACACCCCGTTGGCACCGATCAGACAGGAATGTCCTTCTGTCCCCTGGTCAAGGCAAGCCCCCGGCAGGGCAGGGCAGGGGGTTCTCCACCCTGGTTCTCATGTTTCTCCACCATGCCAGAGCCTGAAGGAGGTGACGGAGCTGCTGGAGGAGGGGTACCGCATGGAGCCCCCCGAGGGCTGCCCACCTGCTGTCTATGCCCTCATGAAGAGCTGCTGGGAGCTGGAGCCAGGCAAGCGGCCGTCCTTCAAGAAACTCATGGAGAAGTTGCAGAAGGAGCTGAAGCACCTGAGAGATGCTTAACCCCTGTCCCGTGCTCAGGACCTGTGGCCGAAAGTCCCCTGGACCTGCTGGGATTGGGACTGGTGTGGCAAGGGGTGGCCCCTGGTGCCGCTCTCTCCCAGTGGAGATGGGACTGTCCTTCCCCAGGGTGTCCAAAGAGGAGGCAACAGCCTCTCTGCATCCTGGCATGGGTCCTTCTTCCCACCGCACAACCCAGAGATGGGGTCAATCTCCTCCCTAAGGGGGGCCATGCCTCACGTACCCCACACTCAGCCGTGGATGGCGGGTGCCACACATGGGGTCCCTTCCAGCTGTCCCTCCGGGTGGCAGGGGACAGGACAGGACATCTCTGCTCACTGGAGGATGAAACCCCAACCTCAACACAACCCGTCTCCAGCCACCCGGCACTGTGCAGGGATGCCGAGCGCAGCCAGCTAAACCACCCGGATTTGGGCTTTTTTGATTAAACCAAAGAAATTAGTTCAACAGCATCTTTAAGCCCCTGGGCTCAAATTAGGCCTATCCCTCACTTGGAGTCTGGCAAAGCACAGGGAAAGGCTTGGCGGGGAACAGAGTCTCCAGCCCCCGGAGCCTGGCCCCTCTCCCCTCGGGGCTCTGCACAGCCGGGGATTATTCTTTTAATCAGAGTCCATGGGAATTGCTTGCATATAGATTACGGGAGCGGGGCACATCCTGCGGCGCGGGGAGCCCCCGGCCGTGCTGGCTCCCAAGCAATCTCCAGGTCTCGGTGGAGCCGGGATTAACGGGGGCACGGGGCCACAGGCAGGCGGGTGTCTGTGCCAGTGCGCCCGCCCGCCGCCTCGCCTGCCTTCCAGTCCTTTGACCCCCAGTTGGGGTTTTTTCAAATAATCCTCTTGGGTCTCCTCTCTGCCCACTGCTTGCACCTCCAGCCCCCCGCGTGCCCCCAGCACTGGGTGCCCCCTGGCACTGGGTGCCTATGATGCTGGGCTCCCGCGGAGCTGGGCTCCCCGCAGCATCCTGTTTTTACCACTGCTGTCAGAGTGGTTCCGAAGAATGTTTATCAATACGGTGATAGGCACTTTATATATATAAATATAAATATATATATATATAAATACCAGCCCTGCAGGTGCTGCCCACCATGGGGACCCATGCGATGGGGGTCTTTCAGCCCAATCCAGGCTGTACTGGGGCTCAATGTCTCCTTCCCCCTCCCCGTAACCCCAGCGAGGCAGCATCCCACTGTGCCCCCACCCCACCATCCCCCCCAAGCACCCTTGGGTGCAGCGAGCAGCCCAGGAAGGTCTTTCCACCCCGTTGGCTGTGTCTTCCCCTCCTAATGCCTTAATCCGCCCCTGATCCGCTGCGCCCCTGGGGCCGCTGGTCCCTCTGACCTTGCAGGCGCCAGCCCCAGGAAGGGACCCAGTGGCGTGGGGCACCGTGGGGCACCGTGGGGCACGGGCTGCCACAGCCACCCATCCATGGCCGCTTTCTTCACGGCTGCCCTGAAGCGTTTTCAGGGGGGCGAGGAGGAACCGCCCAAAGGGCCCCCCAAGGATGGCAAGGCGGCCACGCTGCCCAACGGCATGGCCCGTGAGGAGTTTGAGGAGTACCAGCGGCAGCTGCTGGAGGAGAAGTAAGGCTTTGTCGGGGCTGGGGGGTCATTGGGGTCCCCCACGCACTAGGACCCACCGTGGGCTGTGCCCAGGTTGGGGTGAGGAACACAAGGCAGCTGGGGCAAAGGACAGGGGCAGAGCGAGTGCCCTTCTATACCTCTCCTGGGAGGAGAAGAGGTCCCACGGGGCTGGCTCGCATCTGAGATTGTGTCGCCCCATAGGTGACAAGAGGGACCCCCAGGTGTCAGTGGCCCAGAGTGGTGAGTGTCTGCTGCCAGCCCAGCACCCATGGAACCAGGGGACAACAGGGGCCAGCATGGGGTTGTGGTGAAGTCCCACCTCCCTGGGTCCGAGTGCTGTGGGGACCCGCTGGCTCCTCATCCTGAGAGGCCACAGGAGGAACAAGTGCCTCCAACAGGCACCCTCACTGAGCATTTCTTCTGGGTGCTGGGGCTGGAGGGGCAGGATGTGGCCCCTGCTCCCAGACCCCCACTGGGGACATTTGTGTCCTCTTCTCCTCCTGCCCTGGCCCAGGGACGCTGCTGCCGGAGGAGCAGGATGATGCTGGGGGTGGGCTCTGGTGGGGGGTGATGGTGAGGCGAAGGGTGACGGTGGGGTGGGGGGTGACAGGGTGGCACTGGCTGCTGCAGGATCGAGCGGGATAAAGCCTTTGCACAGAAGAAGGCAGAACGGGCCACCATGCGGATGCACCTGCGTGACAAGTACCACCTGGCCCAGGTAAGGACCAGCCCTCCCATGGTGGGACCTTGGGAGTCTTCCCCTGGTCCCTCCATCCTCTGGGACAGCCCCAGCACGGCG
Organism: Thinocorus orbignyianus; assembly: GCA_013400375.1. Classification (NCBI taxonomy): domain Eukaryota; kingdom Metazoa; phylum Chordata; class Aves; order Ciconiiformes; family Thinocoridae; genus Thinocorus; species Thinocorus orbignyianus. Next base: position 106,121 of record VXBW01008540.1, on the reverse strand, counting down.
GCTGCCAGGCTTCCCCTGGGATGGGAGATGATTCCTGAAGAGGGCAGCAGACGGCTGCTGTCTCCGTCTGCACCATCCATGTGCCCGTCCAGCCGTCCGGATCTGGAACTGGACAGTCCCAGTGTCCCCAACACCCCCGCAGCACCCGTATGGCCCCAAAGGACCTGTGTCCATGGGTGCTTCCATCTGCCCGTGTCACCGATGCTGTCTCCCGCCCGTGTGCAGGACGAGCGGGACGATGCCCAGCTGCACGTGGCCGGCGGCGCGGTGGAGCTGCCAGAGGAGCTGGCTGCCATGGTGCACAGCGAGGGGGACGAGGAGGAGGAGGAGGAGGACGGTGGGGCCTTGGCTTTCCTGACCAAGCTGCGGGAGGTGGACCTGCCAGCGCTGCGGGACCGCGCGGCGGGTACCATGGATGAAGTGAAGGAGAAGTGTGCCCTGATGTAGTGTCGCTGCTCGCCCTGGCAGCAGGTGACATCGGTGGCGCTGGAGTTTAGCTCCCGGCCCCCTGCAGCCCCCCGGGACCGACGGGATGTGGGTGCTACAGGTGCCGTTATCTGCAGGTGGGGGTCCCAATACCTGCGCCGGGGGTGGGTTTTCCTCCCCAGAACCATTCCCTGTTGCTTTTCCGTGGTGCCCCTGGGGTGGCTGCTGGGATGCAGAATGCCTGGTTCCCCCCCAGCCACGCTGGACAAGGTTCTCCCCACCATGCCCTTCGGGGAGAGTGCTCGGGTGAGGTGGGCACTGGTCCCTAATGCTCTGTCACCCCCAGGAACCCACCCTGGGGACTTCATGGCTCAATAAACATGGTGTTTGCTGGTACCAGCCTGGTTTTCCTGCCGTGCCCCTCTTCTGCACAAACCCTGTCTTGGGCCGAGGGTGGGAGGACACAGTGACACTGCAGGGCTGCTCTGTGTGCCCCCGAGCCAGCCCCCAGCCCATTGCTCTCTGTCCCTGGGTCTGTCCCCACCTCTGCAGCATGGCTGCACCCTAGCCGTGCGCAGGGGCCAGGGGCACCTCCTGTGTCCCCCCTGGGCAATCCCTCAGGGGCAGCACCGGTGGGGGGTGACAGCATTTTAACCCCCCCTCCAGCATCCCCTGACAGCAGAGGGGGTCCCTTTGGCCGGGGCTGGAATGTCCTGCTCCAGAGCCTTGCTCCCTGCTCCAGGCTCTTCAGCAGCGGCACTGGCTTAAACACCGCCGCGCCGGAAGGCTGGGGGCTGCTGAGATCACTAATACCTGCCTATTTTAGCGAGGTCTAATCTGCCTGAGTCGCCTGTCCCCGAGGACTAAGCTCGCTGAACCCTTGTAAAATGTATGGCCAGCGCTGGCCCCAGTGGCACCTCCCCGCTGGAGCAGGAGCTGCCGGAGGAGTCACACTGTGTTTGCATGAAAGAAAGGACGCGCTGAGCCGCCTCCGTCCTCCCCACGCCGGGGCCATCTGCTCCGGAAGGGCCTGTGGGGTCGACCCCAGCCCGAGCTGCCCACGGTGGCGCTGGCGGAGCTGGCAGAGGGGCGGCTGAACCCAGCGCAGGTGGGCTGGGAGCTGGGTCACACAGCTCATCGCTGTCACAAGAGCCACAGGGCTCAGCCACCCAGGGATGCAGCACCCGGAGCGCTGGCGAGGAGGTCTCTGGGTACGTGAGGTGCTCGGCTCCCCCGCCTCGGGCACCCAGTCAAGGAGCTGGTGGGTACTGGGTGTCCTGGTTTGTTGTGGCCTGACGCATGACACTGGAGCATCCCCAGAGAGCGTGTGACAGGCACGTCAGGGCTTGGCACCTGGTGTTTTGTGGCCCTGCTGGCCCTGCCATCCCCGCTGGCCCTGCCATCCCCACTATCTCTGCCGTCACTACCGTCCCCACTCATGGCCCTTTCTTCAGAACTTACAAAGTCTCCCATTCAGGGACAAAAATCCACTGATATTGCACAGGATGGGGCCATCTGTATCCCCACCGGTCCCCCAGCCAGGTCCCCGACGGGGTGCCAGCAACCACGGCACCCAGTGCAGCCCCATTCCCACCCCACGTCCCCACCCTCCCCAGGGCTG
>VXBW01008540.1:86888-99986 GCA_013400375.1 Thinocorus orbignyianus | reverse complement strand
ATCCCCCCATTGCAGTTACCCCCAACTCTCCCCCAAACCCCAGCTCCTCCCCATTGCCCCATGGGGCTGAGGTGGATGGCTGGGCAGTGCAGCCAGGGGAGTGGACTGATGGGGTGCTGCGTGCCCCAGGGTGTCCGTGCCCCAGGGGTCTGGGGGCTCTGGGGGCTCTGGGGTCTCACTCCTTCTCCCCTCTCCTTGCAGGTTCGGAGCTGCGCAAATGAGAAGCAGGTAAGTGAGAGCAGGACGGCGGCGGGACACCCTGTCCCCTCCCCATGTCCCCAGCTCACACAGTGACAACGGGGTCCCTGCTCCCTCCAGTATCCACCCATCCCTGCCTCGGGACACCCTGGGGTGCAGCACCCAGCACCCGTGCCCCAGCTCACGGCTTCCCCCAGACACCCCAAGACTGGTGCCCCCCTGCAGGGCTGGAGCTGGAGCCAGCCAGAGCCCCCCAGGGGGCCATGGGGCATCCTGGTGAGCCAGCAGCTCCCAAAGCCCCACGTGCTGACACTGTGCACACACTGCACGCAGAGCCCCTGGGCACACACTGCACACACTGCACATGCACTGCACCAACAGACACCGGGCACACACTGCACCTGCTGGGTCACTGCACACGCTGCACACACAGGCACTGGGCACGCTGCACGCCCTGCGGGCACCTGCGCCTGCATGCACTGAGTGTGCCACACGCAGAGACTGTACAGGCACTGCACACCTTTCTGTGCACAGGTTCATGCTACGGCCACACACTGCACAGGCACTGCACGCCCTTCTGTGCATGGATTCATGCCGAGCCCTCACACTGCACAGGCGCTGCACATGGATTCACGCCATGCACGCTCACTGCACACACACTGCACACCCTTCTGTGCATGGATTCATGCCGTGCCCGCACACTGCGTGTGCCCTGGCACACACTGCACCCACCACACTCCTTGCACACCCGCCGTCAGCTGTGCATGCTGCACACACACTGCACACACTGCACACACACTGCACACACTACACGTACACACCGTGCCCAGCATGCCAAGGCACTGTGCACGCTGTACACGGGCACTGCACCCTGGACCCTGCACCCACGCTGCATGCCCTGCGCACAGCGGGTGTGTGGCACGAGCTGCCCCGCACGCCCCCCGTGGCACCCGCAGGCCCCAGGCGTGGGCACAGCGCTCACACCCGCACCCCTCACCACACACCAGCACTCACCGCACACAGACACCCCCCGGCACGTGCACGGCTTGAGCAACACCCTGACACCCCGACCCCACACACCGCCCTCTCGGGATCCCACCCCCATTCATTCCCTCCCAGAAGGAGCCCTCGTTCCCTCTCCCTCTGTCCGAATTTCTGGGTGACGTGGCACACTCCCCTCGGCAGAAGTGCCCCAGGATTACTGCTTTCTGCCCCATTTCCGTGTTTGCCTACATCCTCGTGGTAGAAACGGGCCCTTAATCCCCAGCAAATACTGCAGGAAGATTTCAGATGCCGGATAAAAAGCTTAAAGATGAAATGTTGCAAGGGTTGAAAATGCTTATGAGCGTGCAGGAAAAGGGTTATTAACCAGGAGACAGCGCTGGGTCACTCTAACCACTCTTGGGAACCAGCGTTGGGTCCTCCAGCAGTTTGGGGACAGACCCAGTTCACAGGGGAGAGGGGCTGCAAGAGGAGGGCTGGGCTGGAAGGAGGGAGCTGGCCTGGGCTTGGTCCCCTCTGTGCCAAGGCAGGAGGAAAGTTGGGTTGGTTCTCAGTGATGGCATTTTCATAAAATCCCTGACTTTAGGTGGAATTTGACTTTTAGCTTTTGGTGGGCACATTGACCCAGCCGTGTCCCAGGGTGGAGCTCAGTGCGGGGTGCCCAGGGCACCGTCCCCAGGACCCCGGGTCAGTCCCCGGGACGCTGCGGCCGTGGGATAACGCTGCAGCAGCAGAGAGGATTACACCTTTGCGTAACCTGTTTCTGGGGCCGCCCTGTCCTCCCGTCCATCCCTCCACTTGTCTGTCTGTCTGTCCGTCCGCGGCCTGGGGTTAATCAACAGTCAGTGTCCCCACGCCCTGGCTAACCCCTGCGGTTCCCTCACAGATGCCACCATGTTCCTGAATAAGTGTGACGGGGACCTGGGCGAGCTGCGGAAGCCGGGGGACAGTGAGGACACCCCACCAGCCGCCACTGAGGAGGAGCAGCCCAAGAAGAAGCACCGGAGGAACCGCACCACCTTCACAACCTACCAGCTACACGAGCTGGAGCGCGCCTTCGAGAAGTCCCACTACCCTGACGTCTACAGCCGCGAGGAGCTGGCCATGAAGGTCAACCTGCCGGAGGTCCGCGTGCAGGTAGGGAGGAAGCCTGATGGCCCCAGAGGTCCAAACATGTCCCCTGGGCAGCGGCAGAGGGACCACCCCAGGGCAGGGAGCTCTGTCCCACTCCCAGCTCCACCGCTTGCTCTATGCCTTGGTTCCTACACTGTGGAGGTGGGAGCACCATCTAGACAGAGCCAGCCACTCACGCCAAAACCAGAGAGGGGCTTTAATGGCTGCACCTTGTCCCCTGTGAGGTCCCGGTTCAGCCCATGTGCCAGAGGCTTCATTTGGGCAGGAAGATGGGTTTTAGAGACTTTTTTCCCCTGCTGGTGGCAGCTGCTCCTGTCCCTCCTGGGAAACCTCAGCCGCTTGTGACCACTTCCAGGTCTTTAGGGCTGGGAAAGCACAAGATCTGGACACATTTGGGGGTTTTAGGCTTGTTGGAGCTGGGTGGTGGCAGGACGTGGTGGAGTGGGGAAGTTTCTCTCCCTGGGCTGCAGGAGAAGGCTCTGTGGGGGGAGGTACAGCTTGGCCCTGACTGACAGAGCAAGACCAGGGTGAGGGAAAGGGTCAAAGAGTTGAAGAAGTGACAAACTCGCTGTGAAGCAAGGCAGTAATCATCTTACAAATGAGCTGAGGTTCCCAGGCCCCAGTCTGCAAGAGGAGGCAAAGCAATGCAGTCTTTTTCAGGGGGGTCCAGAACGCAGGGACACTTCTGTCGAGCTTGCTGAGCAATTACTAGTTTCATGGAAGAGTGGAACCGTAGAATAATTTAGGTTGGAAAAGATTCTTAATATGAAGTCCAGCCATCAACCCAGCCCTGCCCAAACCACCACTGACCTGTGTCCCTCAGCATCACATCTTTTAAGCCCAGCTTTTAAACCCCTCCAGGGATTACAACTCCACCATGGCCCTGGGCAGCCTCTGCCAAGGCTTGACAACCCTTTCCATTAAGAATTTTTTCCTAATCTCCATCCTAAACCTCCCCTGGCACAATTTGAGGCCATCTCCTCTTGTCCCATCGCCTGTTCCTTGGGAGAAGAAACCAACCCCCCAGGCTACACCCTCCTTTCAGGGAGCTGTAGAGAGCCAGAAGGTCTCCCCTCAGCCTCCTTTTCTCACGGCTGAACACCCCCAGCTCCCTCAGCCGCTCCTCACCAGACTTGCACTCCAAACCCCTCACCAGCTCCGTTGCTCTTCTTCAGACACAAAGTTTGAACCAGTGTAGCTCAGAGTCCACCATCAGCCCATGGAGACGTCCCTTTCTCAGCCCAGCTGGTCATCTTTACTCCCCCCTGCGTGGCGCAGCAGGCAGCCTGTGCTGCTGGGAGCTCTGGGGACATGGGGACCAGCGCTCTAATGAGCAGCTCCGGCAGGACGAGATGTCACCTTGGTTCGCTGGTCCCTCTCGTTCCTGCTGGGTTTTGGTGCAACTGTGGCAGTTTGGCTTCTAAAAGATTTTACTGAGGACCTTTTGAAGGTCAGAAGATGTTATACCGAGGACCATATGGGTGTTTGTGGGGCTGGGGCTCGTGTTCCCGTGGAGCAGTGAGGGCAGGGGCTGTGCGGTGACACCTCTTGCTTCCCATTCCTGGAAGGTGCCTTCAGTCTCTGGGGTTTGCAGGAGAGGTTTGGCAGAGGTGCATGGTGCCCGGGGGATGGCTGAAGCCCTGTGGGGCACCCCACATGGGATCCAAAGCACTAGGTATCCCACATGGGCTGGGATACCCCATAAGGGGCGCCCCACCTGGAGCACCCTCTGTGGGGCACAGTGAGTGGGGTACAGTGTGTGGGGCACGCTGTGAAGGACTGAGTGGGCACGGTGGGGCTCACCCTGGCTCTCACCTCACAGGTCTGGTTCCAGAACCGACGAGCCAAGTGGAGGCGGCAGGAGAAGATGGAGGCCAGCTCCATGAAGCTCCACGACACTCCTGTGCTCTCCTTCAACCGTCCCCCCATGACACCCAACGTGGGGCCTATGAGCAACTCCCTCCCCCTCGACCCATGGCTGACGTCCCCCATCTCCAGCGCCACCACAGTCCACAGCATCCCTGGTTTCATGGGAGCCCCCCAGGCCCTGCAGCCCCCCTACGGTGGGCACTCCTTCCTCAATACCCCCCCACCGATGGCACAGGGCATGCAGCCCATGGCCCCCACGCCCTACCAGTGCGGCACCACCTTTGTGGACAAGTACCCACTGGAGGAGGTGGACCAGAGGAGCTCCAGCATCGCCTCGCTCCGCATGAAAGCCAAGGAGCACATTCAGACCATTGACAAGACCTGGCAGCCCATTTGATGAATGCTCTCCTCCGGCCCTTCCAGCCCCTGGCTCTTGCCCCCTGTGTCGGCTCAGCCCTGGGGTGGGCGAGGGCATGACGGTGAGGTGCTCAGCAGGACCAAAGCTGGCATGGGCCAGGGATGCTGGGCTTCATCTTCCCCCACCAAGCCAGCACCGTCGGTGACAGGGGAGCAAGACGGGGCACTGGTGGGACACTGCTGTGGGGTGACACCCTGGCAGGCAGCCACAGTCCCTCTGCCTTGCCGAGGAACCGGCCTGAACTGAGGATCCGGCCAAAGCTTGGACATCTGACCGTGGCTCAGGCATCTGACCGTGTCACCAGGCCACCCACCGCCCCCGGTCGCACACCTCCTTTTTCCACACCCTGTTCCTCATTATTATTAATTCTTTTTTTTTTCTTTTTTTTTTCTTTTTTTTTTTTAAATGCTGCAGATTTAAAGAAAACTGAAGAGAAAAGCTCTAGTTTCGTAGGGACTGCTTGGGGGATTTTTTTAGCCGCGTCGGGGCGCGACACCGGTTGTGCTGGTCGATGCGCCGGCGCCGAGAAGGCGGTTGTATCGTGAGTAAAGACATAAGCTGAACGGCTGCCGCGTGCTGGAGTGGCCCTGCCCGCCATAACGCTCGTTAGCAGTGCTGCTCATTAACATGCAGGGGCTGGGGAACCTTTCTGGGGGATGGAGTTTTCTGGGGGGATGTGGGAGCATCATCCTGCAGCCCCCTCCTGCCCCGCTCCCTCTGCGCCGTGCAGGATCCAGGTGCAGGTGACCTGCTCCGGCCCCGGCTGCAGGCTGGGACCAGCTTTGTGCCACTTGGCTCACTGAGGGGCATCTGCTCAGCCATCCCTCGGGGACTGCGCCTGCCATCCATCTGCCATAGTTGCTCCCCAGCAGTGCCCACCCGGCCACATGTTGGTGGCACGAAGCCACCCTGACTCTGCTGGTGGGAGGTGGGTGGCAGCAAGACCCCTGTGACCCCAGAGGGAGCCAGCTGGGAGCACTAGGGTCCCATGGTGGGGCGCATCAAGGCTGGTTTACCCCTTGCTGGATGTTCCTGTCAGGCGAGGGTGGCATGGTGCCATGTCCCCAGGGTCCCTGACCATGGGTTTGCAGCGCCAAGGGGACCCTGACCACCCACGGGGCTGGAGTCACAGCCAGTGTCACCAGCACCCAGGGATGGCTGAGCCTACCATGGCTCTGAAGCCCGTTCGGGATATGGAGAAATGGGGGCTCAGTCCTTGGCAAGTGGGTGCCTCAGGTCCCCAGGGTGTCCTGGGGTGCCCCGGGTCCCCCCCTGCCCCCTGCCTCAAAATGGGATGTTTTCCCAGAAAATCTTCCTGCTTCAGACCCAACGAACTGGGACTTTGGTGTCACAGCCCCATCCTCATCGTGTCCCCACCAGGGCCAGACCCTGCACACCACCAGCACGCCCAGCTGCAGCCCCCCGACCCTGGGAGTGTGTCCCCTATCCCAACAGCCCCAGTGCCGGACTCAGACATCGTCACAGCCCTGGGGTCAGGCGGGACGGGCCAGGATGCCACCAGGCCAGGCAGGGCACTGACCCCAGCAAGACCCTTCTCCCTGTCCCCCGTCCCCCGGCTGCTGCTGCTCGTCTGCTTCGTTAGTGACAATTAAACCTTTAACAACCCATTAAACGCATAATCGATGCTCCCCCGGCTCCCCAGCCCGGCTAATGGGCCAGGGCCGAGGTGAAGCGGCCCCGGCAGAGGCGTGCTCCGGCGGGCAGATAATGAAGCAACGGCTGCGGAAGTAATGGGGTTTGATCCGGGGGAAGGGACGCGCTCAATGGGGGCTGCGCTTTTCACATGACATAATTGCCAAGGCTGGCGCCAGCCCGGGGCACCCCTCGGCCTCCGGAGCGCCAACAAAAGCCGGCTGGCGTGGAGAGCGGGGGGCTCGGCACCCCCCGACCCGTTTGATCGGAGCCTAATTGGGGCGAGGGTGCTCTCCCCCCTCCCCACTCCCCTCCACTCTTGCAACCGCCATCCAAAAGCGAGGGCTGGGAGAGGCCCCCGGGATGAGGATGCATCTCCCCGCTTCCCTGGGTTGGGGGGTTATGCAAATTATTTAAATGAGCTGGTTTGCAGGGGGTGGCACCGGCACACCCCAGGGTGGCAGGGGATGTTGGGGTACCCCCATGGGAGGGGTCTGATGTGCCTTCCCTCCCAAGGGCACCCCGGTGCTCAGGACAGAAACAGCCAACACTGCTGGCCCCCAAAACATGCCGGGAAGCCACAGGAGCACGGAGCCGCCTGCCCCTTCCCTCTTTATTGGTGCTTCTCCTGGCTTGGCCCTGGCAGAGCTGCCTGCGACATTGTGGGTGCCTGCACGTGAGGCCACTTTTGGGAAAAACCCAACAAAAAGGCATTTTACCCCCGCACCCCCCACCCCAGGATCCTGATCCCCTCCTGAAATTGCTCACTGCCCAAATGGGGCTGGCACAGCCCTGCACCCAGGGTTGTACTGGGAGGACTGGGTGCTACCAGGAGCGCTTGGGGGTACCGCAGCCCCTTGTGGCAGAGCAGGAGCCCTCCTGCTCCCACCCCCTCTAATCCCCTCCCGCGGGATTTGCCCCCTAATCTGCTTATTTCTCTCTATTTCTCCTAGGCCTGAATGAACCCTGCCCTGGCCCNCAGATGAGCTGTGGGGCCTGGGCACTCTGTCTCCCGGGCACTGCCCCGCTGTTTGGGGCTGGCACTGCCACACCAGGGGACGTGGGGCTGGCACTGCCCATGCCCGTGGTGGCAGTGCTGTGTACACAGGGACACACACCGAGCTACATCCCCTGGGTAGGGGTCCCAGCCGTGGCACACAGTGAGCTCACCCCACCCAGCACTCGCCTCCATACATGTCCCCTCCATCCCCTTCATCCCCCCCGGCCCCCAGTAGGGTGGACGTGGCCCCAGGGGACTTGTGGTGACAAGGGGGGACCCACACTGTCCCTTTACAGGGCGTGGGAGCCAGGGACAACCTCGGGGCTCAGGTTGTCCTCAGGGGTGTTGACCCNNGCCCCCTGCAGCCTCCCAGCTCCTGGTGGGGGAGGCAGAGAGGGGGCTGCCGGGGGGCGAGGGGGAGGCAGCCCGCCGCAGGTTGAGCTTGGCGATGAGCGGCTTCCCCACGTTGACCATCCGCCTCTCCTCCACAAAGTCGTCCATGCCGCGGTAGCGGTACTGCAGGCAGACGGTGAACACCAGCTCCTGCTGCGGGGGCACCAGCAGTGTGGGCACCCATCCCTGGTCACGGCCACCCCGCACTCCCGGCACTGGCCCCCCCTGCCCGGTGTGGCTCTTACCCGCAGTTTCTGCAAGCCACAGAGCCGGCTGTAGAGGCAGCTGGAGGGGCAGCCGAGGCTCCAGGCAGGCGCCAGGGGGCTGCCCACTTCCTTGGGGCTCTCCTTGTTGGTGCACTTGAGGTCCACATCCAGCTCCTGCCGTGGATGGCGTCCAACCATGAAATCCACCACAGGTCATAGAATCATAGAATGGTCAGAGCTGGAAGGAATCTCAAAGATCACCCAGTTCCACCCCCCCTGCCCTGGGCAGGGACACCTCCCACCACACCAGGTTGCTCCAAGCCCCATCCAGCCTGGCCTTGAACCCCTCCAGGGGTGGGGCAGCCACAGCTTCTCCGGGCAACCTGTTCCAGTGCCTCACCACCCTCACAGCAAAGAATTTCCTCCTAATATCCAATCTAAATCTCCCCTCTTCCAATTTAAAACCATTACCCCTGTCCTATCAACCATTACCCCTTGTCCCCCCACCCTATTCCCAGCATCGCCCAGGCTCAGGCTTCGGCAACACGCTCCCACCTCGGGAATGTCGGTGAGCTTGGCCTCGCACTCAGTGATGTCCCCGGGGGTGGCCACCACCCGGGTGTAGATGATCATGATGTTGGAGAACTCAGCGGCAAAGCCCAGCTGGACGGTGACGCCGCAGTCAAAGCGGAGGTGTCGGCTTTCTGGCAGGACTGTGGGGAACAGTGAGTGTGGGGCTGGGACCTGCAGGGGCTCAGGGACAGACCCGTGCCTGCGGATGACTTGTCCCCGGAGCAGGGACACCAACACGCTGCTGCTGTCCCTGGGCTGGTGGCTCTCTGCCCACAGTTTCTCTCCTCCAGGGTGGGAGAAACCCAGCAGGCGCTGCCCAATACCTCTCCCTGCCACTCAGCACTGTCCCCTCCCCAGGTGCCAGCTCCAGACAGGGGTGGCAGTGTCCCTCACCGTGAGCCTTGGCCCACTGCAGGTTCCTGGCAGAAGACTCGTCCTGTCCTGGGGGACGGATGGGGTCCGTCAGGGCTCGTCTCTCTGAGAGGTTGCTGCGGAGCTCCAGCGCCTGCCGGCCCCGCGTGATCTCCAGCGTGCCCATATCTGCAAGGGGTACGAGGGGTCTGCAGAGGCCACCGGGGGGTGGGAGTCACCATTCCCCACGACTCCCCACTTACCCTCTGCCACCTTGTCCAGCAGCACCGTGATCTTCTCGTCCTCCAGCAGCCAGCGCTTGAGGAAGGTGACGAAGATGCCATTGGAAAGCTCGCCCTGGCTCAGCTCATAGGCTTCAGCGTCTGCACACCTGCGGGGATGGGGCAGCGGAGGGCTCTGTCAGGGGCTTTGTCTCTCCCCCAGGAACTGGTCCCCACCAGGGTGCTGGTCCTGAGGAAGCCAGAGTCACCAGCCCATGGTTCTACCCACTCCTGCCCACCCACCCATCCAGGCACCATGCTGAGGAGAGGTGGGAGCCATGGCCAGATCCTGGATGCTTAAATCACTGTCAGCCCAAATCTCTGTGCTCCAGAGGAGCCTGGAGGCTTCACCTCCTCAGGTTCTGCCCAAAGCTGAGCAGTGCCACGGACCTCCCTCTGCCCTCTCTGGGACTGGGGACCCCCACCACCCCCAGCACTGACCGGAGGGAGTGAGGTGGCTGATACGCAGGACTGGGAGCAAATGGGGATGAGCCTTGGTGGGAGCCTGATCCACAGCCCCACTCTGCACTGGGGAGGGAGACTCAGCCCTGCTACCTGCGCTGGGGGGTGGTGGGGAGGGGACTCACGTGGCGTAGCCAAAGACGATGTTGGCTGTGACCTGCAGTGCACCGACCTGCGGGATGATGTCGTCGTTGAGGTTCCTGCAAGAGAAGTGCTGCTGGGCAGAGCCATGGCATGCCGTACCCCCAAAACCCACCCCGAGGCACCCCAGATCCCAGGGGTCCCCTTGCCCCCTCTGCCCACCCCTGGTGGCATTTGCCAGCTCAGCTGGGGCAGTGATGCTTTGGGGCACCAGGACAAAGGCAAGGGGTTTGGATGGGACCCCAGGGATGCCCCACTCTGCTCCACCAGGAACCAGCCCCCAGGGACAACCCTCTGCTGGGATCTCCTGGTGCAGCAGCTTGTCCCCGGGGTTGGTGGCTGGGGCTGGGTCACCTCTTGCGGCACATGTCGAGCAGGAAGATGTTGAGGCCGGTGCGGCGCTGCTGCATGCTCTGTAGCACCCGCTGCACGCACAGGCAGTGGGCCGAGGTGTAGGAGCTGGGCGCATCGATGGGCACCATGAAGCTGTTGCCAAAATTTTCATAGCCGTGCCCGGCATAGTACAGCAAACCTGTCAGGAGCAGGTGACAGTGGGTGACATCCCTTGATCTACCAACCTGGCCGCCCAGCAAGACACACAAACCCCCCACCCCAGCACAAAACCACCCAGCTCTCCCGGCTTGGAGCCACCCTGGTGAGCGCTGCCGCACCGTAGACACCCTTGTCGAGGAGGAGAAGGAACTCATCGACAGCCATCTGCATCTCGGCCTTGCGCAGGTCCAGCAGCGAGACCACCTTGAAGTCGAGCTGGCGGAGGAGGGCGCCGAGGGCGTGCACGTCCACCATGGGCGCCTTCAGCTGCTTGTGGTGCAGGTAGTGCATGTTGCCCATCAGCAGGGCCACTTTGTCGGTGGCTGGCCGGGATGGGAGAGGGAGGCGCTGGAGACGGCGCAGGAAGCTCCTGCTGTCCCCTCCACCTTCAGCCCACAGAAGTGGCACCCGGCTGTGGCCGCTGTCCCCAAGCACTGTCATGCCCTGTGGTGTCCCTGCCTCACTGCTCCGCTCTCCCTGGCATGCAGGGTACCCCTGGCCAAGCGGAGCCTTGTTGGGGTGACACTGGGTAGGGTCACAACCCCACAGGGCCACCAGCCCCTCTTACCGTACAGCTGGCTGGGGCTGCCGCGCTCCGGAGAGCCTGGAAAGAGAGAAATGCTGTGCCACGTCCCCGCAGTGCCCAGGGGGTGCAGCAAGTGGAGCAGTGGGGACCTGCCCCACCTGCCCCCACCTACCTCCATCCCCCTCCTGCCACGAGCTTCCAGAGGCAAAAAGCCGCGGGCCTGTGACAAAGGGGGGGTCGGTGAGCATCGTGAGTGGCAGCACCAGCTGGTGCAGGCTGGAGCCCCCCAGAACCGTGGGGCAGCCTTTATGGTGGGGCAGAACAGAGGTAGGTGGGCTGGGGGGGGCCATGGGGGTTTATCCAGGGCCCTCACCAATCTCCACGTCCACCTCCCAGCTCCACACCTCGTGGAAGAGGTTGAACACACGGCAGGAGTAGCAGCCGCGCTCGGCTGTCGTCACCAGCTTCACCTGCGGGCGGGAGGAGCAGGCAGCTGGGGCAGCGTGCCATGGGGCACCGCGCCGCACCGTGCCAGGGCTCCCGCCGTACCTGCAGCCGGGGTGCCTGCGCACCCTCCACGGGGTGCCGGTTCCTGAACCACTGGTACTGGGGAGGGGGGTTGCCGATGGCTCTGCACTCCAGCACCAGCGTGTCCCCCTCGGCCAGGCGGCACGGCCGTGGCTGCTGCAGGATCTGCAGCCCCACCATGGTCGGGCAGTAACCGCTGGCTAGGGAGGGGACAGGGTGGCAAATCTGGCACTTGGCCACAGTGGGGTTCCACTGAGCTGCCCCTCACAGGGGGCATGAGCCAGAGGGCACCAGGACACAAGGCATTTGACTCCTCCACGGGCACCATCGCCCCAGCAAGCCCAGAGGCACTCAGAGCTGAGCCAGTGACGCCCAACGGGAGCCACCCCAGTCCTGATGGGGCAAGCAGTGGCCCATGGGTGCCAGCTTGGGGATGCAGATCTAGGGACCCACCTGAGCTGGGGCTGCTGCATCTCTCCACCTGGATGTGGGCCCACCTGGAGAAGGTGAAGGTGGCTCCACAGTTCACCCGGCAGATGTACCACCCGGGCTGGCCTGGGGTGGCTGTATCTATCACCAGCTCCGGGGCCGTGGCTCCGGGCACCTACAAGGCAGGAGGGAACCAAGGAGTTGGGAGATCTCTCCCACCCATCCTAGTGTCCTCAGCATGGATGGGGCCCAGGGACCCTGCTCGATGGGGCCCAGTAGGACCTTACCTCCCGCTTCCCACAGAACCACTGGTAGGTGAGCCCCGGTGGGCCAGTGGCCCAGCAGGTCAGGGACACCCGCATCCCCTCCATCACCACCTGCGACTCTGGCTGCACCGTGATGTGGATCATGTCCTGGACTGGGGAGAGGAGAGACCAGCCTGGACTGGCTGAGACCCCCCATCCTGCACCATCCCATCACATCCAGTCCCATACTTCCCTGGCCTACATTTGCCCACAACATCCTGTCCTCTCCCATCCCACCCCATCCCATCCTATTGCACCCTGTCCCATCCCACCCCTCTGTCCTGTCCCAACCATCTTACCTTGTCCCACTCAGTGCCATCCCACTCACCCCAGCTCATCTTGTTCCATCCTATTCCACCCCACCCTGTTCCGCCCCATCCCATCTTGTCCCATCATACCCCATCCCACTCCACCCTGTTCCAACCCTTCTTATCCCGTCACAACCTGTCCCACCACATCCCATTGCCCGCCCCCTCATCCCAGCACACATCCCATCCTGTCTCACCCTACCACCAGCAGGAAGAGCTGCTCCTCATCTCCCCCTGCTTCGCTTCTGCCAACCCCCTGTCCCCTGGTGTCCCTCTCCAGGCCCTGTGGGACACCGCTGTCCGTCCCTACCAGCGCTGCTGAGGACCTGGCAGGCCCGTGTGTGCCCCATCCTCTCCAGACAGCCCAGCAGGTACTTGAGGGTGCAGTCACGCTCGGCCAGGAGCTGCAGGAGGCACTGCGTGGGGCTGCCGTGGGGCTCCAGCACCTTCAGCGAGCACATCTCCAGCTCCTCCGCGCTGCAAGGAGCCCCGGTGCTGAGTGCCACAGCCCACCTTCTGCACCCCACCAGGGAACTCGGCAGTGCCCCCAGCCCAGGCTGTGGCCCCAGCGAAGGTGGTCAAGGCACTCACCTACCCCTTGCTCAGCCAGGCAGGGATGTGCCACGCACATTTTGTCACCCCATGGGGAACGGACCCCCCCAGAGACCCCCAACTCCTACCTGCACTTGAAGCGTTTCTCTACCCCAGCCACCTCGGCCAGCTTGCGCCAGCCCTGGCCAGCGTTATCCAGGAGCTTGCAGAGCCGGGC
>VXBW01008540.1:40727-63810 GCA_013400375.1 Thinocorus orbignyianus | reverse complement strand
ACACCGGACACCGGGGGTGGGTAGCGCCGGCCCCGGTCCCTGTGCCCGGTGAACGGCGCTGGCCCGGTTCTCTGTGCCCGGTGAAGTGCGCCGGTCCCGGTCTCTGCCCACCCCGGGCCGGGGGCGCCGAGCAGCGGCGGCTGCGGCCCCCGAACAACACACAGGGCACCGGCTGCTCCCCGTTACCGGCCCCGGGGGGGGCTGATGCACCGTGCAGCCCCGGCACCGGGGCACTCCGACGCCGGAGAAACCACCCACCTACCCGGCTGGCGAGTGGCGCCCCGGGCTGCCCGGCGTCGGGGGGTTTACCGGGGTCCGGAGGGTCCCCCGGGACGTGGGGGCCGGAGCACGGGGGATCCCCGCCGTACCGGGGGGGGTCTGCGGCTCCTCACGCTCCCTCGCGGCGCGNGAGGGCCCGGAGGGGAAGGTGTCCCCGGGCAGGGATGGCGCTGGCAGCCGGTACAGCCGGGCCCTCGGTTGGCAGGATGAGCCCGGGGGGGGGGGCACCCGCCCCAGATCATTGATAGTTCAATTAATAACCTGCTAATTGTGCTGGGTGGCCGGGGGGTGGCTGTGTGGGGCTGACGCCACTGTCCGGGGGCCTGAGGCCATGGTCCCGAGCACCCACCGGAGCCCCGAGGGGCGTTGGTGGGACGGTTATGGCCATCTCCTCCTCCTCTGGCCTTCAGAGGAGCATCGGTGCATCTCCCAAAGAGAAGCCGTGATTATTTCAGGGATGTCACCTGCTGCCCGGGGCGGGGGAACGTGTCAGTTCTGGGGAGGTGCTGGGTTTTTGGATGAGCGGCTCCAGCCTTTCTGCTGGATGAGGGGGTGGATGGTGCTGGTTGCCCTTCCCCGGGTTGCCCGTGGCACTGCTCCCCCGGGACCCCTCTTTTGGGGGCGTGCTCCTGGCACAGCGTGGTGTGGCCGGGGGATTCCAGCTTGCGGTGCTGCGGGAGCGAGAGAGATGCTCTTGCTGATGAATAATTCAAATATTGTCCTTCTGATTTCTCTGTCTCCTGGGTGACTTTTGGGGAGCGTCAAGGGTTGTTGCTCCGCACAAGACAAGGTGTTGGCGGAGGCTGTTGCTCAGGAGGGGTTTAAGCAGGGACTGTGTGTTTTTCTTCTCTTTCCAAGTAAATCTGAATTTAGGAACCTGTGGACTGTCTCACCTTATGCTGATAGTAAAAGAGATGGAACTGAGCCAGCAATCTCACCGATGCTTTGATTTCTTCTTTTTGAGTCAGGTTGCTTGCTCCTCACTTGGGTAGCATCCAAACTGTGTCACTCGGTCTCAGCCGTGGAGCTCCTTGGAGGGCTGGGGACAACGAACCTGGCAGCTAACGAGTGTTTTCTGGGAGGGACCAAAACCTGTGGGGGACTGGAGGTGGCCCTGGGTGGGCTGTGTGTGGAGGGGCTGGAGAGGGGGCGGCTGGTGGCTGGAGCACGTTGGCGGTGCCTCCTTGCAGCAGACAGGGGTGTCCGGGAGCAGGGGGGGATCGTGCTCAGCACCACCCTGCTTTGTTGACTGTTTCAAAGCCAGTGGTGACAAATCCAGTGGCAGTGTCACAGCGCTGGTGCCTTGGGGGCTGTCTGGAGCAGCGGTGGACAGGGTGAGGTGCTGGTGACCCACCTCTGCAGGTGCTCTACAGGTGAATGCTCGTGTGGCAGAGGGAGGGCTGTGTCTGTGCTCTCAGCAAACAGGAGGTTTGGGTTTAATCCAGAGGGAGGGGAGGGTCAGCAAAACCTTTCCCAAACCCTCGGTTGGCGAAGAGCTGGTTAGTTTGGTGCAGGAGTAAAACTGGGTGAAGGAGGGGGGCTGAAAGTCAAGGAAATATGGACCATTGGTTGGTTGACTTAAGGCAAAAGGGTCTTCTGAAGGGAGCTTTCAGGACTCTCATAATTACACTTTAATGGAGAAAACCTTATCTAGTGCCAGCAGCTGGGCTCACGTGTGAGCGCACAGGCCCAGTTTGTCCCTTTCCAAGAACCTGGCTTTGAGGTTCTTCTAAAAGTTTTGTAACCACTGTAATTGAAAAGGGAGTTCCCAAATCTGAGGGGCGTGTGTGGCTGCAGTGCTTTCCCCTTGCCCTGGGAGCGTAGGGGATGGTTCCTTGGGTTTGGTGAGGGTGGCAGGAGGGGAGGCACCACGTGCTTGTGGGACAACACATGAGCACCCAGGCTGGGGTGCCCCAACCCCAGAACGCAGACACACATCACCATCCCCCTGCCTGGGTGCAACCTGGAGAGAGGGTTTGGAAACNCAGCCTGTCGTCATAGGAGAGGTGCTCCAGCCCTCTGAGCATCTTAGTGGCCTCCGCTGGACCTGTTCCAACAGTTCTGAGGGGGCTCAAGTTATTGGAGAGCTGGTGGCAAAGCAAGTCTCCACCTTATAGAGGTGGAATTTCTCAGCCTGGTGGGGAAGTGGAGCCGATGTCCGACTTGTCTCCATTTCCCATGTTCCCTGTTAACCAGGTGGCACCCTGCCCATCAGTTGTGGCTTAGAGCTTGGGCAGAAGCCTCCAACGTATTCTTCAGGGTTGAATTCCTCTGCGTTAGGGAGCTGAGATGATCTAATGAGTATTGATGCTCTTGTTCAACAGTTGTCTCCCTGCAGCCAGAGCTGGAGGTGCTGGTGCTGGGCACCTGTGAGGCCCATCCACAGAGCACAGGGAGCGGTGCTGCGGCGCTTCCCTCTCTGCGGGGGTAACTTGGAAGTGCCTTGGGAAAGGTTGCTGGGAGCGATGTCGTCAGTGCACAGATTAGAGATAAGAGAAGAATCCCACCCCGTGGGGCACGAGCGGTTCAATCCACACCAACGTGATGGAGAGGGAAATTGGAGAGAGCTTATCAGCTTGAGGAAAAAAATCAAACGTAAACATCATCCCCGGCATGATTATGGTTCACAG
The DNA here is from genome assembly GCA_013400375.1 of Thinocorus orbignyianus. Lineage (NCBI taxonomy): Eukaryota > Metazoa > Chordata > Aves > Ciconiiformes > Thinocoridae > Thinocorus > Thinocorus orbignyianus. Next base: position 60,901 of record VXBW01008540.1, on the reverse strand, counting down.
CTCCGTTGGGTGTCACATGCCTCTCTCCCGTGAAGTGATGCTGGCGAAGATGATGGCAGAGGAAGTCAGCTCGGCAAAAACAGACAGAAAAACACCCTGTGCCTTGAACTTTTAAAGACCCTGCAGTTACTTCACAGTCAATAAGTCACAGCTCAGCTGCGGGGAAGGAGGAAGGCAATGAAAATAGAACCCAGGCTGCTCTGGCAAATTAATTGTCACGAATCAGCTGGAAACAAACAGGGAAGCTGGAATTGCAGGGCCTGGGGGCTGTGAAGGGCGTTTTTAGTGCGGGAGGGAGAAGTGGGCACTGCCCTGGAGGATGCTGAGCCCCTCTGTATCAGTGTCAGGACAGGCTGGAGGATGAATCCCTGACAACCCAGGACGAAGAATGATTAATCTAATTTTCATTAACTAGCACTTGGCATTGACCTGTATATAACAGCCCGTTACGCTGCGGCTGGCAAAGCTGCTACTGCCGTGTCCCACTTGGGAAGCTCATGGGCCTCTCCAGAAGGGCTCCTCAGGGAGTGACCTGAGTGGATTTAGCAGGAGCAGTGCATAATTTGGGAACGATTATTGAAGTAATTCACTGACATGACCATTATGGGCTCTCGCCAGATGCACCATCTTATTAAATACGATTTTCCCATATAAGGTGGTTGCAGCCTGAAAAGCAGCAGCAGGAATCCCAGTATTCTCTTTCTTCATGAACGCATCTTTCAATCCCAGCCAGTCAGGTCCAGAAATAGGTCTGCGGTGGCTGTGCCATCCCCTGACAAAGGCTCAGAGAGCCCTCCTCATTGCATGCTGCTCACAGCTTTGTCACCTTTGATTATTCCCCTTCATCCTTTCAACCTGCCAAGCGTGTTCCCGTAGACCAGGATTAATCTATAGAGGCCTGGCAGGTTCCTCCCTCCCTGGGCAGATGCAGGTCCCGCATCTCTGGGACCTCACTGGGGTGGGTTCCCATCTGTGCCTCCGGGAACTGCAGCCGTGACGTGGGTGTCGTTAGTTTGCAACTCAGAAAACATTGCACCTTTGGCACTGTGCTGGGGAATGTTGGAAGCAGAGCTGGAGGGGGAGATGTTTGCCAGCTCCTGGCGTGAGGAGGGTTTGGGTGGGAGTGACCTTCAGCAGGCTGGTTCACACACTGCACTCCCACAATCGGCGTGGGGATGGAGCTGCTGGGACCGTCGCTCGTGGGAGATGCTCCTCTCGCAGTCTGGCTGCAGGAAAGTCTCATCCCGTGGGTGCACCCTCCATGATCCCCCCTGGAGCCTGTGCTGCCAGGGCAGGACCAGCGGGAGAGCAGAGCAGGTTTTGGGTCTTGCTCTCTGGACCCTGGGAAGTTCAAGGCAGAGGCCTTGGAACCTCCTTTTCTTGAGGGTGGATGTGTGAGGAGAGGTGTGACCGTATGTTTGAACTTACAAGTAGCAGCAGAACAGCAGAAGGAGGCCTGGGTGGGGTATTTTGTTTCCTGTTAAGTCTTTCCCGGTTTGCAGTGACAATTTCTGATGGTCTCCTTTAAATTGAATTTGTTTAATGACCCAGTTGCCAGTGTCGCTTTCCTTCACCTCGCTCCCAAGCTGTTGCCTTCCAGGCCTGCAAGCTGGGTCGCCTGGTGAATGCGCCCAAGAACAGAATTTCTTAGTCATGTTGGGCTGGGTGTCTGTGATCACGGCCGTGGGGCCGGGCAGAAGCTATTTTTAAAGCATTCTGCAGGATGCAAAGCCCTAGTTATTTGTTGTGGGCTTCCAATAAGGAGCTGCTCTCAAGGCCGTACCTCGGTGGGGTATTTGGCCATTTCTAAAATCCATTTGTGGCTGGTGCAGAAACTCAAATATTGAGCAAAATATTGTCGTTTTCTAGAAGTCTTTGGCCAAGCAGCGTTCCTGGCACGAGCACCCTCTGTGTTTGCTGCCTGCTGATGGTGCACCGCTCCGGGTCCGGTGCCTTTTCCTCTAAAGGGAAGGATGCTGTGATGAAAAGTCAGAGGGGTAAATCAAGGCACTGCGAGGGACTGGAAAGAAAAGGTTGTTCATTGCTGAAATGAAACAACAGAAGCACAAGAAAGAAGGTCATCTAAAAACCCCCAGCCTGCTCCGTGTGAAGTGAGCTTTGCCCCGATGCCTCCCAGCCCTGGCCTGTCTGTGTCTCACCCCCCACCCCCGGGGGGCTGCGTGCCTGAAGGAAAAACATCTGCTGATGTTCCCAGGCTCTCCCCCTCCTCTCCAGGTGACCCCCGTTGGGGAGCCTGCCCTCTCCAAACAGCCTTAACAGAGCCAGTGACGATAAGGTAACGTTGGGTTTTTAACTTCTTTGGGTAGGTCCTAGAAATTCTCTGTTCCCAACCAGCCTGGCACTTGTTTGTTTGAGTTGTTCGGTGTTGCCAGTAGCTGAGTTAACCTCAGGACTCCCTGGGAAACGTTTTCTGTGATTAAAAAGCTAAAAGTGATGGGAGCAGCTTTTCTGTCACTTTGTCTCTTCTCACCCACATATTTAAGCAGAAAATGCTGTCAAGCCCTAATTAAGTGTTGTCTTCTTCCATCATGTGTTCTTGTGGCTTCCCCAGCTTACGTGTGGGTTTTTGCACTGGCTTGTGGTGAATAACCCAGGCTGAGTCAGAGCCTGTGCCGTGAGGGAATCTGGAGCCTGCCACGGCTTGGGTGTTCACAGCCCATCCAGTGCCACTGGTCACCACTAACCACGACCTGTTCCATCATCTGCAGATGTGGGGAGAGCCTGCAAGACCTTCTCTGGATGGCTTCTCTTCTAGATTTCTTTGAATCCAGCAAAACCACCGCTGACAGGCTGAGAGAGCTGGGGCTGTTCAGCCTGGAGAAGAGAAGGCTTCGGGGAGGCCTTGGAGCAGCCTTCCAGGATCTGAAGGGAGCTCCAGGAGAGCTGGGGAGGGACTCTTGGTCAGGAAGTCTAGTGACAGGACGAGGGGGAATGGTTTTAAATTGGAAGAGGGGAGATTTAGATGAGATCTTAGGAAGAAGTTCTTTGGTGTGAGGGTGGTGAGGCACTGGAACAGGTTGCCCAGAGAAGCTGTGGCTGCCCCATCCCTGGAGGGGTTCAAGGCCAGGCTGGATGGGGCTTGGAGCAGCCTGGTGTGGTGGGAGGTGTCTCTGCCCAGGGCAGGGGGGTTGGAACTGGATGATCTTTGAGGTCCCTTCCAAATCTAACCATTCTGTGATTCTCTAATTCTGTTTAAAAACAAAAACCAAGTGCATACAGCTAGAGTCAGTGTGTAATGTGAGGGGTTCTCTTAAATATTTACTGTAACACAGAAACAGGCTGGAATAGTTGATATTTGAAGGCTAATGAGGAGATTGTATATTCTGTGTGGTTGCATCCCTGGTAAGTGGCTGTTGGAAGAGCCGTCCCTCCGGGTCACACACAGCCGTTCCATCTGCAGTGGCAGCAAACGAACCTGGCAACGTCCAGTCGCTGCCCGTAGGGTTTGCATTTGGTGCAAGGGGAGGAAAATGCTTTGCAGAGTCATCGAGGGGACACAATGCTCATCTCCTTTGTAATTAGCAGAATCTGCATGTTTTCTTTGCCAGAATTGCTTTTGGAGAGGGGGGGAAAGAATTCCTGGGAGAGAGGAGAAACTGGGGACCAGCTGTTTGCTCCTCCAGCATTTCCAGTCTTGTGGACCTGCCAGTTGTGTGAGCGGAGTTTGGGAAGGACGGACCCATGTTCCAAGAGCACCAGGAGCTGCTGCCACCGCACGAGCACTCCTTGATCCAGTGAAGGAACTCGGGGCACAGCGGGGGCTTGTCACAAGACCGACCTGGGCAGATACACTGACCACGTGTGAAAGGGCCTGGGGATCAGCTGGGCATGGGAACACCACACGCAGCAACCCCGTGCCTTTGTTCTGTGCAAAACAGCTCAATCTCCTCAACTTGGAAGAATTAAGGGATTACAGGAGGAGGGCAGTTCTGCCGTGTGTGCAGTCACTAAGATGTGGCAGTGGCTGGTGGGACAGCCTCAGCGCCGTGGGCTGGTGCGGAGTTTGGGACCGACCAGACTCCAAGTAGCTCAAATGCTGCTTTTCATTTTACTGCATGACATTAAATTTCTCTCAGCCGTGCAGGGGAATGATGTTTAATTCAGCTCCTGCCTTGTTCTCCAGCTGCTGCTGTTAAGACTTTCCTGCCTGGATTTGCAGAGGTCAGCTCGGTGCCTGTGGTAGCTGCTGCAGCGTGATGCTCTCACCTGGGCTTGGTGGCTCCTGCCAAACTGATTTTCTGTGCTTTGAGGGTCTGTGTGGCCAGAGTAATTAATAACTCTTCATTTAAACTTGGTGATGCTTTCTCTGATGAAGCTCTGTCAAACTACTGGCTCTTCAGATTCTCTGTGTTCCTGTACCGTGGTAGACACCTCCTAATTTCTTTTCCAGAAGGTGTGGGAGCGCTTTGACCTCAACCAGCACTGAGCTCCCGAAGGAAAGGCAGCTCGTCAGCAGAGGAAGGGGAGTGCTGGGCTGGGAGCCAGTTGGGTCCTTACTCTTCCACTCAATTTAGTCATTCAGAGTAATTCCCCAGCTGTTCTGTGGGTTTGTTTTCCATAGGAGGCAAAGAGCTCTGCTGCTTTTGAGGCTGGGCAGCTGAGTTCACACAGTCGTTCGACAGGGCTGGTGTTGGAAGCCTGTCTTTAATGTAACTCCAAACCTGGACACGGCGGGATGGTGTCCTGAACGTGTCAGACCGTCCTGGTGACCATGTTGTGATTCTGCAAGAGCAGAACTAGTCAAAACTGGTTTGCCTTTTCACTTGCTGCCTGGAAAGATGTTTAAATGGCCAGTGAACACTTTTCTTCTCCTTGGAGTTTGTCACTCTCTGTTGCTGCTTTGTGTTCTGTCACTTCCATGTCTGTAAGTTGAAGTCCAGGTCTCCAGACTTGAGTCCTCAGCCTGAGACTGGCGAAGCACAACATGATGGGGCTGAGGAAAAACGTGTGGAATCTGTGTTAGAAGAGCATTGTTTGCAAAGTCGGGCTCTTGAGTTCAAGCTCAATGCGCAAACTTACTTTCTGCCTCCCTGGTTGGGGCTGGGTTCACTCCGCTGCCCGTGGGCCACCAGCACAGACGTGGTCCTCTTCAACCCCACGTGGGGCAGGAGGGATGGAGGGGCAGGAGGTTAAGCAGAATAAAGGCAATGCTGTCTTGTATCTAAACCAGGAGTAATGCAGTTCGTCTTTATTTGCTCCCTCCTCCCCTTCCTTCAGGGTGGGAGAGAGTCTCAGCCGCCTGAGCTGCTGCAGCACTTCCTGCTTTTGGAGCATTTCATGATCTTTGCAAGCTTTTCTGCAACTTTATTACCTACCAAAAAAAAGAATATATATATATATGTCTCTATCTCCGCCAATACAGCAGAATAGTGTTGTTCTTGTACATTGAATGAATAGCTTCAGGGTGTTCCCAATGATTTATATTCTTTTTTAGGGTGGAATTCCTGATTTGTGGGTGGAACTGATTTTTGTTTCAAGGGCAAGTTACCGGCATCCTCCTGGGCTTGTGGCTATTTTTCTGCAGTTGGCATGGGGCAGCAGTGCAGTCACCACACCGCGTCGGTGAGTGTGTGAATACCTGTGAAACACCTCCCCGAGTGCTGGCACCTTCAGCCCTCCAGAGCTTAGAGCTTGCTCTAGAAGGGCCACGTATGGATTTTCATTCCTCACTCAGGGCTGTATGAGCTCAGGTAATTAAGGCCACTTTGCACCAATTTGAGCATCTTGAGTGTTGGGAGCAATTTTGGTTGGCGCGTCAGTACAGCTCACAAAGGGTTTGGAGCACTTGAGAAATATTTTTGTGCAATTGGCAAGTTTTGAGAGATTTTTGTGAAATCTTTTCAGAGCTCAAGATGCATCTCCAAAGCGCTGCAGGGCTCAGAACGGGCTGCTGTGCCTGAAATGGCCCATCTCATGGACGTGCACATCAGTGGTGGAAAGGCTGGTGGCTTGCTGAGGTGACACAGTAAGAACTTGGGGGTTACACCATCCAAATGAGACCAGGCTGGTTTCCTACCTTTGGAACCCCCTCGGTTTTGTTATTACTTTGTTCAAAGTGCGTCAGCTTCTGGCCACACAACTGCGGTCAAGTGTCATCTCTGATCTCCATGGATGGTACTCAAGGCCCTGAAGATCTGAGGGGTTGAAGAAACACCTTCAGGCTTGGCATGGGGTCTAGAAACCCAAGTTCCCATTTTATGGAGTAACGTGAAGGCAGAGATGATGAGGGGATTAGAACATTTCTCTGATGAGGAAAGGCCAAGGGACTTGGGTCTTTTTAGTCTGGAGAAAACTGAGGGGGGATCTGATCAACACCTATAAATACTTAAAGGCAGATGTCAGGAAGACGGAGCCAGTCTTTTTTTGGTGGTGCCCAGTGACAGGACAAGGGGCAACAGACAAACCTGAACACAAGAAGTTCCATCTCAACACGAGGGGGAACCTCTTTCCTGTGAGGGTGGCAAAGCCCTGGCAGAGGCTGCCCAGAGAGGTGGGGGAGTCTCTGTCTCTGGAGACATTTAAACCCATCTGGACACATTCCAGTGGGGCCTGCTCTGGGTGCCCCTGCTCTGGCAGGGGGTTGGAGGAGATGATCTCCAGAGATCCCTTCCAAGCCTTGTCAGTCTGTGACTTTGTGATGAGCTGGAGTCTCCCATTGCCACTGTCTGGTGGCGTGGTTTCTTGCTTCAGGATGCCCCACACAGAACTGGGANCCCATCCCTGGAGGGGTTCAAGTCCAGGCTGGATGGGGCTTGGAGCAACCTGGTGTGGTGGGAGGTGTCCCTGCCCAGGGCAGGGGAGTTGGAACTCCATGATCTTGAAGGTCCCTTCCAACTCTGACCATTCTATGATTCACGCTGGCTTTGTGACACTGATGGCATTTGCCACACCAGTTAATGTGCAGGGAGGGAAGAGTCTAATGTGAAAGATGGTATTTTGCTAACACACACCCCACACACGCCCCCCAAAATCAGGGAAAACTTGCCCTTGTGTTAATGCTGGTGTTTTGGGCTTGGTGCTTTCCGTGACCTGGCAGTAATGCAGGCAAAATATTCCCGACGCCTCTGTATCTGCAGGATGGAGCAGCTGATGACAGAGATGCCGCTGTAGTTTTCTTTCTATAGTCTCTCTGCACATCCGATGGAGCGAATTTTGTGCGTTTTTTCGAGGCAAAATTGTCTATGGCTGTGTTTTTCAAAGGGAGGCAGCTGGCTAAAATCATCATCATCATCTGGCTGAGTGCTCCCTCCCTGAATGCGCGCTGATGGCTCTTCACGCCGTCGCTCCCCTTAGACGCTTGATGTGAAACTTGCTTCTCTGCCACTTCTTGGTTTCCCAGTTCTTCATCCCTGCGCCCAGAGGGCAGCTGTAATACCTGAAACCCCCTCATCTTCTCTTGAAATGTCACTTCTAACTGGGTGTTGCCTTTAAAATGACAGTTTTCCCCTTGGCGTGCGTTGGGTGCTGCTCTCGCCATCTGCCTGGCTGCGTGTTGACGGGGACAGTGTACAAACCAGCAGAGAGTCTGCTGGCAGAAATGCAAACTGCAGGCGTGTAAAATAGTCCCCAACTTCAAATAGAATCATAGAATGGTCAGAGTTGGAAGGGACCTTAAAGATCATCAAGTTCCAACCCCCCTGCCATGGGCAGGGACACCTCTCCCTAGAGCTGGTTGCTCCAAGCCCCATCCAGCCTGGCCTTGAACACTTCCAGGGATGGGGCATCCACAACTTCCCTGGGCAACCTGTTCCAGTGCCTCACCACCCTCANAAAAAAGCCAACAACCAACCCACCCTCTTTACCTTTATTCCCAAAGCGGGAATAAAGGCCAAAAAAAAAAATTTAGAGCATCTCGAAGCTTTACTTGTCACTGTTAAGTGGGGAGCTCTTCAGTTGCAGGGCAAACATCTGCCCCGGTGGAATTCAGAAATAAGGCAAATNCTTCTCTTCTCCAGGCTGAACAGCCCCAGCTCTCTCAGCCTGTCCTCACAGCAGAGCTGCTCCATTCCTCTAATCATCTTGGTGGCCCTGCACTGGACCTGTTCCACCAGGTCCATGTCCTTTCTGTGTTGAGGACTCCAGAGCTGGACACAGGACTCCAGGTGGGGTCTCAGGAGCACAGAGCAGAGGGGGAGAATCACCTCCCGCTTTTCTTTAAGGCTTGAGGTTTTTGGGGGCAGGAGATACACCTACGGATACACATGGGGAGAACCCACTAGCAGAACTAAACACTATTTATATAAATAAGGCATCTTAAAGACAGATCTACCGCGATTAAAAAAAGCCAACAACCAACCCACCCTCTTTACCTTTATTCCCAAAGCGGGAATAAAGGCCAAAAAAAAAAATTTAGAGCATCTCGAAGCTTTACTTGTCACTGTTAAGTGGGGAGCTCTTCAGTTGCAGGGCAAACATCTGCCCCGGTGGAATTCAGAAATAAGGCAAATGTTATTTTGTTTGGTTGGGGTTTTTGTCAGTTTGGCCAAACAGGTGGTGGTTATCTGTGGGTTTAAACAGCACACGTGGTGGGGTAGTTTTGTGTTGGTAAGGACTGTTTGTTCAGTGATCAGGACTGAAATCTGGAAGGCTATCAATTGCCTTTGCTTAATTTATTACATTTTTTTTCCCCCTGTAATTCTAACTTATAGAACAGAGGAGGGCCACAAGGATGCTCAGGGGGCTGGAGCACCTCTGCTGTGAAGACAGGCTGAGAGAACTGGGGCTGTTCAGCCTGGAGAACAGAAGGCTCTGGGGAGACCTTGGAGCAGCCTTCCAGGATCTGAAGGGAGCTCCAGGAGAGCTGGAGAGGGACTCTTGGTCAGGGAGTGGAGGGACAGGACAAGGGGGAAGGGTTTTAATTTGGAAGAGGGGAGATTTAGATGAGATCTCAGGAAGAAGTTCTTTGGTGTGAGGGTGGTGAGGCACTGGAACAGGTTGCCCAGGGAAGCTGTGGCTGCCCCATCCCTGGAAGGGTTCAAGGCCAGGCTGGATGGGGCTTGGAGCAACCTGGTGTGGTGGGAGGTGTCCCTGCCCAGGGCAGGGGGGTTGGAACTCCATGATCTTGAAGACCCCTTTCAGCTCTGACCATCCTATGATCCTGTGAGTCCCTTCCAACTTTAACCATTCTGATATGCTATAAGATAATTAAGTTTGTTTTTTTTTTCTAGGGGGCACATTGTGCTGTGTTTTGTAGCTTTTGACATTGATATGCACACCGTTTTGGAGTGTTTTTATAATTCCAGGATGCTTCCTCTTAAACCAGCATCTCTTCAGGATTTAATTTTGATGGAAGAGAAGTGATGACAGTCTTTTTTCCACCTTAGTCTCAGAGGGTTGGATGTTTGTTTTCATTTTGGTATTAAGTAGGAGTCACAGGTGGATTAACTATCTAGGACGCTCTTCTGAGAAAGAGGCTTCTAGGCTGGTGATGCCAGAAAATGCTTATTAAAGAAAATGAGAAACTGAAGGAACGAACATCCTGAAACTACTAATTGCTTCTGCGGCTTCTTGCTGGACCAGCCCCGTGTGTCTTCTGGATGGAATTGCAATCCTCACTGCAGAGCCCTTGCAGAGAACCTTCCAATCCTGATAAACATGGATCTGTCCTGAAAACGAAGTTAAAAGTCTGTGTGCTTTGTCAGACAAGACAGTTGTGTTTTGGTTAAGGACAGCCGTTGCCTTCCTTGTTTCTCTTTGGTATAATAAACCAGGTGGCCCATCGGAAACCAGAGGCAGAGCTGGGTGAGGGAGGCTGGTGTTAAATGGAAGGCCCTCTGGAGGTGGGTGCTGGTGGTGGATCACTTGTCATGACCCCGTCAGCTCCAAAGAACCTGGTAATTTGGGAAGAACTTCATTTAATACATGTGAACTGTGGGTTTGTGGCAGTAGGATGGCAACGGGTGAGCTTCCACAAGGTATTGAGATTTAAGGTTTATAACCAATTTCAGAGAGATGCTGTGGCTTCCCCAACTCCTGTATATTAAAACACAAAGATTGGTTTTATTTTGAATTTCTTAATCTGTTTTCTAAACTGAAAGGTAGGAGTGCAAGAAGGCTGGGAGTGACCAGCATGAAGAGCAGACTGTGACCTAGAGGAATGAGGTGGGTTTTTCACAGCGTCAGAAGAAATGAAATAGGAATGCAAGGTTTCCTGTGAGATGGGGTGAAAACCAGCTTAATCTGCAGGGGCGAGCTGGGGTGAAAAACTACTTAATCCAAGGCGTGTGGGAGGGAGGGATGAGGTGTTCCTGAGTGGTGGCTGCTCATCTAAAGGAAAAAGGAATATCTTACAGGCAGAAATGGCAAGTGCTGCCTGTTACTTGCTGCTTGCTATTAGAGCTCCTGCTTTTGGTTGCTTTGACTTGCAGAGATGATGGTCTCCAAACATCCTTTGCCTTCTGGCTGGCCTCATAAGTTCAGGCAGAACCAATGCACCCATTTTGGTGAAGAGGAAGCCAGGAAATATTGCCCTGTCCAACTTGGGAGCTTGGCCAGGTCCCTCCTTAAATGCCATCGCAGTATCTGTGGGGTTTGCTGTGTCAGACCTGCATTTTTGCCTTGCCCTGGAAAGCCATCAGCACCTGACTGCTCTTAGCCTTCTTGTTTCCAGTTTGCTGTGTGTTGTGACTCACCAGTTAAAATCTGTCTGGCCTCACCGGTGTTGCCAGAGGAGCCCCGCTCCTTTGTGGGTACAGATCCATGGGCTTGAGCCATCTGGCCTGGAAGAAGATGACAGAGTTGGGAGCCAGGGGATGGAGAGTTTAAGCCATGGATTTCCTGTGTCAGCCCGGTGTATCTTACATTCCTCACTGAGAGCTTTACAGAGCTGCTGGCCGGTGTTGTCACACATTTCTGTCTCCTCCTCCCACCCCACCATCACAGAATGGGAAAGCCAGCTGTACTGGGAGGGGAAACCTGGGCAAGAAGCTGGGTTGTCCTCTTGGAGATGTGTGTCAGGGTGGATGTATGGTGTCTGCGTGTCTTGCTGTGGTTTCTGTGTCTCTCCAGATGCAAGAGCAGCTTGTGTTGTTCCCAGCTCCCTTGCGAGTCAGTGGCAGCATGTGCTTGGCTTCATCCAGTCTTGAAGTGTTGTGGTTCTGGGAACTCCTTAGTTTCTGGTTTTATTAAAATCTTAGCAAACAGTATTAAAAATCCTGTGAGATTCTTCTGTGAGTTCAGAAATGCCAGACTGAAGTTCACTTCGCGCTGCTTTCTTAAATTACTTTATCTTCTTCATTGGGCATCCCCAGTTTTCCCTTGTACGGGGCAGATGCTGAATGAAGCCCCGAGAAGGGCTCGGGAGCCAAGTTCTTTGTGGTTCAGGACTCTGTTTCAGAAGTTGTTCCCAGTTGCACCTCGGTGCCCGTGTATGAACCATGTGCCTGGCCAGACTGGGCACTTCCCAAGACCATCGCTTGTCCTTGCAGCCCCATATTCTTTGGGTGTAGCTTCTGTGTCTAATGAGTGTCCCTCGTTACAGCAGGGCTGCTCTGGACCCCACAGCCCCAGAGCTGGGGGCTCTGGAAGCCGGGAGAAGAGCTGGCCCGTCTGGCTGTGGTTCAGCTCCATGATACCGTTGGTTTCTTTTTGCCTAATAACAGTCAAACACATCTTAGAAACCATGAAAAAACTTCAGAACGATCCTGACCACTCCTAGATCCCCTGGAAGTGCAGGACTCAAAGGGGGAGCACAACCCTTGCCCAGTGCACGACTCAGCAACGACGGCAGTCTCCGTGCATCGGGATCCCGAGCAGGGCTCTGCTCCCGGGGGGAGTCGTGGCCGAAATGGCTGCAAACGTGTGAGGAGCTCTGGGAAAGTAGTACCATTAACTAAAGTGTCCTCAGCACCCGGAGTTCAGAGGATAACCAGCGCCCGGGGTCTGCCTGCGCCGCACTTTGGGAGCCCGTGTGCTCTTTTGGATTTTGCTCTTTGTTCTTTTTCCATCCCCAGTTTGGACACGTACCTGTGCGGAGGCTGGAGCAGAGCGTGTTCCCGAGTGAGAACAGAAATGGACATCACTGCACCTGGGGAAACGGTGGTGGTAAATGCCTGGCTCGGCTTCCCAGGTGCAAATCCTGCTGGATTCCAGGCTGGGCTGGAGAAGCTGCTTTACTGACCCAGCTCTGAGCAGGCCAGGAGCAGCGTGTCCCGTGGTTGCCTGCGGAGGAGGCTCTGTCCCTCAGCATTGGTGGAACGCAGTGGAAGCATCCTGGTAGCCCGGTGTAGGCACCAGCTTCTCTCTTCTGCCTCACCTGTTTATATTTCGTCCAAAAAGCTTTAGAAATTGAGTTTTTTTAAAATTTCGTTATTTTTTTGGTAACTTATTTTCAGCTGTTGGCTGAGTCACTCCCTGCCACGCTACAGCCAGGATCCCCTCACTGAAAACTTGAGTTGTGATTTTTTGGCAGCACTTTTCATCTTTTGCTCCTCTTCTGCTGTGGCTTGTTTTGGTCCATCTGTTCGGGTGCCTTTGTTGGAGCAGAGCAGGAGCACCCGACAGAAACGTTCTAGTCACGGGGAGCAGCAATGGCCTTAAGAAGGCTGGTGGGAAAAGAACTTGGTGATGAGCAGTAATTCCATTTTCTTTTCTCCCTTAACCTGCAGCCCCCCACGCCTCGCAGCAGTAGCTTTTGCCCTGGGGTCCTTCCTCGGTGTCACAACACGGGTACATGGTCTGTCTAGAGCTGCCGCAGGGGACGTTTGCTCACAGAGCCCTGATGGAGGGAGACTTGGAGGCTTGATACCCCTCCTGGGTGTCACCTCCCTCCATCTGGGGGAGGGGGCAGCTGCTGGTGTGTCCAGGGGGGGAGTGAATCCATCCAGAGGAATGGATTTGCTGGGATGGACTGGTGCTGTTCAGGCAACGCAGTCAGTGGGATTGAGCACACCCTCGGCAAGTTTGCCAACAACACGGAGCTGTGTGGAGCGGTGGCACAGCAGAGGGAATGGGTGTCATCCAGACGGACCTGGACAGGCTGGAGATGCGACCATGTGAATGACCATCATGAAGTTCAACCAGGCCAAGTGCAAGGTCCTGCACCTGGGTCGGGACCATCCCAAGCACAACCCCAGGCTGGGTGGAGAATGGCTGGAGAGCAGCCCTGAGGAGAAGGACTTGGGAAACGTGTCGCTTCAGGGCAGGCTGTAGTGGCTGATATTGTAGTGGGGGTTGTGTGTCTACGGTTGGATTCAGACTCAGAGGTCTTTTCCAACCATGAAGATTCTGTGATTTGGGGGTATTGGTGGGTGAGAAGCTCCACACACCCTGGCACCGTGTGCTGGCAGCGCAGAACCCCCCCGCACCCCAGGCTGCATCCCCAGCAGCGTGGGCAGCAGGGCCAGGGGGGGATTCTGCCCCTCTGCTCTGCTCTGGGGACACCCCCCCAGTGCTGCCTCCAGCTCTGGGGCCACCAACAGCAGAAGGACATGGAGCTGGTGGAGCGGGGCCAGAGGAGGCCCCGGAGATGCTGGGAGGGCTGGAGCCCCTCTGCTGGGAGGACAGGCTGGGAGAGTTGGGGAGTTCAGCCTGGAGGAGAGAAGGGTCTGGGGAGACCTTGGAGCAGCCTTTTGGTATCTGAAGGGGCTACGATGGCAGAGGACACAGTGACAAGGAGCAGTAAAACGCCAGCCAGACCTGGCCTTCTGCCACGTGTGAGTCGGGGATAGTTAATTTTGAATGAGGCCCAGAAATCTCTGACAGCTTTGTGCCTAACGAGCTCGGATGAGACACGTATGCAGCTGGAGAGCTTGAATTTCTCGTTGTTACAGCAGCAAAAACTTAAGTTTATTTAGAACTGGGTCTAACGAACAAAGGCGTATCACTCGTCCGCTGTTTCCGTCGTGTTTTTAACGACATGTTTTGAGTAGGACCAGGTCAACTTGAAGACTGCGTCTGAATTATGTAGGGCCTGCTCTTGGAGGGGCTGTAAAACCAACCCGCGCTCGAAAAAACAGGTCCAGAAATTCAACCTGATGCTTTTCCCTTGACGCCAGTTTTTGCAGCAGGTGGGAGTTAGGCATGTCCTCACCTCCCGAGCCCTTGTCCTCAGAGTCGCGATGCAAATGCAAATGGCATGAAGTTCAACCAAGCCAAGTGCAGGGTCCTGCACCTGGGACAGGGCAATCCCAGGCACAAACACAGGTTGGGCTGGAGAGCAGCCCTGAGGAGAAGGACTTGGGAGTGCTCCTGGATGAGAAGCTCCCCAGGAGCCGGCAGTGCGCGCTGGCAGCCCAGAAACCAACCCCAGCCTGGGCTGCAGCAAAAGTGTGAGCAGCAGGGCCAGGGAGGGGATTCTCCCCCTCTGCTCTGTGCTCCTGAGACCCCACCTGGAGTCCTGTGTCCAGCTCTGGAGTCCTCAACAGAGAAAGGACATGGAACTGTTGGAACAGGTCCAGCGCAGGGCCACCAAGATGCTCAGAGGGCTGGAGCAGCTCTGCTGTGAGGACAGGCTGAGAGAGCTGGGACTGTTCAGCCTGGAGAAGAGAAGGCTCCAGGGAGACCTTGGAGAAGCCTTCCAGGATCTGAAGGGAGCTCCAGGAGAGCTGGAGAGGGACTCTTGGTCAGGAAGTCTAGTGACAGGACGAGGGGGAATGGTTTTAAGTTGGAAGAGGGGAGATTTAGATTAGATATTAGGAAGAATTTCTTTGGTGTGAGGGTGGTGAGGCACTGGAACAGGTTGCCCAGGGAAGCTGTGGCTGCCCCATCCCTGGAGGATGGGGCTTGGAGCAACCTGGTGTGGTGGGAGGTGTCCCTGCCCAGGGCAGGGGGTTGGAACTCCATGGTCTTTAAGGTCCCTTCCAACTCTGACCATTCTATGACTCCATGAAATCTGTGTGTCCTTGTGCGTGGCACAGTCTTGGCAGCAGCAGCCCTGGCAACCCATGGGTGTTTGGTGGAGGAGTTTCCTGGGGCTGGTGCGAGCAGCCCTGCGAGAGGACTTTATATCCAGTGACGCACGTTTTACGCCACCCCTTCCTGAAATCCCCTTCCCAAGTCTTCAGTGTTTGAGCACCCCGAGAAAATCTCTGTCAAGCGACATTAGCAGGAGTGGAATTAAACCTTAGAGGATTTAGCCGAGCAGCTTTGGCTGCGGAGTAAAGCAGGAAATACCCAGCTTGGTAAAAAAAACAAGTGCATCTTCCAGCTGACTCGTGAAGGGTGGCCTCGGACAGAAACTGCCACGCTTCCCCTTTGGAGTTTGCCATCAGTTGGGGATGTTGGGCTCCAACAGTTGTACAGCTGTGATTGCTGTGGTCACTTCAGTAGATCCTGGTGTTGTAGAAGGTGGTTCTTGTGACACTTCAGGTGGATTTCTTTACCTGCTGTGACTGTCGTAACTTCGGCACATTTTTCAGAAGGTCAGAAAATGGAAAATTTGATGAGGCCAATTTCTTGTTTTGTATTCTTCTATTTTAATGTGATTTAGCCTGAGAATGATTCTTGCCTGTGAATGAGCAAGGGGAGTAAGCTCTCTGTCGAGTAACATCTAATAGGAAGACACTTTTAAATGGTGGAATCATAGAATCATAGAAGCAACAAGCGATCTCGTCCATCCCTGCTGGATCGGAGGAGCTGGTTTTGTTTAGCTGAGGAACCCTCTGTGAGAAAGGGTCGAGAGGTAAAGTGGGGGCAACAGTTTGTCACTGTCTCGTACAGCTCTTCGTATCTGCCGTGCTGCTCCTACAGCAGCTTGAAGGATTTTTTTTGTTGTTGTTATTTTTATCTTGCCAGTGCTCTCCCAGGGCAGGTTGAGACCCTTCGGAGAGGTACCCGGAGAAGCAGGGATGTAGAGGGAACCGAGCTGATGTTGTGCTGAAGTGTCCTCCTGCTCTCTAGTTAAAGCAGGTTTGCTCTCTTAATAGCAATATCCTGTGCTAATTACCAACTTAAGAAGTTTTGGGATTGACTGTGGTGAAGTTCTCCTTTTCCCAGCCACCGATTCCTTGTCCCAACCCTGCAGGGACGGTGAAGGACCTCATGGAGGTGGGATGGTGGAGAAGAACCTCCGGCAGCTCTAATCCTGCCCTGGCCGAGAGCTGCTGAGCCTCTGTCAGGTGCTGCCTGACCTCGGCCTTGGCTCGTGTCCCCCCTGTAGGAGCAGCCCTTGAAGACCAGCACAGCGGGGGATGCAGCTGAGCATCCTTTCCGTGCACAGAGGTGGGATGCTGCAGGAGTTAAAAGTGCCGAATCCCGCTTCCAGGCAGCAGCTGCCGGCAGGGAGATGGGGATGGTCAGAAAACAAAGGAGGGAAGCAAGTTCTGGACCCAGCCTTCGCAAAGCTGCGTTGTGCTTCCCTGACCCCGGGCTGGGAAACGGCTCTCTGGGGCCGTGTGGCAGCTGAAAATTCCATCTGAACACACGGGAAGGGTCCCAGGGGCTGCCTGGGGTCAGGCGCTACTCTCAGGTCCCCGATGTTTTTGCAGCAGGAGGTTCTCCATCCTCTGGCTGCTGAACTACAGCTCTCCCAGCAGCCAGAAGATGCTCCAGTGGTGGCTGTCAGTGGGTTGGGACCCTCCAGCAGAGGGATGTAAAGCTTATCCCACGCCCAGGCAAAGGCAAAGGGGCAACTTGGATGTTGTTCTGTCTCTCCTGGATGGTTGTGAGAAGCGTGACTTCAAAGTCCTTCAGCCTTTTATGGCCTCACTCTAAACTGGCATCGTGGTTTGAACGTGGTGCCGCTCTGCCCGGGTGTCCTCGGGGAGCTGGCTCTGTCCTGGGGAGGGTACGCTTCCTGCTGCGGCATTTGCTGTTCTCTAATTAACCCTAATCAAGCTCTGCCATGAATTCTGGTAGACAGAATTGGACTTGGAGGTTGTAATAAAGAGAGAAGCCAGAGGCCAGGATGGGACCGGCGTCCCCGGCACTGCCGGGTCCCTGACCTTGGCCATGTCTCACCTCTGCCTCGGGGGTGCTCGGCTGCCCGGGACGTGCCGGGGAGCATGTGTTGTTCCTCTCCGCAGCCCTCCTGCGACCGGCGGCGGGGAAGGGAGTGGGAACACTGTGTTCAGATAAGGCTGCACCTTCCCCATCCAGCAGATGTTCGCCTGAGCATCCCCCCGGACTGCGTGATTGCAGAGCTGAGCGTGGAGCCCAACGGCTGCAGCCTTTTCCGCCACTGGGTGACAGCCATTGTGTGCTCCTCTTGATGAGATTTTTGTTTGCCTTTTTTCTGGGCTGTGTCACACGCTTCGGGCTGGGTGCTCTGAAATTGTCCTTTTTCTTTTTCTTTTCCTTTTTTTTTAAAAAAAAAAAAAAAAAAATTCCCCCTACACACAGCTGATCCAAGACAAGAAAACAAATCAGTTCTTTATAAATTTTCACTTCCCTGGTCTTGTCCTGCTTGTTCCCCCACTGTAATTGGGCTTCCGTGCTTGTAAAGCGCTTTTCTGGTGAGTTGTCAAGGAAACATTTGAGGCTGGTAGGTCCTGGCTCAGCAGCGTGGCTGCACCTGCCCTGGGGGAGGAACGCGGTAACGTCTGCCCTGCCTCCCGAGCTGGCACAGACACAGTTCTTTCTGAGGCAGAAGGAGTTTCTGCCTAAAAACACAAAGCAAATAGGTCGGTGGGTGCCTTTACTGCAGAACCAACCCCTTGTGCAGGCCCTTGCAGCGGGGATGCTCGGCTGGGCTGTGTCACACAGGGCTTTGGTGGCCGGGGTCTGGGCTTCAGAACCCACAAGCAGAAACCTAGCGGGGGGTGGCTGGGGCAGGGCTGGGGGGTGGGCTCAGGCTGGGAGGCTTCGTGCCACCAACCCACCCACCCAGTCCTGCTTCACTGGAGGGCTGGCAGATGGAAACTGCCTGGGCTGGAAAGGCAGGAGAGAGCAGTGTCACCACTGTGGTGTCACAGTGGTGCCCCCAGGCCCCGTCCTACCTGGCTGGTACATGAAGCTCTTTGTTTTAATTTGTACAAGCCATGCTGTTCCTTCCCCTAACGAGTTTATGCTCAAATAAGCAAGACAAAGGGCATGGGAACGGTGCAGAGTTGGGGGCAGCAGATCACGGTTCCCAAATGTCACCTTCCCTCCCGTAAGCGGAGGTGGCTCCGACGAGGCTGAAGCGGCGCAGCCTGGCACGGGGGTGGCGAGCGGGGCCGGGGACAGGCAGGGGAGCAGGGCAGCCTCG
The DNA here is from genome assembly GCA_013400375.1 of Thinocorus orbignyianus. NCBI lineage: Eukaryota > Metazoa > Chordata > Aves > Ciconiiformes > Thinocoridae > Thinocorus > Thinocorus orbignyianus. The sequence goes on along the minus strand of VXBW01008540.1, from coordinate 42,756 downwards.
GTGGGATTAGATGGGATTACTTATCTCTGGCTGCTCCTGGGAGTCCCGTTTGGCTCTTGCCCAGTGCTGCCAGCATTTACTGTCCGTCTGCGCATAAACCGCTGGACGTTGGATGGTGACTGGGGTTTCCTGGGGAGCATGGAACTGTCGGGGGGCTGTCCCCAACCTTGGCACCCCCTGTGGGTGCTGCCCATAGGGATGGGCCAACGGGCACTGAGCACCAGGCTGGCTGGAGAACCTGGGGGGAGAGAGGGAGTTTCAGCTGTCTGTGTTTGACCGGCCGGAGTTTTGTGTAGATGATTCCCCAAAAAATCATTGATTCCGTCAGCAAATGCTCCAGGGAAAAAGGGATCCATTTTGGTATCAAAGCTACATGTAGATTCTATACAACAGGCAAAATTAATCTTTATTTCCTTATTATTTCTACAAGCTCTCCAAGGGCAGAAGCAGCTCCCTGTGCCCGGGGTGCAGGGCAGTCAGCAGCGGCTCTTTCTGAGAGATGCTGCATTTAAGGCTGGGGGGGAACCCAAACTTCCTAATTAGTCTTGTGGCTCATTTGATTTTCTCACCTGAGGGAAATGGTGTTGGTTTATGGGGGAAAAAAATGCATGTAATGATCAGAAGTAGGTCACAGCAGGTGCCTGGGAAAGGCAGGTCGTTAATAGCTGCCTGTTCCAGGAGGCTGCCGAGAGTCCAGCTTCTGCTGCTGGTTGTGTCGCCTCCTCTCTCTGCCCGGGGTCCTGCCCGCTGAGAGCTGGAGCCTCGTGGTGTGAGAAGAAGAGATTCAGAGGTTTATAAAGTCATAGAATCATGGACTGGTTTGGGTGGGAAGGGACCTCAAAGTCCCCCCCAGTGCCACCCCCTGCCCTGGGCAGGGACACCTCCCACCACACCAGGTTGCTCCAAGCCCCATCCAGCCTGGCCTTGAACCCCTCCAGGGATGGGGCAGCCACAGCTTCTCTGGGCAGCCTGGGCCAGGCTCTCACCACCTTCACAGACAAGAAGTTCTTCCCCACATCTCATCTCCATCTCCCCTCTTTCAGGGTCAAACCCTTCCTCCTCGTCCCTCCCCAGCTTTCGGAGAACTGTAGAATCACAGAATCATTATGGTCGGAAGGGACCTTATAGATCGAGTCCAACCATCAACACAGCCCTGCCCAAACCACCACTAACCCATGTCCCTCAGTGCCACATCTGCCACACTTTGAAATCCCTCCAGGGATGGTGACTCCACCACTGCCCTGGGCAGCCTGTAGCCCTTTTGGTTTCTTCCTGCCTTTCCTTTTCGGTATGTCCAGCCGCTGCCCCGGCTCCCCGGAGGCCTCAGCTGCCCTGCGCCAGCTCAGATGCTGCTTCTCAGCTGAGCCCTGTTTTCTGGCATCTTCTCTGAATCGTGTCCCCTCCTACTCCCCCCAGTTTTAATTTCTTTTTATCAGCAGTCCCTTACGGGAAGTAACAGCTGTCTCTCTTGATGGATGTGTTTCATTTCCAGCCTTTCTCTCGGTATTTCGACTGCAGCACATCTGCTACATGAGTGTTGCCTTTAACTTTCACAGCTCCTGCCGTAGAACTCTATTCCTTAATGCTTTTCCATGGAACTCATTGACCAGCTGGGGCTGCATTTGCAGTGCTCTGATGGAATAACAGACCTGGGCATCCCAGTTGCAGCCTTCACCTCCTCTCGTTGTCCAAATGGGTTGCTCGGGTGCTTTGTGTCCTCTTGCTCTCAATCAAAGGAATCGGGGCCCTGGTGAGCCCCCATCTGGAGCACTGGCTCCAGTTCTGAGCTCCCCAGTTCCAGAAGAACAGGGAACTGCTGGAGGGGGTACAGTGGAGGGCAACAAAGGTCATGAGGGACCTGGAGCATCTCTCTTGACAGGAAAGGCTGAGGGACTTGGGTCTTAGTCTGGAGAAGAGAAGGCTGAGGGAAAACCTTCCAGCAGCCTTCCAGGATCTGAAGGGAGCTCCAGGAGAGCTGGAGAGAGACACTTGGTCAGGGAGTGGAGGGACGGGACAAGGGGGAATGGTT
>VXBW01008540.1:0-40161 GCA_013400375.1 Thinocorus orbignyianus | reverse complement strand
GTTTTAAATTGGAAGAGGGGAGATTTAGATGAGATCTTAGGAAGAAGTTCTTTGGTGTGAGGGTGGTGAGGCACTGGAACAGGTTGCCCAGGGAAGTTGTGGATGCCCCATCCCTGGAAGTGTTCAAGGCCAGGCTGGATGGGGCTTGGAGCAACCTGCTCTAGGGAGAGGTGTCCCTGCCCAGGGCAGGGGAGTTGGAACTTGATGATCTTTAAGGTCCCTTCCAACTCTGACCATTCTATGATTCTATGATTCTATGAAAAGAACAACCCAACAATAACAAATACAACCTGCTGGCCCAGCACTTCTGCAGGGCTGCGCTTTGATAGCTGGCGGTTTGCCTGCCACCGCTGCTGCCCCGAGTGAGTCTCTCCTGCGCTGTGTTTTCGGAGGGGTCACATTGGTCCAGCCTCCAGCTGAAGAGCTGACGTGGTGTTTATATTTGGCTGTATTTTTAGTTGCAGTCACATTGTGTGGCTCCTGGTGTACACTTGAATAAAGCGCAGCTGCTGGTAAAGATGCAGTGTTATCTTTGATGAGAGAAAAGGGTCCAGATAGATCTGCCAGTTATTAACTTTTGTTTTGACTTCTCCAAAGCATCGTAAGTTTCTTCATCATAAGTAACTTCTCCAAAACATCGGCAAGTTTGCCGATGACACCAGGCTTTGTGGCGCAGTCAATACGCTGGAGGGAAGGGATGCCATCCAGAGGGATCTGGACAGGCTGGAGAGGTGGGCTAATGCAAATGGCACGAAGTTCAACAAAGACAAGTGCAGGGTCCTACACCTGGGACAGGGCAATCCCAGGCACAAATACAGGTTGGGCAGAGAATGGCTGGAGAGCAGCCCTGAGGAGAAGGACTTGGGAGTGCTCCTGGATGAGAAGCTCCCCAGGAGCCGGCAGTGCGCGCTGGCAGCCCAGAAACCAACCCCAGCCTGGGCTGCAGCAAAAGTGTGAGCAGCAGGGCCAGGGAGGGGATTCTCCCCCTCTGCTCTGTGCTCCTGAGACCCCACCTGGAGTCCTGTGTCCAGCTCTGGAGTCCTCAACAGAGAAAGGACATGGAACTGTTGGAACAGGTCCAGCGCAGGGCCACCAAGATGCTCAGAGGGCTGGAGCAGCTCTGCTGTGAGGACAGGCTGAGAGAGCTGGGGCTGTTCAGCCTGGAGAAGAGAAGGCTCCGGGGAGACCTTGGAGAAGCCTTCCAGGATGTGAAGGGAGCTCCAGGAGAGCTGGGGAGGGACTCTTGGTCAGGAAGTCTAGTGACAGGACGAGGGGGAATGGTTTTAAATTGGAAGAGGGGAGATTTAGATGAGATCTTAGGAAGAAGTTCTCTGCTGTGAGGGTGGTGAGGCACTGGAACAGGTTGCCCAGGGAAGTTGTTGATGCCCCATCCCTGGAAGTGTTTAAGGCCAGACTGGATGGGGCTTGGAGCAACCTGTTCTAGGGAGAGGTGTCCCTGCCCATGGCAGGGGGTTGGAACTGGATGATCTTTGAGGTTTCTTCCAACTCTGACCATTCTGTGATTCTATAAATCATCAAATACTTATAATTTACAATTTCCTACGTGTGTGTATGCATCTGCCTTATAAGGACTTCTTTATTAGATCTTAAATGAGGCTTCTGCTGTATGATTGTAAAATTTCATAAGAAATTCCTTTTCAGTGGATAAAGCCTCTCATGGCTCTTTCCGGGTTGTTTATACGGAAGGGAATTTGCTGGTTGTCTTGCCTTAGCTGCTTTTGAGAGGTGGCAGTGACTAGTTTTTATGGTTTGTTTTATTATTTTTTTTAACTTGATTAGATTTTTAAAATTTATTCTCTGCACATAAATTGATCTCGAAAGCCTTATTTTTAACTTCAGCTCATTCCAAGTTGTGGACAGTGAGGGCAGCGATTTCTGGTTTATTTGATGATCTTTGTTATTTTATTTTATTTTTTTTACTACTTCTGTCATTGCTGGCATTTCCCCGATGGCAGCATTTGGAGGGGCCATGGGCTGGAGAAGCCAGGAACCTCCTCTGATCCCAACCCCGCACTGATGAGGGTGAGCGGGAGCCTCTTCCCAGCCCGTGCTGGGCTGTGCTTACTGGGAGCAAGTGGTCAGACCAGTGTAAAAGGGGGTTGTGGGGCCAAAAAAGGTCTTAACAGTGATTTTTCTGGATGCATTGTATGGTGTAAGAGGAAAACAGGATTTTCTTCCCATGTGTAGGTTTATGCTCCTCTGGCCCATTGAGAGCTAAACCTCCAGAGTCCTTTTCCACATCGCTCGGGAACCGGGCAGAATTCCAGGAGTAAATTCATCCCTGTCCTGCAAGGTGTCAGCGTCATGGTGGTGGGGAGAGACGGGGCAGTTGTGGCTGTGAACAGAGAGGCATAAGGGGAGGAAAACCAGCCAAGACATGAAATCTGAGATGAGAGTGGCTGAACGGTGCAGGCGAAGCGTTCGTTTCTGAGGCGCTGGAGCAGCTCGAGCGTTGGGCTGGGGTCAGCAGAGCCGCCCGCAGAGGAGCAGAGGAGCTGAAGGCAGCAGGTCAAGCGTGCACGAAGCACCCAGGCGGGAGCTGGAGGCAGAGCAGGAACCTGGGATCCATCCCGGGGTTCTCCTTTTGGAGCCGCTCCTCACGTTTCTGAATGCACCCTGGCTAAGCTGCACCAAATCCAATCAGAATCATTTCAATTAGCTCGTTAAGTGTTGGAGCTCCCCGCAGCAGAGCTGCTGTTCCCCACAAACCCCAGTGCTGCATAACCCCCCGAGCTGGAGTTAAATCAGTTTTTGCAAGGCCATCTGTCAGCTTGTTTGAGATGAGCAGAGCCGAGTGCCGCGCGCCGAGAAGCCAGGGGAAGATATTTTTTTCATTTTCTGACTGGACAAGTTGATTTCTAAAGCCTTTTTTTTTTTTTTCTGTGTGTGTGTTGTTGGGGTATTTTTGCCAGGGGAGTTGAGGGGCAGATTTTGCTGGTGATGGTCCCATCCACCTGAAGCATCCTTTCTCGCATCCCTCACCCGTGGTACCCTTCCTTGGCGTGGGCGGCTGGTGTTGATTCCACATTTGGTACGTGTACAGCAGCAGACACTTAGAAGCAGGGAAGGAAAGCGGCTTGTGGTAATTATCACAAAATTAAAGATAATCTCCTGCTCTGGAATTGTGACAAAGTGCAGAAAAGAGATTAAGTGCAGTAGGAGAGCTGTCTCGGCCGTGGCAGGGAGAGCATATTGGCCGTGTCTCATTCCCAGCCCTTTCCAGTGCTCACCCTGGAACAGCACAGAATCATACAATGGTCAGAGCTGGAAGGGACCTTAAAGATCATCAAGTTCCAACCCCCCTGCCCTGGGCAGGGACACCTCTCCCTAGAGCAGGTTGCTCCAAGCCCCATCCAGCCTGGCCTTAAACACTTCCAGGGATGGGGCATCCACAACTTCCCTGGGCAACCTGTTCCAGTGCCTCACCACCCTCACAGGAAAGAACTTCTTCCTAATATCTCATCTGTATCTCCCCTCTTCCAATTTAAAACCATTCCCCCTCGTCCTGTCACTAGACTTCCTGACCAAGAGTCCCTCTCCAGCTCTCCTGTAGGCTCCCTTCAGGTCCTGGAAGGCTGCTCCAAGGTCTCCCTGGAGCCTTCTCTTCTCCAGGCTGAACAGTCCCAGCTCTCTCAGCCTGTCCTCATAGGAGAGGTGCTCCAGCCCTCTGAGCATCTTGGTGGCCTTGCACTGTTCCATGTTCCAGCATCTGCCTGTTGGGGTTCCTCTGTGGGAGTGGGTTGCAGCTCCAGCTGATGCCCTGAAAGTTTGTTAGCCAAGAGCCTCCTTGGTGCCGTATCTCCTGCTCCCCTGGCCAACAGAGGGCTTTTTTTACATTGTCTTAGGCTGAAGAAGTAATTTTTCAGCACAAGAAACGATGCAGAGTTTGATCTAGCGCTGCTGTGGTTCCAACTCCTTGCTCGGGCTCCTTTTGAAACAAGCCCTGAACCCATCACTGCTCGTATTTGAGGAGGCTGAGCAGTTGTCCAGCACGGTTTCTCCTTGCCCAGATCGGGGAGATGCTGAAGCAGCAGGGCTGGATTCTCCAGGGCTTCACCCCTTCTCCAGCTGGGAGGGCTGGACATCTCCTTCTCCCCTCTGGAGAGGGATCCATCCCAGCTTGAGATCCCTCTGGAGCTGGAGGCTTTGCTAACTGACCAGTGGTTGTGTAGTTCCACCAGCAGTTGTGCAATTCCACCTGCGGCCCTCAAAGAGGGAAAAGCTGAGGGCTTGGAAGAGCCTTTCTTCTTCCCAGCCAAAACTCCCAAGCTCCACTCAATGGTCTCTTGCAAAATTAAGCCTTTTCTAAAGGATCGTGGACCACTTAAGGATCTGTTCTTGTAGGAGCACTTCAGACAGGACCAGGGAGTGCCAGACACCCACCTGGATGGCCTTAAACCTATCCCTTGGGTCTTCTCCTACACCTGGGCTCTGCAGGACAAGGCGGCTGGGGGCCATCTCAGCTGGGGACATTGTGTTGCTGGAGTGGGATGGGATGGGATGGGATGGGATGGGATGGGATGGGCAGATCATCTTCTTAAGCAGCTCTCGGGCCTTGTTCATGGTGGCTTTCCAAATCTTGTGGTCCCAGGGCAACTCAGCAAACACCTGGTGGGGCCGGCACAGGGCAGCCTGTTCTCACTTGGTGAAAAATCAGGCTGCTCCTCGTCAGCCTGGGCTCGTGCTGGGAGAGGGAAAGGTGGGTTTGGGCCACCAGCATTTCCAACTCTGCTCCTCTGTCTAAAAGCTTTAGGCAAAATCCTCCTTTCTCCCCGCTGGCTGTGATGGAGTCGTGGCGGCTTCTCCCAAAGGCAGCGGCAGAGATAACCGATGCGTTCATTTGTGTGATTATATTTGGACGTTGGATTCTATAAATAGATTCAATTATCAAAATAGTTTGTCAAGTGCCTCCGGAGTGGCTGGAAAGCGGCTTCCTAAGTGTCTCTGGGCTTCTGTATGTAACTGACTCCTCGGCGTGGCGTGGACCTACCACTTAATGGTGAGCAGGGATTTACAAGAATTCTCTCCCTTGAAGCCTCCGGGAAACATCCTCACCAGGAAAAACCGCGCGTCTTTGCGCTTCCGAATGTGAAATTGCTCGGGTGACCCCTGTACCCTCAGACCCCTGCACTGGTGAACCGGCTGCTTTTAAAGGCTTTCGAAAGAGCAAAGTGTTTGGCTGTTCTCCCAGGGGCTTGGGGGTATTTTTTTCCCCTCGTGTCCCTACTTTTACTGATGCTCTTCCCTTCTCTCCTCAGGTCTGGCACCGAAGAAGGCAGCCATCACCGAGGTGAGATGTGTAAAGCTGGCCTCAAACCCCGCCTTGAGGAATGTGAACACAGAGCTCTAGATAACGCTTCTGCCTGGCTTTTTTTTTTTTTTTTTTTGAGCAAAGCAGGATTTAAAAATACATTTAAGATTACTGAAAATTTCATACCTGTTATTTGGAAGAAAGAAAACCAATGGCGGGTCTCTGGAGTTGCTGTGTTGGCATCAGCACCATCACAGAGGGGATGTGAAGGGATTATGCCCACCACGTGGCTGATTTTACCTGATTTTAGCCCTCCGTGGTGTCTGTAAGTGCGTGGCTGAGGGCACCTCTCCCACACCAGACCCTGCAGGGGATAAATTGGGCACCTCCAGGGTTCTGGGACTGTTCAGCCTGGAGAAGAGNCATGGCAGGGGGGTTGGAACTTGATGATCTTTAAGGTCCCTTCCAACTCTGACCATTCTGTGATTCTATGATTCTGTGTTGGGTCTCACCCACCCCTGGGAGTGAGTCGAGGGGGCTGTGATTCATGAAGCCCTAAAACAGGGGAACATCTCGAGGGACTGATACTCTCTCAGGCGTGTTGCAGGTTGCTGATTCACTGTCACCTTCTGGAGCAAAACCCTTCACAGTTGGCAGCAGGGAATCTGGTAGGAGGATCTGTGCCTGGAAGCTGTTCCCTGATGCCCACACTCTCGGTTTAGGGCACCACATTCAACAGATTTTTGTTTGATCTGATTTTCTGACGTACCCCTTGCCATTACTCACCTGGGATGATGAGCATTTGCATACGTGAAAAGCAGAATCTCCCCATAAAGCTGCTGGGGATGTGACACTCAGTTCTTTCTCACCTCCCCAGAAATAGGTGGAGTAGGAAGCTCAACTTTTGGGAAAGCTGACTGTTCAGTGCACAAATAGCCCTGCTTTTTCTTGCCCTGGAAACACAGGCACGGGTAGACAAGGGACCGCGGCAGAGGCTTTTGTTCTGGTGTTTCATACGATGGCAACTTGACCAGCATCTGTGGCCGCTGATTGCTTTGAGAGGAGGAGGATGAGCCGTGTGGTGAGGCAGGATGATCCAGCTGGAGCTTGCAGGTGACAGAGTGCAGCATTTTGGCTGGAAGCTGGAAGGAAAGGATGAGGTGGTCACATCTGCAGGAGGAGGGGTGCTCGGGAACAAGCTTGGCTGGGCTAAATGTTTAGGTTGGAGTGGAAAATAAGAATTTTTTTTGGAAGGAGAGAACTCAAAACTGCCCCTTAGTGCCAGAAATACAAGCAGTTTGACCAGAAATAGCTGCAAGCTCTTGATTAAAAGCTAAAACACAAAGAACTTCTGTGGCCTGAACAAAATTATACATTGTCTGCTGCAGACATTGGTTCTGAGAGCTGGGGCTGCGAGAGAGCGCCGCTTGAGAGAGTGACATAACACTGTCACCGGGGGAGTGACCTTGGATCTCCCCAAACGCTGCTGAAGGAACATCCAAAGCCCAGCTGTTCTTTGCCTCCAGATGTGGTTGGGGGCCGACGGGCAGTTTTAGCTGCTGTGGGAGCTGGGGAGGAGGGGAAGCCTTGCCCTGTGGCAGGGAATAGAGCCCCCACGCTCGGGGCTGCAAAAGGAGCTGTGTAGAACCCACAGAACGGGATGGCCTTGGCTGGGTGAAGGGCATGGACACAATCTGCTCCCGTCTGTGTCCGCACAAAAGGGCCCAGGCAGGCTGAGAGGCAGAAGAGGAGGAAGATGGGGTGGGTTTGTCCTCACTCTGAAGTGCTGGCAGCCCTGCAGCGGGTCTGTAAACTCTCTGCAAGGCTTCAGGAAGAGCCGGGTGTTGCAGCTCACCCCATGCAGGCTCATCCTTTCAAATTGTAAGCAAACAAGATCTCACTTACATGGATTCTCTCCCTGCGAGTGCTGGAGAGGGGTTGGATTCTCCCTACTCTCTGGCTCTTATTTCTCCAGTGAAGCACGAGGTATTGGTACAACACCTGAGGGCATGGGGTTTTTAAGAATAAAGTTCTCTTGCTCTTTGATTTAATTCATCACTATGTTAAATCAATGAGAAGCCGCGGTCAGGCAACCGCTGTGGAGTCTTGGCAGTTGGGAAACAAGGTGTTTTTCCTGAGCTCAGCATCTTTGCTGAGGGCTCGGCCTGGTTAGAACTGAGGGTGTCACAGTGGGATATTCTAACACCTCTCATCTTGAGGGATGTTGGATGAGGCAAACAGCCTTGTGTAAGGCTTCCCGGAGCCAATTACACCTGTTTGCACTCTGCAGAGTGTTCTCCAGTGATGCCCATGGTGGTGTGGCTGTGCCTCTGCCTCTTCTTGTTGGCCTGGCCAGCTTCCCCTCCGGGCTTTAGCCACGCTCTTTCCTTGCAGGGACCAGGGCAGCCTGGCCAAGGGAAGAAGATCGGTCATCGAAGTGTTGATGCGTCTGGTGAAACCACCTACAAAAAGGTTTGGGTTTGTGGCAGCTGGGGGTGGGTGGCAGCCGGAAAGGAGGAGCTGGGGGCCCGAGGTCTGCGCTGAGGCAGCCGAGCTTTCCTGGCTGGGTTCGGTAGCGGCCACCAAGCTGGTTCAGATCTTATGCAGCACCTTTGTACTGCAGAACCTTGCAAAGGGCAAACCTGCTGGGAGCCTGAATCCCTCCTGGCAGCAGCTGGTTGAACTTGTTTGGCAGTACACAGTGCCTGAGACAACCCCCTAGGAGCCGCAGTTGTGTTATAGGGGATGTCATGGCCATAATCTGCTGCAAAATGCTCACAGACTGCTCTCTTCTTTCTGCCAGACCACCTCGTCCACCCTAAAGGGGGCCATCCAGCTGGGGATTGGATATACCGTTGGCAACCTGAGCTCCAAGCCAGAGAGGGATGTCCTGATGCAGGACTTCTACGTGGTGGAGAGCATTTTTTTCCCGAGGTAAAGGAGATGGGGAAACAACATGGACGGATGAGTTCATTTCTTTTCCTCTCGCTGATTTTTTCAAGAGAGCTTCCATCTGCCTTAAGAGCACAGAGTTGGATGCTCTGAATATTTTAAATATGCATCGATTACGTACAGACGTAACAGTGGGAAGTGTTAGGTTCTGCAGCACGCTGGCTTGCCTGAAATGTAAGATGCAGCACCGTGTGCTTGGCTCTGTTGGCCCTCCTACGTGCTTTGCTTTCTACCTGTCCGTGTAGAATTTCTTCCATAAAATTATCCCATGTTTTCAGGTGGAAGAAACTCAGCTCTGCACATAAACAGAGCTCACACAAGCTGTATTCTCGGTGGAAATATCTTCTGCTTGGCACGTGGTGGTTCCTTGCGTTATTTGGAAACAGTTTTTTGGCAGCTAATTTAAAATCTATTTTCCTGTTGTTCTGCTGCAGAAGAAAGATATTTTGTCTTTGTTTCTAAGTCAGCGTTTTGCAAGGCTCAGCTCTTCTGAAATATAGAGTAGGTTTGATGTGCCTGTAGATGGCTGGTGGTAACGCGGGGGCTCTGCTCCTGTCCCCTCTGTTCTCTGCAGCGAGGGCAGTAACCTCACCCCGGCTCACCATTACGCTGACTTCAGATTCAAGACTTATGCACCAGTGGCTTTTCGGTACTTCCGAGAACTCTTTGGGATTCGTCCAGATGATTATTTGGTATGGATATCTTTTTTGGATTTCTCTGTCTTTCCTTCATTATTTGAGATAACATCTAAGAGAAACTCAAGAAATTTGGCCCTACATCAAGGCTGCCGGCGGTTCTTGCCTAAAAGGGACAGAAAAGAGTTGAGGAATGGTTCTGATCCCAGCAAGGAGCAGGAACAGGCTGTGGATTTAGGGCCTCTGTTTGGTTTTGGAGGAGATCCGGTGCAGATCCCAGCAAGACCAGCATCGCTCAGCCCCAGCCTGTGTTTGCTAAGAGGCAGCTGGGGGCTTACGCTGGAGGGGAGGGAAGTGATGTGACACAAGGTGTGTTGTGTAAGCTCTGCCTTGGGGTTCCCTCTGCGCTTGTGGTGACAATAACTCACTGTGTTTACAAGCAGAAGGAGTTGTGTTGTTCTGCTGGGTGCAACCCTGTAGTGTCCCCTGGGGCTCTGAGGACAAAGATGGGAATTTTTCCTTGTGTACTCACTCAAGAGCTATGTGAGTGCAGTTATTTTAATCGTCTTACAAAGACAGACTGAAATACAGCTTGTTCTCGTGCTCAGAAAGCTTCTCAGAGCTGGAAAGGCTGTTTTTAAAATACTTAGTAGTACAAACTGTCAGGGCTTAGAGAACACTGGAGTTGAATTTGGTCCCTGGCATGTGTGTGACGTCCTGCTCTTAAGAAAAGGACATTTGTTGCACTGGGCAAGGGAAAACATCCAAACGAGTGCACGCCCTCTCCCTTTTTTAATAGCCTTTTGTGTTTTTTTTCTGGGTTCAGCTGTAGAGCTGTAGAGCAGGGTAATCACAGCTGAACACCTACAACTGGAAACAAATCTGTGCCGTTGCACGGTTTGACAGTAACACAGTCCCTGTCTGTGCTGGCTGGTTTGATGAGTGGCGCAGAACCTGGGTGAGGTGAAGAGCCCACAAAGGTCACGGCTCTGGTTTGTTGCTTCTGCTTCCTCTGATTCTCTCTTGCCTGCCACAGCAGCAAATGCCTTTAATTATGCATGAGATAATTAACTTGATAAAGTCTCGGATTGTTAATCTGTGCAGGGCTGAGGGCTGTTTTCAGTATGTAATGATGAGCGTTTGATTTGTTGCTCCGGTTCTGTCCCTCGCCCCACCTCCCTCTCCCCATCTGGCCTCTTGCCGTGGTGCTGCCCTGCACCCCCTCGGAAGGGGCATGTGTGTGGGTGTGCTTGCACTTTCTTCTTTTTTTTTTCCTTGTTCTTTTTCCCCCTGCTGTTTTTGGGGGGGTTTGTCCTCATTTGAGGACTTGCCGTTTGCATCTTGGTGTCTAGAAGTGACCTCCCGGTTCGGTTCTGGCTGCGGTTCCCCTGGCTGTGCTCACACAGCGCTGAGCCCTCTTCTTATCTGGGCACCGGGTATAATCCTTTTCCTGTATTTCTGGCAGGATTGGAGGGGTGAGAGATGTGGCTGTAAAAATCCTCGTGTCACAGGGGAGTAGGAGGTCAGGGGAGGCCGGGAACAGGCAGTGCCTCCCGCTCCCTGCAGCGTGGTGCGTGGTACCCTGAGCAGGCTGTCGTGTCTCTTTTCGTCTGCGCTGGTGGTAACGTGCTGAGAGAAACCTGAATGTGATACACACACCATGGGGAAACATAAGATGTCATTATGGAGCCTGGATGTTACTGAAAGCAGGTTATTAGCTTGGTTCTGAGCAGCTGGGATGCTCCGAACTGTAATCTCGGTCTCTAATTGTAAATTGTCCATCAGCTTTGCTGCTCAGACCTAACCCATAATGAAAATAGTTCTCACTTAAGCTTTGCTACCCCTTAATCTCCCAGGGAGAGAGCACGCAGGGGATAGCCCTCAAGGGCGTAGAGCTCAGTGTGCAATGAGTGGGGGCTAAAAAGAATCATCTTCTTTTTCTCTTCCTCCCCAGTATTCGTTATGCAACGAGCCTCTGATAGAGCTGTCAAACCCCGGTGCCAGCGGCTCCCTCTTCTACGTCACCAGCGACGATGAGTTCATCATAAAAACTGTGATGCACAAGGAAGCTGAATTCCTACAGAAGCTCCTCCCTGGCTACTACATGGTGTGTATCGCCCAGCACCTGGGAGCCCTGGCTTGGGTTGCTGGTGGCAGCTTTTCCATCCGAAGCATCGCACGGGGCATGTCCCCCAGCTGGGTCCCTGTTCCGGGGACGTCATGAAGCCAGGCCCAGAAGCACAAATCCTGCCAATTATTTCATAGAATCATAGAATCATCCAGGCCGGGAGAGACCTCCAAAGTCATCTAGTCCCACCTTCTCACAGTCGCAGGGACACCCCCAACCAGCCCAGGTTGCCCAGGGCCTCATCCAACTTCCCCTTGAGTATCTCCAGGGAAGGGGCCTCAACCACCTCCCTGGGCAACCCGTTCCAGTGTGCCACCACCCTCAGAGGGAAGAACGTGTTCCTAATATCCAACCTAAAGCTGCTCTCCTCCAACAAATACATTGCCCCTCATCCTGTCACTGCAGGCCTTTGGAAACAGACTCTCCCCAGCCTTCCTGGAGCCCCTTCAGATCCTGGAAGGCTGCTGTGAGGTCTCCTCGGAGCCTCCTCTTCTCCAGGCTGAACAGCCCCAGCCCCCTCAGCCTATCCTCGGAGCAGAGGTGCTCCAGCCCCTTGAGCATTTTCCTGGTGCTCCTCTGGACCTGTTCCATCAGGTCCATGTCCTTCCTATACTGAGGACTCCAGAGCTGGACACAGGGCTCCAGGTGGAGTCTCATCAGAGCAGAGTAAAGCAGACTCTGGGAGTAAACTTGAGGCAGGTAATTGTGCTGTAGCTCATTGGCACGTTCTGGCCTGGAAGTGGCTTCCCGGATGCGTGTTTCTGGGTGTCCTTTTCCCTGCAGTGGCTCATTCTTCGCTTGGTGCTGTGTCTGCCTGGCTTAGAGGGTGACTGGTGATGGCCATGACCCAACCATATTGGTTTTGTGGGGAAGCCACAGCTCTCCCTGGACATCTCCCATGGCTGTTGTGTAACAGACCTGACCTGAAGGCAGATGCTGGATGTCCTGGCTCCGTACTGAGCTCAGAATCCCTGCACTGGCACATCCACTCTGCTGCAGGTGGCTCTTGCCTGAATGCCAGCTCTGGCAGGGCAATATATTGAGAACCCCCCCAACGACTTGTGTGTGGTGACAAGTAGTAAATGGGAACCAGACCCATTGCTTGGCTGTGCACAGGGTCCAGCTCTCTCGAGATGAAGGCACTGAAACTCGGTTGGAACCACCCAGGGGTTTGTTTGCCCTGGGGATGCTGAGGAGAAGGCGATGGCAAACGCTGTTTGATGCTGCCACATGGGTGTGCGTGTTGCAGGGGGTTTGTTGTATGTGATCGTGCACTGATTTCATGGAATCACTTGTCTCAATGTGATTTCACAGGGGCAAATGTACCGAAGTGAGGCGGGGTCTTGGGTGTCTGTGTATGACTGAGCACCAGTTGCTTCTCTTGGAAGTGGCAGTCGAGTTCCTGGTCAGGATGAGCTTTCTTGGAAGGTGCTGCCTCTTGAACACCATAGAATCACAGAATGGCTTGGGTTGGAAGGGGCCTTAAAGATCACCCAGTTCCAACCCCCTGCCCTGGGCAGGGACACCTCCCACCACACCAGGTTGCTCCAAGCCCCATCCAGCCTGGCCTTGAACCCCTCCAGGGATGGGGCAGCCACAGCTTCTCTGGGCAACCTGGGCCAGGGTCTCACCACCCTCACACCAAAGAAGTTCTCCCTGAGATCTCATCTCCATCTCCCCTCTTTCAGTGTCAAACCCTTCCCCCTCATCCTAGGGCTCCCCTCCTTCATCACGAGTCCCTGGAAGGGGCTCCAAGGTCTCCCTGGAGCCTTCTCTTCTCCAGGCTGAACCCCTCCCAGCTCTCTCAGCCTGTCCTCCCAGCAGAGGGGCTCCAGCCTTCCCAGCATCTCTTCCCTAATGTAGGTCATGTATCAGGTGGGGGGTTTTGGATGGGGCTGGCCAACCATCAGCCCAACCAGTTAAACTGACCTGGGCAGAGTTGCTGCTACTTGTTGTACTGCTCCTGTGCGGGGGGTTGCTGTGATGCTAGACGGGATCTCTGCCAGTCTTGGAAACCCCACCCGGTTTCCAAGGATGCAGTGGGGAGGGAGCAGTGCAGGTGGGGAGGGAGCAGAGCAGGTGTTGTCCTGATGTACTTTGAATTGGGCAAGTGCTTTCTGCTTTTGGCCTTGCTGCTCTGCTGCTTTCAGCTTGCACCGTGTTGAAGAGCTCACTCCTGTGCTCAGTTGGGTGAGAAGAGGAAATTTTGGATACAGTCGTGCTTCTGCTGTCTGTCTGTCAGAGGATCTGTCAGCTCTGGGCCTTTCTTTCCTAGCGTGCAGAGATGTTCTGTTTTCTTCCCAAATTTTCCCAAAGCTGAACAAGCAAATCATGCCTGTCATGTCCTTCCTAATAATGCTGCTGCCTAAAAAAAGGACGTGATAGCAGATCAGGATATCCGTGCTCTCTGGCCAACTGGGTTTTATAAAGCAAAGCTGCAAAAGGAGCAGAAAATTGATGTTTTGTTTAAAAAATACCGTGTCCCTGGTTTATTCTGGGCTGGAGAACAGCTCTTGATTTCTGACACTTCTGAAGAGATGAAGATAGCTGTTATTTTTAAACTTGAAGTTCCCACTTATTGTGTTTATTTCTCTTCCAGTTTGTTTTCCCTTTTTTTAGCTGCTGTTGATGGGGGAAAGCGGGGAATTTCTGGACTTGGTTCTTTGCCCAGAGAGTGCTGAACATCTCATTCCCTGTATTCAAGGCATAGTGGTATTTTCAGGTCCTAAAGCCACTGAAGTGCAAGAGTTTGTCAGATGTGGACAGTCAGCTCTTACGTAAAGTTCAGAAAATCTCTTGGTGAAAAACCCCGAGTCTGACTGCTCCCAGACCTGTAACCGTGCCGTGTGTTGAACGCAGCAGGAGTTTTTCCTGCCAAAAAATGACCTTTCGCTGTGCTTTTGTTCCACTCCTGCTGCAGAACCTGAACCAGAACCCCCGGACGCTGCTGCCGAAGTTTTACGGACTCTATTGCGTGCAGTCGGGGGGCAAAAACATCCGCGTGGTCGTGATGAACAACATCCTGCCTCGCGTGGTGAAAATGCACCTGAAGTTTGACCTGAAAGGCTCCACCTATAAACGCCGGGCATCCAAAAAGGAGAAAGAAAAGTCCAGCCCTACTTACAAGGATCTCGACTTCATACAAGACATGCCCGAGGGCCTGATGCTGGATGCAGACACCTTCAGTGCCCTGGTGAAGACATTGCAGCGGGACTGTCTGGTAAGGAGGGGACAGTCCTGGGGAGGAGGTTACTGAAGGTCTGTGGCTCTCAGGCATGAGGAAGAGCCAAATGCTTGAGACCCTTGTTAATCTGCTATCCCCAAAGCAGGATAAATCCCTTCTACTGCCCTCTTCCCCGAAAGCAGAGCAGTGGAGCTGCACGGTGTGACAGCCTCTGAGGGCTCAGGCTGTTCCTTTGCCTGGCACGTCAGGTTGTAGAAGCTCGTTCTGCTTGTGACTGGGCTGTTGGGACTAAATGCATTAGTCCTACACAGTGTGCAGCAGATCCGTGGTACACCACAAGCTTTCAGCCCTCTGGGTTCATTGTGGGGTGGCAAAACTCTATGCAGTCAAGTCCAGAGGTGACTGTTGGCTCAGGAACGTTGAGGCTCTGGTGGAGGAGTTGGCAGTGGGAATGTGGACGGGTTGTTGCGTGCTTTGGGGTCTGTGTTGGATTTGAGCTGCTGGCCTGATACTATCTATTTGTTCTTAAACTCGATGCTAACGTGTAGGTGTTGGAAAGTTTTAAAATCATGGACTACAGCCTCCTGCTTGGAGTTCATAACATAGACCAGCAAGAACGGGAGCGACAGTCCGAGGGAGCCCACAGCACATCGGATGAGAAGCGCCCCGTGGGGCAGAAGGCACTTTACTCCACGGCCATGGAGTCCATCCAGGGTGGGGCCGCCCGGGGGGAGTCCATAGACACAGATGACACGTAGGTGACAACTTGGTTCCCTCAGGCTGCTGGGAGGGGAGAAGTGGAGTCTGGAACAGTAAATCCCCAGCTGAGGCCCAGCTGAAGTGTTGGAGCGAGTGTCTCTCCCGGGGGTTGTGGTACTGCAGCGTGGAGGGAACAGGGGAAACTGGGGAGGGGAACATCTGTGTGAGACTCCAGCCTCACAGGAATCCCTCTCCTGTGGGTTATCATCTGCTGTAACAGCCTCTGAACATCCACCTGTACCCTGGGGAGGAGAAACTAGCTCAGTTCTAGCTCAGTATCCAAATACTGGAGTGGAAGCAGGGATCAGCCTGTCCCATGGAGTCTGTTCTCCATCGCTCCATCTTTGGAAGCCCTGGCAGTACCCTGAGGGCATCCCAGTGCAGTTGGCAAAGATCAGTGCAGCCAAGTGCTGGAGTAACTGGTGGAGCTGTGGGGTGAAGGGGTTACCCAAACCCGGTCCTGTGCCCGATGGGTGGCTCTTGGGCTGCAGGCAGCTCTTGTGGTTGTGACTCTGCCTCTCCGGACCCAGGCTGCCGGGACAAAGAGGGAGAGGTTGCTCTTTATTGCTCCTGAAACCAGCTGCTCCAGTTCTGATGGAGGATGAGTCACAGTGGAGCCAGGATGGCACTTTGGTGTTTCCATTCTTTCAAGTAGCATCAGTAATTGTGGTGCCTGCCTGACACCTGGGTGCTTTAGCTGGGTGCTGGTTGCTGCACAGATGTCAGCGTGGATGGGAC
Organism: Thinocorus orbignyianus; assembly: GCA_013400375.1. Taxonomy (NCBI): domain Eukaryota; kingdom Metazoa; phylum Chordata; class Aves; order Ciconiiformes; family Thinocoridae; genus Thinocorus; species Thinocorus orbignyianus. The sequence continues at coordinate 24,493 of VXBW01008540.1, read as the reverse complement.
TGGAAATACCCCTGTCCTTAAGGGTTTGCTGCCCTGACAGGCAGACAGCACACATTGACCTGAGAAATAATATTCCAGTCCTTGGAATAAAATGTCCTGTAGCTAAGAAAAAATGATGTGGTGCTTTCTGGCCCAGGCAGAAGCTGTTCCACACGACGTGGTCCCTGTCCTGATGGCTGGTGGTCAGTGGTGCAGCCCCAGGGACACCTTGTGCAAGGTGGCCGGGGTCAGAAGGTGACTTTCCGTGGCTGTGCACAAAGTGACTCTATAAGTTTTGGGTTGTATCCAACCACCGCATCAGAGCCCTCTTTCCAGGGCAGCTGTTGGTCCTTCCGTGGGGCTTTTACAGCCTCTGGTTTTGGGGCTGCACTCACTGAGGTTCTGTTTCACCTGCAGGATGGGAGGAATCCCAGCTGTGAACGGCAAAGGGGAGCGTCTCCTGCTACACGTAGGAATCATAGACATCCTTCAGTCATACAGGTGGGTAACTTTGCACTCTGTCCTTTAAGTGTGTTAACATCTGTTTTAATACTGAATGAAAGCGGGAAGATTTTCCTGAAGAGTTTGATAGCGAGCGGGCAGGCTGCCTGAAGCTGTCTGGGGGCTGTGGATTTTCATCCTGTCCTTAGAAGAGCTGGTGACACAGAACCATTTTTTCTAAGATATAATGAGTTGCTCATAAAGAAGTTTCCTGGCTCTGTGCCTCCGGTGGGTAGTGCATCTCCAGGTGATTTTCTGTCTCTCTTCCAGCCCAGCTCCTCCTTCTCTGTAGGGCTCCCGGGCCGCTCTGACCCACAGCTGCTGTGCTCAGTTGGCCTCTCTTGGCTACACTGGGGATGAAGGAGGGATCGTTACAGCTCAATGATCTCTCCTGTGTGAGGTGTCAAAGGTACAGAGTACCTGCCTGAATCTGCCTCTTGCTTTTTTTCTCCCCTTTTCCTGGAATTAGGTTCATCAAGAAGCTGGAACATACCTGGAAGGCCCTTGTCCATGATGGGGTGAGTGCCTGTCAGAGGCAGGAATTGTCCAAGCAGGATTGACCTGCCTTGGCTTCGTTTGTGCTGGTTGGTGAGGATCACCTTGCTATTTATAGTGCCTGAACTGGCACAGCTGAAGCCCAGGACAGGAGCAGCTCTTGCCCCTGGTGCCTGCACAGCGCGTAGTGCTGCTCGCTCCCAGTCGGGTTTTCCTGCTCACTCCACCTCCTCCCGTGCTCCGCTGCCGTGCACCAGCTTTCCTCCCCTGTCCCATCTGTCAGCATCCTCCTCCCCAGGCACTTGTGTCCCTGTCAGAGCCCTGCCTTTGCTCTCTTTGGTGATTGACTGTGTTTCCACTCCAGTAAGTTATCTGTTCATAAACCCCTGTCAGTTCTCCCTCTCCTGCAGCTGCAGCAGCCCAGGAGTGTGTTTAAGGAAAGAGCGACCTTGGGTGGGGAAACCACATTCCAGCATTGCGTATCCCGGCTTCCCTTAAAAAATAAGGCAAAGGAAACACGGAGATGCCAAGTCATGGTAGCACAGTCGAGTATCAGAAATGGAGACAGCTTCAGTTTTGCTATTTTTAAACAAAATGTGCAAAATGGTTTAAATCTACGGAGCAAAAGGGCTGAATTTTGATGCCTGTGTCCTATGCGGAGGTACCCAGGTGTGCTCTGAGTGTCAGAGATGTTATGTGTTTAATCACGCCAATATTTGAAAAATCCAGGAAGTCGACAGAGGGATAAAAATCACCCAAATCCATTATAAAATGACAGCAAGAATATAATCAAATGCAATCAAATCAAAGGCAACGCTTCGGGCTTATTTATGGCATTAATCAGATCGTTTCAGTTCAGCCTTTCCATTTTAAGGCTCTATCGGTGCTAAATGTTGGAATAAAAAAGACTGCATTGGGTGTTAGAGAAATTCTGCCTGGAGGGATCATTTTGAAATTAAACAATTGCTTCTTGCCTTCGTAGGACACGGTGTCAGTACACAGACCCAGCTTCTACGCAGAGAGGTTCTTCAAATTCATGACCAACACGGTGTTTCGAAAGAATTCCTGTAAGTACCTCATCCCAGAGCTGTTGCCCTCATGGGTGTGGGAGAGGCAGAGCCTTATCTCCGTCTTGCTGCTTTAAGTCCACGTGGAGAGTTCCTGGGCTGGAGCCTGAGCAGGATTTTCCACTGTAATTTAGAGCAAAGCCAGGGAACTGCAAAGCCCTCGTGTTGTCCCGGCTTGCTTTGATCTGCTGAGAACTCCCACCTGGGGCTCTCCTGCAGCCTGATGCCAGCTCAGCCCTTCGGAGGTGGCACATGTGTGTGCGTCCCAGGGGCAGAGGCATCTCCCTGTGGAGGGAAAAGTGCCTTTGGAGTGACAGTAGTTGATGGTGGGTGGTAATTTCATCTTCTCTTTCGCTCTCCTTGTCCAGCTCTGAAGTCATCTCCCTCCAAGAAAGGGCGCAGTGCCTTGCTCGCCGTCAAGACGGCTGGTCCCACAGCAGCGTTCTCAGCCAGCCAGCTCCCCTCCGAGAAGGATGAAACACAGTATGATCTCCGTGCAGCCAGGAGTTACCCCACGCTTGATGATGAAGGTACTGGTTGGTCTCTTTTGGTGGCCGATGGCTGTGTGATCCCCCTCTTTCCTAGCAGTCCCTTAGGATCCTCCCCTGTTCTCGTCAAGTTCCCCGCTGTGCACCGACCTTGTTGTCTTTGAGCAATAGCTCTTCATCGCTTGTCTCGCTGTGCTTTGCAGGTGCTAAACTTAACCAGGACAGGGGAGAAGGTAAGAGCGTATCGTTTTGTCACAGCTGCAACAATTAGTTGATGAGGGAAGGGACATCTCTGCAGCAGAGAAGACCAAATTCCTACTATGAGGCACTCTATGATTCTGCAGTAAAACCGGTCACTTGTGTCACTGCTGCATGGCAGCCGCTGCCAACTGGCACCAGCAGTCACAGCCCAAAAGTGATCAAAAAGTCGTATTTTCCACCCTTAAAAGGAAAAAAAAAAAGACCAGGGGGACACACTGGGAAGTGCAGGACTCTGCTGACAGCGTTTGGGCAGGTTTAACCAGCAAGATCTTGCTCTTGAAAACAGAGCGATGGGCTGGTTCTGTGCTGCCCTCGCAGCACGCCCACCCGGGGGGCTGTGGCGAGGGACGGGCTCCTCCAGGGTTAGATTCCTGCCCGTGCGGAGCAGGCAGCACTCGATTCATCTCCTGATTCACTGAGATGTTTATCTCTGGTGACCCAAGCCTTTAATCCAGCTTTGGTTACCAGTGAGATGCCTTCATTGGCATTACGTTGGGCGCGGCGGCTGCGGGAAGCAGTGCTTGCTGGCTCTCCGTAGAGGATGCCTGGGGAGAAGCTGCTGCTGTCCTGAGCCCGGCTCAACTTCTTGTCTGGTTGTGGGTTTTAAGTGACCGGTCTCTTTGAGGGTGTGGGTTGATGGTGGAACAGCCTCTCACGGGGCTGGCGTAGGTGAGGTGTTTGGTGTTTCACCTACTCACCTCTTTTCTTCCTGCATTCTCCTGCTCTCCGCTCCGGGCCACAGGCCGGCCAGACCTGCTGCCCTGCACACCTCCTTCCTTTGAAGAAGCTACCACGGCCTCCATAGCCACGACACTCTCTTCGACATCTCTCTCTGTTCCTGAACGATCCCCTTCGGAGACCTCTGAGCAGCCCCGGTACAGGTGAGGACAGCTTCATCCCCCGCTCCCACTGGCATCAAGCGGTTGCCGTTCCTCTCCGTGCTGCAGACCTTGGTCAGGCAGCCCCATGCTCTGGAATGCTAATGGCCGATTTTAATTAAATCTCTCCTGGGAGCAAGCAGACACAGCTTTGATGGGATTAATTACTACTGGGAGAAGTGTCAGCTGTTAAGTAGAACGTCTCCCTCGTGGGGTGGGGCAGTTAGATTTGGGGGCAGTGTAGGATTTCTGTCCTAAATGGCTTCTCAGACTCTACTGTTCTGGTTTCTTTCTGCAGGAGGCGCACACACTCCTCAGGGCAGGATGGCAGGTGAGAAGTGTCTCATCTCCTCTTGTGCTGCTGCTGCTGCACGAGAGACCTCACATTTGTGACACGGTCCTCTGCAGAACGATGAGCTGCTGCCTGCAAGCAAACGATCTCCATTCCTTACACAGAATTGTCCTTACAAGCAGATCTCTGAGCTTTGCAAGGAATCTTAAATATTAATCATAGAATCATAGAATGGTTAGAGTTGGAAGGGACCTTAAAGATCACCCTGCCCTGGGCAGGGACACCTCCCACCACACCAGGTTGCTCCAAGCCCCATCCAGCCTGGCCTTGAACCCCTCCAGGGATGGGGCAGCCACAGCTTCCCTGGGCAACCTGTTCCAGTGCCTCACTACCCTCACACCAAATAACTTCTTCCCAAGATCTCATCTAAATCTCCCCTCTTCCAATTTAAAACCCTTCCCCTTTGTCCTGTCCCTCCACTCCCTGACCAAGAGTCCCTCTCCAGCTCTCCTGGAGCTCCCTTCAGATCCTGGAAGGCTGCTCCAAGGTCTCCCCGGAGCCTTCTCTTCTCCAGGCTGAACAGCCCCAGCTCTCTCAGCCTGTCCTCACAGCAGAGGTGCTCCATCCCTCTGATCATCTTGGTGGCCCTGCGCTGGACCTGTTCCAACAGTTCCATGTCCTTTCTGTGTTGAGGACTCCAGAGCTGGACACAGGACTCCAGGTGGGGTCTCACAAGCACAGAGTAGAGGGGGAGAATCACCTCCCGTGACCTGCTGCTCACACTTCTTTTGATACAATAACCCTGTTATTTAATAGGAAAGGGTCTGGGAAGTCTACGAAGGACAGAGTTGTCCGAGTTTTCCCTCTCAACCAGCACCAGAATCAAGGAAAGTCATTTATGTCCCCTTCTGGGCAAATGAGCCTTGGTAGCAGGAACCTTCCTCCTCTGCATGTCCCTGCTGCCTGGGTGCTGTGGCTGTGAGTGTGGGAAAGGGCTTTGCTTTTGGGATCCCAGAGAAGTACCTTGGGTACTTTGAGGGGTGCTTTTTCCATCCTGCAGTGATAGGTGGCTCAGAGCTAAGGGCAAGGCAGGACAGAAATCCCCTCCTGCATAGGGATGTCTGGAGTTAGAGGCTGACCTCATGTAATTATCTTGCATATTTTTGCACTGGTAAAAATGACCCTGTTGCCTGTGTCAGTGGGACCCGTGTGAGGGCCCTGCCTTTGCTGCTGGTTCTGCCCTGGCTTTCCAGGACATCTTGTAAGTGGAGTAGGCACAGGCTTTGAAATGCACATCAAAGACTCAGTCTTGGGATCTGCCGTAGCCAGAGGAGCTGCCGGACAGGCTGACGTCCGCTCTCCTTGCGGCCGGCGTTTGGTGCTTCACAGGGAGGCAAAGGCTTTGGAAGAGGAGGGTTTGCACAATCTTAGTCTTACATCTCCCCTCGTTTTAGCTTGTAGTGATCTGCTGAGCTTCAGACCACATACACCATGAAAAAAAGATCCCTTTCTGTTGTATTTCTTATTTCTCTACTCTGCGCTTGTACCCCTCTGCTCTGCGCTTGTGAGACCCCACCTGGATCCTGTGTCCAGCTCTGGAGTCCTCAACACAGAAAGGACATGGAACTGTTGGAACAGGTCCAGCGCAGGGCCACCAAGATGCTCAGAGGGCTGGAGCAGCTCTGCTGTGAGGACAGGCTGAGAGNTGATTCTATGAAAATACCTCTGGATGCTGCATGTCACTGAATCGTGGTAAATTCCTCTCACTGGAGGGTGAGGAATTTCTGATGATTTGCAGCACTTGTTGAGGTGTCAGGCTCCTGTGAAGCACCTCACCCTTGTCTGAAATTGATGCAAATTGGAGACTTCATCCGAGGCAGCAGTGGTGGGACCCATCTGGCAAAATGCAGTGACTTTACCCAGGTTACACCCATGGCACCTAATGGAGGGAGCTGCTGTGGGGTGTGACTTCATCCCGAAATAGGTCAGGAGGATCACAGTGACTGTCCCTGGACTGCACGGGGAGCTTAGTGCCTTGGTCAGAAGGAGATCTGGCTGTCACAGATCTGCCACGGCTACAGCCACCCCACACAGCTGTGCCCATCTTTGCTGTTTTTTGCCTGGTTTCTCCACTTGTGGTGCTGGCATCTCAGCGTGGCCTTTCCAGGGGAGCAGGGCCTCGTGTGTTTGTAGAGCTCTCTCTGATTCCCTGGTGAAAGCCAGTGCCAGAACAAACTTCTTAAAGCATGAACTTACATTCCTGAGCTGAAATGAAAAAGGCCTTATCCAATTTGGTCAAGAATGTGTCACACCTCTGATTATTCTAATCTGCTGGGGAATTCCCTCTGGGTTTCTGAGATCTCCACCCTGCCGGGAGGAGAGGAGTGAGATCCTCAGGCTGGGCAGGAGAGCCGCCTGCTGGCTCCGGCCGGGGACGAGGCAGGATGGTGCTGCTGATGGAGCTGGTCCTGGCTGAGATGTGCCCTGGGCTTGGCAAGCGGCCGCTCCTCTGTCCCGTGTGGGCGATGGAGCCAGCCCTGCCAGGGCAAGCAATTACCTTAATAGCGCAAGGTGTTAAACAGGCTGTCACAAACAGCCCCTGAGCACGCGGATGAATCTGATGTGAGCTGCTTTGGTGCTCTGGGAAGAGGTTGGAGGCTTTGGGCCTTGCAGTTGATAGATGATGCCAGGCTCACTCTGGACACGGGGTTTCCCCAGAGGCCAATTCTCCCCTTTCCTCCTGTGCTCCATCTGACACTGCCCCTCTCTTCTGTGGCCCTGGCTAATTAATCCCTTCCCTCTTGTCCTCTTTTCTTGCCTCGTTAGTCTTGCGCACTGCGACCTGACAGGACTGGCTCTTTTGCCTGGGAGTTGTGGTGATCCAAATCCTCAATCCTGAGAAGTCTGATGGCTCCTCCAAGCCTAAATTGGTAGCAGGGGCTGTGCCGGGGGCTCAGTGCCACAGGTGCCTGGCAGCCACAGGCTGGGGCACACCCACACAGCTCGCTCCTTGGGAGGCTCAGGACTGATTCAGGCTAAGATAAAATTGAGGACTCTGCATGACTAGTGCCCAACTGAGCCACTGGGCCTCTTCTCTTCGGTTTCCAGGTCACACGAGGAGGTGCGGGTTGAGGAGGAGCTTCAGCAGATCAGCGTGGAGCTGGAGCCCAAGTGTGACGTTGAGATTGTCGCTCCCAAAGAAGATGAGAAAGAGTGAGTGTTGCGGAGCGTTGGGCGGTTCTGCGGAGCCTGCCTGCTGTCCTTTGGGCTGTGGCAGCTCCCGCTGGGGGCTGACTCTGTTGGGGCACCAGCTTCCCTGTGATGCTGAGCTGACCTTTCTGGATGTGACAGTGGAGCATCTTCAGCTCCTCTGTAGTGAATCCTACAGCCTTGTTTGCTCCTTTTCTGGTCACAGTGACTACACTGTCATTTCTTCCCCCCTCCAGAGAGGCGGCTTCTTCAGCCTGTGCCATTGTAACATCCACAGCCACGATAGAGGTGGAGACGGCCAGCCAGGCCTCCGAACCAGCCAGCCAGGCCTCGGATGAAGATGATGTGCCAGTCACAGACATATACTTTGTAAGATCCCTTCTCCTCCTGGCTCATTAGGGGTGTGATGGGAAAGGCTGGATAAGGCTCTAACAGTCTCCGTTTCAGGCAGTGGGGTGCAGGGCAGTGTCTGCCCCGTGCTGTCTTTGCCTTGAGCACCTCAAGGTCTTAATGCTGGAAGGGTTTTTGAGTGCAGGGAACTGGATTAACCCTTGGAGAACTCAAACCAGCATCTAGCAGGGCTGACACGGGTGGCCCTGCGCTGTGGATGTAGTGTAGGTGTGCTGCTCTACTTCCAAGCACGAGCGCTGAAGGGCTTATCTGGGCCAGCATGTTCCTCCCAAGACCAGCCAAGGAGAAGCGTAGGTGGAACTGAGAGGTTTTTCCTTCCTCAGCCAGAGGGCCCAGCTGCTTCCCTGGGCACAAACGTGCCAGAAGGGAGGTGGTTGTGCTGGGGCTGACCCTGGGCTCTGGTGAACTCTGGCTTTTCCTTTCCCTGCAGGCAGATGCGTTAGGTGATGCAGAGGAAATCTAGTGCTGAGACAGGGAGTAAGTGAGGTGGTTGCTGGTTGGCAGCAGAGTGCGGTGGAGCCTGGCGCTGTGTTCCTCAGCCAGCTCTCGCAATGCCTGAGCAGCTTCTGCAGACCAGAGAAGACTTGCTTCTTTCTTAGCAATATGTACCTGCCCGGTGGATTCCGAGCAGAGCTGAGGGTCTGACCCATGAGCGTTCTCCTCCACCCCTGGGTGCTGGAACCTTCTCATGGAAAGAGGTGCCCAGTTCTGATCCACTGCCATCAGTGACGTGACAGCAGAGATGAGCTGAGCCCGTGTGATGAGCTCCCTCAGACCAACCCAAAAATGGCAACGTTTGCCTTTCCCCCTGCTTGGGTGACTCTGCTGCAGAGCTGCTCACTCCTTGCCAAGTCATTCTGAGGCTTGTGGGAGCTGTGGGAGGAATCGGCTCCACTTCAGAAGCTCGTCTGTTTGGGGGTTTGTGCATGCTGGTGGAAATGCAAACAGCTCCCTCTAACACTGGCTGCTCTTTCTTTGCCTGTGGATGGCAGCTGTGTGCAAGCTGCCTGCAGATACTGCCTGCTCCACGGGCAAGTGTCTTCTAGCAAGGGTCAGCTCCTCCTCCTCCCTGTCCCTGGGCATCTGCTGCCCCCTCAGCTTGAGGGGCACCTCACTATCCGGAGGAAACCATCTGTGTGCAGTGTGTGCTCGCAGAGAGCGTGACTGACTGCTCATCAGCATTTCATCCTTCATCCAAGTCCTTGAGTCTTGCATTAAATGCGTGTCGTTTGCTGTGGAGTGTTTGTCACTGCTGGGATGAAGGGAAAAGCTGATTTGGGATCCCACGGGCGCTCTCCTTGGAAAACCGCTTGAGCTGGAGCTCGATTAAGGCTGCAGCAGAGTACACAGGGGCTTGGACCACGGCTCCAGGGACAATGGTTGGTGGAGGGTTGCTGTGTGAAAGGGATGATTTGTCCCAGGGGATTGTGATCTGATCTTTGAAAGTCTGCTCCTGGAAGGAGAGCGCTTTATCCTCCTGTTCACCTGCAGGGGAATACAAGTGCAGGCTGGCAGGGCATGTGCGCTGCTCTTCCCACGCACGGCTTCCCTGCCTGCTGACCCGTTCAGGCCTGGAGTTGCCCAACCCCTTGTTTTTTGCTTTCTCTTTCATCCTCTCTTTCACATCATCCTTGGGTTTTTTTATTTGCTTGTTGTTTGTTTTTTTTTTTTTCCTCTGTTTCCTCTCTCACTTCACTTGCCCCGGGGCCATCCAGTTCACGGATGGGAGGTACTGGATTTACTCTCCCCGCCAGCGCAGACTCCGAACCACCTCACGTTCCTCTGGGATTGTAAGTGAACCACAGTAGCACGCAGGGGAGCAGAGCTCAGCTTTGAAACACTGGGGCCTGGACTGCATTTCCAGGGATGCTGTGGCTCTCTGGTGGGTGGCCATTTGGAACCAGCCCAGCAGAAACCAGGGATGCATATCAAAACCACACAAACGGGATCTCCCTGTAGGATCTTGGAGAAACACGTGCTCTGCCCTTGCTTTTCTGCAGGCTGGTGACACGGCTCCTGCCATGGTGGGGTGGAGGGGGCTGCAGTGCCACCCAGCCCTTGGCTTGTCTTGCAAGCACCAGATCATAGAATCATAGAATCCTAGAATGGTCAGAGTTGGAAGGGACCTTAAAGATCATCAAGTTCCAACCCCCCTGCCCTGGGCAGGGACACCTCTCCCTACAGCAGGTTGCTCCAAGCCCCATCCAGCCTGGCCTTAAACACTTCCAGGGATGGGGCATCAACAACTTCCCTGGGCAACCTGTTCCAGTGCCTCACCACCCTCACAGTAAAGAACTTCTTCCTAAGATCTCATCTAAATCTCCCCTCTTCCAATTTAAAACCATTACCCCTCGTCCTGTCACTAGACTTCCTGACCAAGAGTCCCTCCCCAGCTCTCCTGTAGGCTCCCTTCAGATCCTGGAAGGCTGCAATAAGGTCTCCCCGGAGCCTTCTGGGTGGAGAGGCACCTGAGCCTTTGTAGGTCATGATAGACTCAGTTCCTTTGACCAAGGAAGCCAGATGAGGATCCAGAGATACCATTAAGCTGTGAAGAATCCAGCTGGTCGTGTTTCTGGTGGCTGGGATGGTGAGCAGCATCATAAAGGTGCTGCTGGGTTGGGGATGGTTCCTGCTCTCCATCTCAGCATCACCGACGTGCTCCCTCCTCGCTGTGGGTTTGCTCTGAGCAGTGAGGGTTTTCCTTTCCAAAAGATGCAGGGAGGCAGTGGAGCATTTAGGGTTTGAGTCCGGAGCTCAGACTGCACTGGGTTTCACTATCTTTGGGAGAGCTGATGTCCTCAGAGGGCAACGGTGACGCTGTCAGAGTGTCAGCACAGCATTTGGGTAGCGTGGTCCTCCGAGCGCCTGCCAGTTTGATACTGGGGGGGCAGCGGAGGGGGCATCGGGCAGGGTGAATGGGGAGCAGGGGGAGTAATGTGCTCCTGGCCTTGGCATGAGGAAAGCAAATGGGCAACCCCTCCGGGCAGCTCCTCCTGCCCCTGGGCTGGATTTGGTCACCCCAGTAGCGGGAGGGTTAATAGCAAGCACTGGATGCTCCGGATGCTCCTTTATCTCCCCGCTGGGTCTTCAGCTCCCTGCATGTGTCTGAGATCCTAAAAGGCTCTGGAAAAGGCTGGCCTGGAGCATGCGGTTCAGTTAGGACAGATGAAAAACAGGATGTGGGACAGACTTTGGGCAGTGTTGGGCTTTCCTGCACCTTTAGCAGAGCCCCGTGAGAAGCTCCCGGCGGGGGCGTCTCTCCTCTCCCTCCCAGCAGTCTCTGCTCAAGGAGCTGCAATTATTGATGGGATTCAGCACGCGGAGCCCAGTGCTTCAAAGCTCCTCTGGCTTCTTGTAGTTCTTGTACATCATAGACTGTTAACGCTTGGTACCCAGCCTGGGAACCCCCCCAGGCTTCTTCCCAAGTACCCGGTTCCATGTCTTTTCCTTTGCAAAGCCCAGGCTACATCAAAGGGGGCAGCTTCCTCTCTCTGGGAGCCCCTCTGGGGGAGGGCTGAAAGAGCCCATTTGCAGTGGAAGTGCTTCCCCCCGGAAACCCTGAAAGCACTTGAATCTGCCTGGGCCTCTCTGCTGTGTTGGCAGCAGAAGCCTGTTTTGTCACACTGATGCCCAGTGCTGTGACAACCAGCTCTCTTGCCACACGTCCCCTTCCCCCTCACTCTTTCCAAGATCCAGTTGTGTTTTGCCTCCTTTGTCGTACTTGTTCCCATCACCCCACTGTCTCCAAGACTCTCAGTGATAATTTTCTTTTCTGTGGCCACCATCCACCATGGTCATAACCCACCCATTGCTGCCTTGCCTGGCCTGCAGGGAAGGGGGAAGGCACAGCAACCCAGATCAGGTGCCCTCCTAGACACCAAAGGTGCCAGCCTGTAGCACACACAGGGCTTGGGGAACGGGAGATTGGGAGCTGGAGGTGGGTACCAGGAACCGAGAGCTCTGCCACTGCCCTTAGGTAAGTCATTTCCCAGGTCTCTCGGTTGCTCCGGAGCAGGGCTGTTGCTGTGGCAGGGAGCTGAGGTTTCCCTGGCATCTCAAAAGCTCTAAAAATCTGTCCTTGCAAGAGCAGAGGTTGTGCCATCCCCACTGCAGCTGGAGCAGGGTCTAATGTCAGCTGCTGGCGAGCTGTCCCACGTCCCTGCTGGTAGGGAGCAGGTGTGTAACTGAGGATGAGGAAGGCTCCTCTGCTGCCAGCTGGCCCCGAGCTCAGTTCTCTCCCTCCAGGTGGACAGCTGTTCTTACTGTATTGTTTCCTACTCTTTTTATTTTCTCCTTTTATTTTTTTTTCCTCTTCTCTCCTTTGCTCCCTGCTCTGCTGCTGCTCTCCTTGCATTCTCCCCGCCGTCTCTGGCCACTCTGGCAGCCGACAGACGAGAGGAGTTGGGTTTACTCCCCGCTCCACTATAGCGCTCAGCTCCACTCTGTCTCCGATGAGGAGAGCGATACAGTAAGTGTACAAGGAATGTGTGCCGGGTGCCCGGTGGGTCGAGGTGGGAGCTTGCTCTCTCCCTCTGCAAGGTCAGCTTGCCCGGGGGCACCGCTGTGGCCTCTGCGCAGCACGGGGGCTCCTGCATGGCTGCAGCAGAACCTGCTGGATCTGGGATCAGCTCTGCTGCTCAGCCAGAGCTGTGGCTTGTTCCGAACCGTTTGGTGCAGTGAAAGCTTTGGGAAGCTGAGGTTCTCCAGTCGTGTTCTCGTTACTGGAGGACACGAAACAATCAGCTGCCTTCTCCCTTCCTGCTTGTTTTGACTCTGGGGAGGTGGCTGGGCGGGTGCTCGGGCGCTGACTCTCCTTTCTCTGCCTCTTGCAGTAATCTCTATGCAGACACAGAAGCCCCAGAGAGCAGCGATTCCCTCTGCAGGTCGATGTGTTCCCTTTTCGTTGATGCAGCCGTTCCAGCGGGATGGGGAAGAGCTTGCTGACACCAGTATTGCTGCACTGCAGGATCCCGGGCACTGTGTTTCAGGACGGAGCAAAACTAAACCGTTTAGTTCTACTTACCCCAGACGTGGGCAGCAGAGAAACCTCCCGCTCCCCCGCCGCTCCCGAGGGAGACCTCCAGCTGGGTGTAGAGAATCCTGGGTAGTAACACAGTGTTTTCCAGACGTGCACTACCGTAGCTACCTATCCATGTGTGATACTGTGAACCTTTTTAATTTTTTAATCATGTATTTATTTCTTTTATCTTTGCACAGAGACAGCACAAATGTGCTTTTTTTAAACATTTAGTTTACTGCACTTTTTTTTTTTTTTTTTTTTTTTTGGTCATATATATTTGTGCATCAGAAAGGAGTGTGAGACCTCACTGGAGAATTGGTAGGAGCACGTTGCTGGGGAGGGCAGGGACCGGAGGCAGCAGCGTGGGTCTGACCAACTGCTGGAGTCAGGAGGTTTAAGGCTGTCCAGACTCTGCCACGGTTTTGCTGAGTGACCCAAGGCGAGTCACTAAACCACTCTGTGCCTCGGTTTCCCCCCTGCTGATGGGTGTAAAGTACCCACTTCCCTTAAAGCACTTAAACCCTGGGCTGAAAGGTGCTATGTAAATGCAAGGTATTAAAGGCCATTGAATAGAATTGCTCCCATGTTACAGAAGTCCAAAGCAGCCAGGCCAACGTACTTGGCTTCAGAAATGGCTGGTGACTTCTCTGCATCTGTAACACTGTGTGGGGGAAGCAAGTGATCCCTGGCGACAGCAACACGGCCACCTCGGCTCTCCTCCGGACGCTGCAATGGGCTCTGCCTTCACCACCTGCTGTGTCACCCCCTCCCTCTCTGCTTGGAGTCCACGCTTCATCTCACCGGCTGCCTCACCGCCACCCACTCCAGACACACAGACATGGACAGACAGGACCAGGCACCTCCAGGGCAGCGCCGCGCCAGAGGGCAAGTTCCCTGCTTTGCCCGGTCCCGGGGGTGGTTCCTCTGGACCCTGCATCCTGCCGGAGCCGCTCCGCATGCCCATGGGTGCATCGGCCACCCTGTGCCCGGGGGGCACGGACACTGAGTTCACACGTACCCTCCGTACCTCGGGGCAGGCAGGGGGGTACGTGCACACCCACACACACTGGAAGGAGAAGAAGCAGCCTGGCTCTGCCGCTGGACTGTGCCAGGCAGGGGTGTGGTCATGGCCTCTTGGACAAAAAAGCTGGATGCCTGGGATGTTGCCTGTGGTAACATCTGCTGTTGGAAATGGCTGCTTCTGATGTCTGAGATGGTTTGCTTTGTGAGGGCTGCAGGCTTTTGGCGAGAGGATTTGGTGTCACTGGGTGGTGTTCAGACTGGGCTCATCCATCTGTCAGCAGGATACACGCCACAGCATTGTCTTCAACCCAAACAATCCCATCCTCTTCCAGAGAGAAGAAAGGAAATCCTTTAGACCAGAGGGAGCCAGGTCTTATTCATGTGCTTTACAAGCCTCACTTGAGAAAGAAGGTCAAAATCTCTTTATTCTCATTATAACCTTCACATTGTCCTTGGGATTCCTTGTAGAGGAGTGGGGAAGCGGGATCTTTCTCTTGGGGCTCAGTCCCCACAATCTGTCTTCACAGCACACGGGATGGGTCACTGGGCTAGCTGGAAGCTCTTCCCCTTTGCAGTGTGCTGAACGTGGCGAGGATCGTCACAAATTGACACTTTCTTGCCTGGAAGTAAAGGACCCAGCCTTCCCCCCTTTTCCTGCAGATGCTGAGGGCTGCGAGGTGCTCTCTCGAGAGCGGGGGCTGGGGAGCTTGCAAGCTGCTGCCATTAGACATGTTCATGTATTACCAAATAATCTGTCGAAAGTCTTAAACTCTCCCCTTTCAGTCACTACTTGACTGCTCGCTCTCTGTGCCAGCCCCTGCAGCTGGGTAGGGGGAGGCTTCTGACCCACCCCTCCTGCTGGTGCCAGTCCTGCCGGGGCTCCACAGGCTGTGGGGGCTCGGTGCCGCGGTGGGAGGAGCTGGGGGCAGTGCAATACCCACAGACCAACAACCTGCCTTTGGGCTTGGAAGCAAGAGGCTTCAAAATGCTAAAAATTCAGCCCTGAGGTTGTCTCCCCCACAAGCGCTGGAGAGGCCAGAGGGAGCCGCATCCCTTCTGTAGTCTCAGGTGTTGCTCCTGGGTGCGGCTCTGGGGAGGGAGGAATCCAGGGGGTGAACCTGGGCTGTCCCGGTACCACCTTGTCTGTAGGCTGGTGGGTTGAGCCTTGTCGGGATTTTCCTGCCACCTGCAATCAAGCATCTTGTGTAAGTTTGTTTAATCATCACTGATGGAGGTTTTATTCCTTCCCCTCGTTTTGGGAGTCTTTAAAGCTGCTTAGGCCTCTGTGGAGGGAACATCTGAGCCCCACCCTCATGGAGTATCTCAGAGAATGAACTTTGCAAGTGCTTGGGTCTGAGAGCTGGGGGGGAAGCCAGACTTCTTGCAGCATGTTCATTCCAAGTCTTTTCTCAAGCATTCAGGCTTTTTGAGACAATCCTGATGCAGTTCTGTAATGCTCAACCTTTCGGAGCGAGCAGGTCTGGGCACGGAGGGGATGAGGGGACATGCAAAGGCCTTAGAACAACTTTGGCAACTTGAGGGGAGAGAAAGAACATTACGTGAGGGAGATGCTGATCTGAAACAGAAACTGCCCCTTTCCTGGCTGTGTGTCCAGTTCACTCGGTGCTGGAGAACTGCCCGGCCTCCCCTCGCCCCTTGGGAGTTAAAAGGACCTTGGAGTTCAATGCTCACTCTTGGCCCAGCCCTGCCCTGTGCCACGGTGTGAGGGTGTCGGCGAGCTCGGGAGCGTTTCCCCAGCGCTGTCAGTGCTGCCTGGGCAGCATCAAAGGAGGGCAGGACTAGGTCTTGCCCCCAGGAAAGAGCATTTTTCAGGGAGGAAAACTGCCCCCTGTCCTTTGTCTGAATGTCCCTCCAGCTCATCCAGGACTTCAGTTCCCTGCACTTTTTCCATCAGGGCTCTCTGTAGTGGCCCAGAGTCTGTCCCTGCTGTAACCTCCCCTCTCTCCATCGCGGACAGGAGTGTTTCTTGTGCTCCTCTGGGATCTGAGCCCTGCGTGACAGATGGTTCCTGTGTCTGCCACTGCTCTCCTCCATCCCCATCATCCCCACTGGGATGCCTGGAACATTCCCTGGTGCCGAGGCTGCTGGTGAGCTTTCAGCTCAGGCTCTTGCCAAGCTCCAGGTGGCTTCTGCCACCAGGGACAGGACCGGCAAAAGGACACGGCGTCTCTGTGCTCGCCATCAAGCTCCTATAAAGGCTCTTTGCAGGCAGGTGCAGAGCAGAGGAGGCAGCGCAGGGAGACACGAAGGATCCAGTTCTTGGCCACCGCTGTCTCTGCAGCAAGTGGCTCAGTGATACTGAAATCCCACTTTGGGGAAGTTTTGGAGGGTTTTTTTAGCCCTCGCAGGTCTTGCCTTTGGCTGCCGTTGCCCGGCCTTCCCTCTCCACTCATCCCCAGCCACGAAGGAGAAGGCGAAAGCCAGGGCTGAGGTGTGATCGTGTCTGATCCTCCTCCCTCATCCACGTTTCCATCAGACCAGGCCCCGTTCTGTCGGACATTCCTCTTCCCGCTCCTTTTCCGTGTCCGCTCCGTGCGCGCACCCTGTAACGAATGTATGTAAGTAAAGTTAGGGGGGTTGGGGGGGCGCGGGGACGTGAAAAAGTTTTAAAAAAAAGGATATTTTTCCTTTTTTCCGTTGTTTTGAGGTGGTTTTTTTTTCCTTTTCAGTTGGGGTTTTTTGGTTGGTTGTTTTGTTTTTTTTTTTCTCCAGAGAACTGTAAATCGATGCTATCTGTCCTCGGCTCTGTGATAAAGCATACTGTAGTCTGTGCTCGCTCCGCCTCCTCTCTCTTGGCGTTCGCGGTTGGGCCTGGCCTCCAGTTTTGGGGGAAAAAAGAAGGAAAAAGGGGCCGGGGAGGGCGCAGGCGGCGGTTGGGCACCCCCACGGTGAGGCCCCCGGCCGGCTCAGGCAAACGCGGCGGCCAGCCCCGGTAACGAAGGACCCCAGGGCGGGGCCATAGCTGATGGGCTCCGGGTCGCGCAGTCCGGCCCGGCGGCGGCGGTCCCGTTCGCCTCGGCGGGAGCGGGGCCGGGAACGTTCCGGCAGCCGGGAGAAGGGACGGCACCGGAGTAGAAGTAGGAGTAGGGGGAGACGGCGGCGGGAACCGAGTTCGGGGTGAGAAGGAAACAGGGGCCGCGCGGGGCGGTGGGGAGGCGGGAGCGGGCCTTGGAGGGGTAGGCCGCGTCTGAGGTGAGGGAGGGATGAATCATAGAGTCATCCAGGCCGGGAGAGACCTCCAAAGTCATCTAGTCCCACTTTCTCGCAGTCGCAGGGACACCCCCAACCAGCCCAGGTTGCCCAGGGCCTCATCCAACTTCCCCTTGAGTATCTCCAGGGAAGGGGCCTCAACCGCCTCCCTGGGCAACCCGTTCCAGTGTGCCACCACCCTCAGAGGGAAGAACGTGTTCCTAATATCCAATCTAAAGCTGCTCTCCTCCAACTTAAATCCATTGCCCCTCATCCTGTCACTGCAGGCCTTTGGAAACAGACTCTCCCCAGCTTTCCTGTAGTCCCCTTCAGATCCTGGAAGGCTGCTGTGAGGTCTCCTCGGAGCCTCCTCTTCTCCAGGCTGAACGGCCCCAGCTCCCTCAGCCTGTCCTCGAGCAGAGGTGCTCCAGCCCCCTGATCATTTTGGTGGCCCTCCTCTGGTACTGCCCCATCAGGTCCATGTTTTTCCCATATTGAGGGCTCCAGCCCTGCACACAGTGCTGCAGGTGGGGTCTCACCAGAGCAAAGTGGCAGGATCCTCTCTCTTGATCTGCTGGCAACGCAGCTTTTGATGCAGCCCAGGATGGGGTTGGCTGCAAGTGCCCCCTTGCCTGCTCATGTCCAGCTTCTCATTCATCAGCACCCCCGAATCCCTTTCCTCAGTGCTGGTCTAATGCATTCTCATCCTTTCCTACTGACTAGGTGGAAGTAGCTCCTCAACAGCATGTTTGTTTCTAGACCCTTCTTGGAGGCCTGTATCTCCATAGGCTGGGGGAGGCTTGAATACATCTGAGCTGAGGAGTGGCTGGAAATGCTGTGTCCGTGACACAAAACCATCCTGAGGGGGCTTTTACTGGGGAGAGAGGGATGGGCGGGGGAGCAGGTACCACCATGGAAGTGTCTTTGAGCTTTTTTGGCTCTACTGGCAGCTCTGGCTGTGGCTGGGGTCGGTTTTTGCCACATCTGCACCAGGGAAAGGTACTCTGCTCCGGAGTGCCTGTTGGCCAGCAGGGAGCCCATGACCATTTCCCAGCTGAAACAAGGTTTTTCCCCAACCCCAGCTCCGACTCGGACGATGGCAGACAGAAATGGAAGAAGAAGAGCAAAAACAGGGACCAGCACCATAAAAGCCAGAAGAAACACCGCTCGCGGTCCCGGGATCGCTCCTCTGGCTCCAGCTCGGAGCGGGAGAGAGACAAGAGGAGAGCCCGGAGCAGAGAGCGGCGAAGGAAGAGAGATGGCTCTAAGTCTTCCGTGTCTTCCGTCAGCTCCCCCTCCCCTCCACGCTCCCGGGGCAGGGAGGAGACAGGGCAACAGCTGAGCCTCCAGGAGCGCTTGAGGCTGAAGGAGGAGAAGAAGAAGCAGGCTGCACTGATGAAAGCCTTGGAGACACCTGAGGAGAAGCGGGCTCGACGGCTGGCCAAGAAGGAGGCTAAGGAGAGGAAGAAACGAGAGAAGATGGGATGGGGAGAGGAGTACATGGGTTACACCAACACCGACAATCCCTTCGGAGACAACAACCTCCTGGGCACCTTCATCTGGGGCAAGGTGAGCTCTCCTCTGTGCCTGGGGCTGCTTGAAGGAGATCGCCTCTGCCCCTGCCATGGGACAGAACAGGACGGAGGAGCAGTGGGATGTTGGGAGTGGGGGGACTTTCGCTTGAAACACTAAAAGCATCCCCGTGAGAGCAAAGCACTTGTCTGTGTTACCAGCTGGGTGTTTCTGACAAGCTCAGTGGGGTTTTCCCCCTTTTCTCCTGAAGACTGAGGTCTGTAGCTGGGGTTTGGGATGAGGAGGTGGCTCGTGTGGTCCCAGGGGAGGGACCCAGACCTGCTGGGAGCTGAGCAGCGTTCACTGGTGTGTTAGCATTCACCAGGTCTGATGACCTCCCTGGGTTGAGCTTGGGTTTTGCTGAGCGGCTCCAAGAGTAGGATTTAAAAGATTTAGGGGCCTTTGACAGGACCAGAACTTGCTGGAGCAGTGGAAGCAGGGGATCTGGTGGCGTTTGCTGGCTGGTGAGGGGCTGTAGAGGTCACTGGGTTTCATGGCTTCCCTTGGCCACTCTGTTTCAGGCCCTGGAAAAGAAAGGAATCAGCCACCTGGATGAAAAGGACCTGAAGGAGAGGAACAAACGAATCCAAGAGGACAATCGTCTGGAACTGCAGAAGGTGGGATCACATGTCCCCTCCCTCCCACCAGCTGACAGAGAGCCCTGTGGACAGCTCAGCTCTCCCAGTCGCTGCCCTGGAAGCCCCCTTATTCTCACTGAGGGTGCCCAAGGGCTGTAGGATAGGGGGGGCACAGTAGGCCAACTTCTGCTGTTCTGTGGTGAGAAGAGTTCTTCTGGGGTTGAGTCTAGCTTAGGAAGTGCTGGGGAAGACAAGAGCCAGGTCACGGCAATGAGGCACTTGGTTGTGCCTGTGTCTTCTGTCCTCCAAAGGGTTGACAGCAAGCAAGCACCCCGGCCACGCTGGCCCTTCTTCCATGTGGCTTCTGGCTCCCCAGGGAGC
Organism: Thinocorus orbignyianus; assembly: GCA_013400375.1. Classification (NCBI taxonomy): domain Eukaryota; kingdom Metazoa; phylum Chordata; class Aves; order Ciconiiformes; family Thinocoridae; genus Thinocorus; species Thinocorus orbignyianus. The sequence continues at coordinate 5,127 of VXBW01008540.1, read as the reverse complement.
CTTGGGCTGGTGGCAGGAACCGAGGCAGCTCAGTGGGGTTACAGCTGTGCCCTCGATGGGGTGTCCTGCTTAGGTACCACATCCGTGGTGGCCTCACATCTCTCTCTCTCTCCATCCCGGGCAGGTGAAGCAGCTGCGCCTGGAGCGGGAGCGGGAGAAGGCGATGCGTGAGCAGGAGCTGGAGATGCTGCAGCGGGAGAAGGAGGCAGAGCATTTCAAAACCTGGGAAGAGCAGGAGGACAACTTCCACCTGCAGCAGGCCAAGCTGCGGTAGGTGTGCGGGTTCCTGGGAGCAGGCCTGCCAGGGAGCAAAGGGTGACAGGCACCGCTCACTGCCCCTCTCCCCTCTCCCAGGTCTAAGATCCGCATTCGTGATGGAAGGGCAAAGCCCATTGACCTTCTGGCCAAGTACATCAGTGCAGAGGATGATGACCTGGCTGTGGAGATGCATGAGCCCTACACCTTCCTGAACGGCCTGACCGTCTCGGACATGGAGGACCTGGTGGAGGACATCCAGGTGCCAGCTGTGCCAGTGCTGGCCACAGGGCACCAGCTCAGGCCCCTCAGCTCCGCTCCCCTGCCCGTGGTGCCGGGCAGCTGCCTGAGATCCTCCTTGTCTCCTGCCTGCAGGTTTACATGGAGCTGGAGCAAGGGAAGAACGTGGACTTCTGGAGGGATATGACCATCATCACGGAGGATGAGATAGCCAAGCTCCGCAAACTGGAGGCCTCTGGGAAAGGAGGACCAGGTAAGTGGGAGGGCAGAGCCTGGTGTGGGTGTCGAGGGGGGTGTGAGCAGGGCATTGGGTCTGACGGGTGCACTCGGGCTCACAGGGGTTCTCTGGGATCTGCTGGATGGAGGCTGTGGGTCTGGTGGCCATCTCCTGCTGGGGTCCAGGCTGGGCGCTGGGAGGCTGACCGGGCACCTCTGCCTGTGTGCCCAGGGGAGCGCCGGGACGGTGTCAACGCCTCCGTCAGCTCAGACGTGCAGTCCGTATTCAAGGGGAAGACCTACAACCAGCTGCAGGTGCTGTACCAGGGCATCGAGAGCAAGATCCGGGCAGGAGGACCCAACCTGGACATCGGGTACTGGGAGAGCCTGCTGCAGCAGCTGAAGGCTTACATGGCTCGGGCCAGGTGAGAGCAGGGTTGTCCCCTGGCCAGGGCTGCGGAAAGGGGCAGCACAGACCATACCGTGAGCAGAGCAGGTGGTTGGTGGGGGGGATTTCATACCTTTTCCAAGATGGTTGGTATTCCCAAGTGTTGGGAAGTGCTGGACACTCAGTCTCTGAGTTCCTGAGTTCCAGTGGCAGTGTTTACAGTGAGGTCTCTGAGAAGGAGAATTCATCCCCAAACTGAACCAAACCCAGCAGATTTCTGCCCGATGTGGTGGGTGTCACAGCTCCAGGCAGCGTGGTCAGGTCTCACCCAGCAGAGCCACCTCATGCCAGCTCATCTCTTCCAGGATCTGAAGGGAGCTCCAGGAGACCTGGGGAGGGACTCCTTGTCAGGAAGTCTAGTGACAGGACGAGGGGTCATGGTTTTAAATTGGAAGAGGGGAGATTTAGATGAGATCTTAGGAAGAAGTTCTTTGCTGTGAGGGTGGTGAGGCACTGGAACAGGTTGCCCAGGGAAGTTGTTGATGCCCCATCCCTGGAGGGCTTCAAGGCCAGGCTGGATGGGGCTTGGAGCAATCTGCTCTAGGGAGAGGTGTTGGAACTTGATGATCTTTAAGGTCCCTTCCAACTCTGACCATTCTATGATTCTATTCAAAGCCATTTTAATTCTCGTTAAGAATACGTACATAGATTCTCCAGTAAAGATGTAGTGTACCTAGCAACCATCGGTCCAGTCTTCCTTTGAAGATATCAGGGACTTCCATCTGAAATATAGCTATTCCAGATTCCTCTGTTTTTTTAAAATTATGAATTCTAAGTCATTTGTATTCAAATCTCCTCTTCGCAGGCTGCGGGAGCGGCACCAGGACGTGCTGCGCCAGAAGCTGTACAAGCTGAAGCAGGAGCAGGGTGTGGAGAGCGAGCCGCTCTTCCCCATCATCAAGCAGGAGCCGGCCTCCCCCAGCGACAGGTGCGCAGCCCTTTCCTCGGGGAGCACAGCCCTGGGGGCAGCCAGGACAAAAAGCTTATCCTCGTGGTCCTGTCCTTCCGTGGACAGAGCCGAAGTGAGCAGAGAAAAAGGGGTACCATCCCCGTCCCAGTTCTCTCTTCTCTCTTCCTTGCAGGCTGGAGCCAGAGGAGAGCATTGTACAGCCGGGCCCGTCCTCGGAGGCGGAGGCTGAGCAGGACGCAGAGGCCAAAGGGGAGGCCGAGGGGGAAGCCGTGCTGATGGAGGAGGATCTGATCCAGCAGAGCCTGGATGATTACGACGCAGGGAAGTACAGCCCCCGGCTGCTGGGTGCCAACGAGCTGCCCTTTGATGCCCACGTGCTGGAGGCCGAGGAGGACGCGCATCGGCTGCTGCTTCTGCGGCAGCAGCTCCAGGTGACAGGTAGGAGCCCCACGGGCAGGCAGGCACCCGCCGGCCTCACGGTCTGCCTGGCACAGAGGGGTGCAGGGCTGGAGGGGACACTGCCCCCAGAAAAGGGTAGGTCTGGGGTACGTGCCCAGGGCTGGCCTGACAGGGGCTGCCCCAGGCAGCGAATGGTGCTGTGACCTGGACAAGAGCAGGGAGATGGGGCTCAGGCCGCCAGCCTTCACTGTGTCGGGTCCTTCCCCACTCCCAGCCATCCCTCCCATCCGTCTGGGCTGCGGGCAGGAGGGAAGGGTGGTTTGCGTGAGTTTCCCAGCACAACTCAGGCCTGTGCCCACCTGGAGGCCACAGGGCACATCTCTGTCCAGCTCTGCATCCCCTGCCCTCTGTGTGCCTGCAGCAGCGTCCCCGCCACCCAGGCCCGGCTGGCATTGTAGGACTGATGTCACCTCTCCTCCCTACAGGTGATGCCACCGAGAGTGCTGATGACATCTTCTTCCGTAAGGCCAAGGAGGGCATGGGTGCGGACGAGGCGCAGTTCAGCGTGGAAATGCCCCTCACGGGCAAGGCCTATCTCTGGGCTGACAAGTACCGGCCCCGCAAGCCCCGCTTCTTCAACCGGGTACACACGGGCTTCGAGTGGAACAAGTACAACCAGACCCACTACGACTTCGACAACCCCCCGCCGAAGATCGTGCAGGGCTACAAGTTCAACATCTTCTACCCCGACCTCATCGACAAGCGCTCGACTCCCGAGTATTTCCTGGAGGCCTGCCAGGACAACAAGGACTTCGCCATCCTGCGCTTCCATGCTGGGCCACCCTACGAGGACATCGCCTTCAAGATCGTCAACCGGGAGTGGGAATACTCCCACCGCCACGGCTTCCGTTGCCAGTTTGCCAACGGCATCTTCCAGCTCTGGTTCCACTTCAAGCGCTACCGTTACCGCAGATGAGGGGCTGCTCAACCCCTCTGGACCTTTGACACAGGGGCGTGGGCAGGGGGTGTCATCTCCTGTCACAGCCACTGTCCCACCGGTGTCCCCAAGCCCTGGCCCAGCACCGGGCCTGTTCCCGAGGGCTTGCCATGTCCTTCCTTTTACCCTGAGGGACCCTGAGACTTTGCTACAAATAAATAGGGGTTGTTTAAGCTGAGGTGGTCCTGTGCGTGGGCACCGTGGGGCTCTCCTGCACTTTGTCACCAGCCAGTCCCATGCTGGGACAGCACTGGGAGCTCCTCTGGGTGGCGTTGGGGGCACTGCACTCAGTCCCGGGCCTCTCCGGTCTGTCTCCCATCAGCGCTGCCAGCCCCGGTGCTTCCCAGCTGGAGCAGCAGCAGCCTTGACTCCACCTGCCCCAGTGCTCCCACTGCCACAGACCTCCTTGTGCCCGTCGGCCACATTTCTGGCCCATTCCTCTCGGGGATGTGGCTTTCCCAGCCTGGGAACACCACCACCCCCTGACCCTGGCTGGAGGAGGAAAGGGTTCGATGGCTGCGCGGCGCCTGCCCCGGCGGGGAGGAGGAGCAGGGTGTGGGATGGGATTTCCTTACAGGGGAAAATCCGGTCTCTGTGGCCTCCAGTCCCTCCTCCCTGAGTCTGAGCAGCTCTGGCTGCCCTGGCCCCAGGGGCAGCTGCACTCCCTGGGCCCCCAGCGCTGTTTGGGGTGTCCCAAGGCCCTGGAGTGCTGCTCGGGGGGTGTCGGGCACCTTGGGAAGCGCTTCGGGACCGGGCTGGGGCTCGTGGCCTCAGGCTCTGGGGGTGGTGGCCGTGGGGCACCACTGCTGTCTGAAAAACCATCTCTGCTTCCCAGGGGTTATAGTGACTGGTCTCACACCCCAGGATGGGACATTCATGATTCATTTCAGTCGCACGAGGCTGTGTGCTTGGTGACTTCCTCCAAATCATGGGAATTTCTGCACAGTTTGGTATGTGCATTTTATATTGTTGTGGTGCCATTAGTACCTCCCACCTCTGGTTGGTCAGTGATTTGTGTGTGGCTGCACAAGGGAGTTAGAGCTCATCAGCACCCTCAGGGGAAGGGTCTTCGCCTGGACCAGGGTCTTCCTGACCTGTGGGCGTTGAGATTTAGTGTTAGAATGAAGGTTGTTCAGCTCAGGAGACTAAATCCTCACTATCTTGCCAGGTTGGCGAAGCTCCTCAAAACATTCAGATTAGTAGCATTCTCAAGGTCTGTTGTGTCCTTCCTCAAGAACGTTAACAAGACTTGCTTTCCTTGATTAGTTCCTTCATTAATCACCCTGGATGGGCTCAAGGACAGAACCCTCCCTGCCTGGCAGGCTGTCCACACAGGCTCTGGATGTCTGTCGCTGTTAACCATTTCCAGGATATGCTCTGGTGACAATTCCCCCTGTGAGACTTCTCTAGGATTTACTCCATCGGTCTCATCACTCCCCACCAGCCTCTGATTGGGAGTTTCTTAATAGTGGGCAGCTCCAGTGAGCCAAAAAGTGCTACTTTTAGGTCCTACGTGTGCAGGGATGGACAAAAGAGCAACCCCAGCCGTAAAGCCATGGTGTGCCTCACCCCACGCAGCTGGAGAGGTGCAGGAGAGAGAGAGCCCAGCCTAGAGCTACAATTTCCCTTTTTCAGATGCAGGGTAATCATAGAATCATAGAA
>VXBW01008539.1:1995337-2055256 GCA_013400375.1 Thinocorus orbignyianus | reverse complement strand
AACAGTTGTTAAGATTTTGTGAGCAGCATGCAAGATTTAACAAAGTATTTACTATAAATGCAAGCAAACAACATTACTCTTCTTGCTAAATTTACTTTTACTAGGTATGTTCTATTATGTTTGAAAAAGTACATTAGGTTGACATGCAGGTGTATTTCAATTGCTATAGTGTTTCTGGTGTTAGAAAGGTGAATTTGACAAATATGGACATCGTGATGCTAAATCAAGAGGAAAGAAAAAAAGTATAAGTCTTCTCACTAAAGATTAATTTGAGGCCCAAACAGACTAGGATTTTGCATTAAGAATGCTGACCAAACTGTAACCAGATGAAGTCTTCGCTAAACTGCACGTACATCTCTGTGCCTCTGGATATGAAAGCATTCTTAATTGCTGTCCTGGAGGCTTATTGATACACTGTATGATCAGTATTTAAATGAAATACACCCAAGAGTTTGTAAGAACTTGAAAGAGATAGTGTAATTGTGGTATTTATATCCCTCAATTGCAAAGTGTGTGAGAGATTGGTTAGAAAGCAGTCCCCAGGTGATGCTGATGTCTTTTCCTCAAGCCTTTTTCCTAAGGCATACTTGAAGCCTATTAATGATCCTGTTCTTTGTGTTTCAGTGTAGCAAAGTCAGCTTGGGTCAGTCGTAGAGCATCTTACTGTTCATTCACTTATCTTTGCTGTCTTTATTCTTTGGTATTACTAGGGACATCCCCCTTTTATCCAATTGTCATCTTTTTTTCTTGGTATTAAGACCTACAATCTCAAAGCATTGAGTTTTCTAATTCATGTTAAAATTCACAGGAGCCAAATTCTGAAACAACTCTCTGAAAAGATTTAAGCATTTTGAATATTTCAGCCTTTGAGTTCAAATTATGTGCATTCCCAGTTTAGTCCTGCAATGGCATTCATGTACATTAATTATTATCTTAATGCCTACTGTGTTTAAAATGACGTATCTAGTCTTCAATTATGGCAGTTGATGTGATTAATTAGTTATGATTAAAATTTTGTATGGTTTATGAATCGGGTCATACTTCCTAGTAAGAGAGGTCTTGAGAGAGCTTTTTTGAGAGATTGTAAATGGACTTCTTCATCCTTTTTATGTAAGGGAAAGTTGGTGTATTAAGAGAAGATACAAATTCACATGAAGAATATAAACTACAGATTGCAAGATCATGAGTTATGGTATTAATGTCCTTGAACATGTTCTATTTTGAATGGTTCCTTTTCCGATATTTGTTCATTCTTAAGGAGTATAGGACTGTCAAGGGATCTTTACCTTAATCTTGAAGGTGTGTCAGATGGCAATCAGATGGATTTCACTGCTGGTGAAAAGATAATCCAAGTTACTCTTTTGAGATCAAATGGATTCTTATTTTTTTCCTTTGTGTATACATATGACTGAGGCTTGATTAACTGCCATTGAGATAATCAGTTAGCAAAAATAGCTAGGCACTAATAGGCAATATATTTAAAACATCTGTGGGCTTTCCGGATGAAGTTGAATTTTTTATATAAAGGAAACAAAAAGAAACTTCTAGATTTTGTGGGTTTGGTGTTTCATTGTTCCCCCCCCCCCCCCTGCAGGTGCCATCATACACAACACCTCTGATTCTAGAAGCTTAAGACATAATATAGTCTCGAAGGTTTGCCAAAAGGGTTTTCCCTATTGAGAAAGTTAATGCTATAATCTTTCTTATGTAACTGCTTAGAAGCTCGGGTGAAAGCTCACATCCCATGTGTGGATTTACTGTAACTTAATAGATGTGTTTAACTGGCTAGAAAACAAGTGAATTTTGTGTTGTGGGTTTTTTTTGTAATTTCCAGTGATAAATGAAATAATTACTTGGCTCAAATGCATGTCTCCATTACTTGTATTTAATTGTCATATGACTGAGTAGGTGTTATGCTATAGGAAAAGAGTAGTAACAATTAGATTTGTTTTAATATTTTTTTTCTCAGTGAGAGATACAGACTAAGGTGTTTTTGCTGTGGGTTTCTTTTTTGCAACATTCAAATTTAAGATACCAGAAAGATAAGTACTGTGGAAGCACAGCGATAATTGAAAGGTCAGTGGGCAGCTTTGATCCAGAGGCTATGGTTAGCTTCTTATTTACCATGTAATATCTGTAATCTTGTAGTAGAGTCCTACATAGGTGGTGAGTGTTACCTAACCAATGATCCTCAAAAAGTGTGTAAAAGCATTTTTTCCTATTTTATTATTTCTAGCAGCCCCCATGTTTACTTCAGTCAGACAAGCATGGTTTTTGCAATCTAGTGTAACAGTGAAGAAATTGTGGATTAAGGCATAATAAAGAGGTGTTTCTGCCAATTACATATTACGTTACTGGCACAGTATTAGCCAAGTGATAGATGAATCAGCTTGCTCTAGGCTTTCCTAATTGGCAAAGTGTTCCTAAATGTTCTGCTTGGTTCATACTGGCGGTTCAGATGTGGGAAAGTATGGAGATAATTTACAGCAACAGCAAAGCCATAATACTACCTTTCTGAAATAATCCTTCATGTTTAATATTTCCCTGGTGCATCAGTTTATTGAATGCTGCTCCCAGTTTTATGGAAGGACTGAAGACTTGAAATAGCTGCAAAACATAATACCTCAAAAAAAAAAAAAAGGCAGGTATTTGAACAAAACCAGGTTTTCCTCTGGAGGCAAATAAAGGAACAGGATCCAAATATTGTCTGGGTCACATCTTCTTTTATTGCAGTCTTATGAATTATGATGAAAGTTTCAGTATGCTCGGAAGGAGTTGTGAAAATTAAGGCTGGGTGGGGAACGGAGGTGGTATTTGCATAGACACCATCTGTGGGTTAGGAAGTCTGAGCCCCAATCTACCAAAGGTTGGGGGTATCATCAGTTGCTATTTTGTGTTTGTTTTGTTCTTGGACTCTTCTGTAGTCATCTGTCATTAGCTTCCTTCAGACAGAATTCTTGGTGCAGTGAAACTTTGCTTGAACTTTGACGTGTCTGTTCCTATACCATGGGTTGCTGTTTTCTCCCTGCTTGCAGACAGCAAAGGCTAAGGGTTTCTCTGCTCCTGGTTGTTGATGAGGCTCTTTCCTTCCTTTTGAACAATGTTAAACTGTCCTGCCCATCAGAATGCTAAGTAGTGCCAACAGTTCTGCATGCTGGTACTTATTATTTGAAACTGAGGGGGGCTGGGGAGGAGTGAGTTTCACCTTTATTCCTTAGGTATGGAATTTATTAAAAAAAATAAAGATCACATAGGGTTAAGTAGAATTTCTATGTTTGTGTAGTATCGCTAACCCAAACATACACTCAGTGTATGTTTCCCTCTGCTTTGGGAATTTCAAAAATTCTACTTTCTATCTTCTGAGGAACTAGAACACTTTCTGTAAAACAGTTGATTGAAGCTGGAAGTGTTCCTGAAGCTGGTCACTAGGAGCAGAAGCCGTGCTCTAACTTTAGATGAAGTATAGGTTTTCAAATAATAGTGCATCTCAAAATGTGAGTGTGAAGTGATGGATTTGGAGTTTCCTTTTCTGCACAATCAGCAGGCGCGGCGTCCTCCTGTGCATGTATAGAGTAATAGAAGTTGAGCAGAACTCTCATCGCGCAAGGAAGTACCATGTGACTTCAAGCATTTCTTCATCTACTATGTTGAAACAAGCACCGGGGAAGGCACTTGGCATTACTACTCCTGAGTTTCACCGAGTGGATACGTATGACATCAGGATTGCCTTCAGTCAGAAATCTTGAACTGCAGCTTTGCTGGGTGGGTCTTTGAAGAATTTGAGAGAGTTCTGTAGATTGGGCGTGTTTACCTTTGTCAAAGTAGTGAGTGTAATGCCTCTTCCCTACTAATGCGCTTACGTTCTCTTTGACTGCAACATCATAAAGGTAGGAAGCTCTTTCTCTTTCCTTTTTCTTCCTGTTCTATGGGGGTTCTTTTGTGTTCTTCCCTCCCCCCCCCATCAGATTATGGTCTAAATGGTTACCGTGTGCTGGTGTCTAACATTGTCTGTTTTATAAGGGAAAATTAGAGTAACTCTTTTGATAGTCTTCCAATAAAGAGTGGGATAGGTGTTAATGAGATAGTATTTGTTGCTGCTAAGTATTCCAACTTATGAGAACAGCTTTTTAGTTTGGAGCAAAGTAGTACAGGTTACAGTAGTCTTTTTGCTTTTCTACTACTGGTATCATTATTAAGTGCTTTTAAGATCACTTCTTTCTGAACTGGAAGGGAGGAAAGTTTATTAACAGGAAAGATGTTAGCTGATGATGTAATGATTGCATAAACCCCCTTGAATTTAGTTGCTTGCAAAAGCTAGTTCTAATTTTGTTCTGTAAAGTGCTAAGAAAAAAAATATTTTGTAAGAAATTCAGTTTAACAAGAGGTTTTACTAATTTTAATAAGACTTACTTGTTGAAGATCTGAAGAAGCTAGTGCTTATAAATAATACATTTAAACAAGCTACCAGAAGGGATTCTTTCATAGTCATGCTATAACATTCTGATGGAGGAATTGCGTTTGTTGGTTTTCCTCTTGCTTTTTTTTTAGCTAGCTTCCTAGCTTGGGTCTTATTTTCAGCTGGGTGCCACTGTTGGTGAAGAAGCTCTGCGGGAACACCTTTAGGTGAAGGTCTCTGTATTGCATTTGTTAGGACATGAAAAGGATGCCAAACAGTGGCTGAAATAATGAAATACTGGCTCCTCCTTTAGTTGTCTCTGTGGGTGGAGAGTGTCTGGGCAGGTTAAACTGCAAAGGAGAGGATAACCAACAGGAGGACTGAATACAGTGGAGCACAATAGACTCGATTTAACTGCTCAGGGTGGTGTAGAGATCATTAAACTCAACGTACAGATTTAAGCTCCTGTGTGTAAGTGACAGCTGAAGACCCTGTTTCAGGAAGCTGCAAATTGGACAGTTTTCCAGAGCGTGAATACACCAGGCTTGTCCCTTTCCCTGCCTCCCACGGGCTAATTTAAAATTTTGAGTCATCCGCCACACAGGTGGAGAAGCCAACAGCCTTTGCCTCTGCGCCCTCAGGTCCTCTCTCTGGTTCCTTACTCTTATGTTGTCTCCACATGTTTTGTAGTACTCTTGTACTTCTAATAATGTGCTTATCCTGGCCACTGTGTACCTGCTCTGCTCTGTTCTCTTCTGCTTTTAACCCTTACTTTAAATCAGTGACTAAGAGGGCTCACAACTCTGGAAAAACCTCCATTACTTAGCTTAGCATTTTAAGTTAGGCTTCAGGGTTTTATTTCAAGTAAAATTTTGGTAAGCTACAAAACCTAATAATTTTTGCATCTTTCCCCAACAGTAATAATTTGAAAACTGTCATACTTAAAAAGACTTTTCCTTATACTTGCACAAGTATTACTAACAAGTTCTTGAAGCAATTGGTGTTGTCCCTCTAGATCTGTTAAAACTCTTTATGAATTAAGCGTGTGTTAAGAACCTGTATTTTAGATAGAGTATGGTTTCGTTTGTTGGTTCTGTTTTTTCCTTTTAAAGAACTATCTTTTTACCTCAAAATTGTTGCAGATATTTGAGTTATTTCATAGCTCTCTATCCAACACTAGCAATGGTTGCAGGTTTTTAAAGCTTAAAATCAGATGTATTTTGCACTGTAACTGTACAGTGCAAGAACTGCATTTCACTTTCCTCAGCTGTCTGCAATCAGGTAAAACTGTTTTAGCTGGTCAGAAGTGATTTACCTTTAAGTAGAGACAGCGTGGTAACTTTCACCCAGAAAAATAAATTCTTTCAAATGGTTCTGGTTCTCTTTCCCTCAGAGAACAGAGAAAAACATAATAAAACTTGATTGCCATCTTAATTGAGATTTATTCAAAGTGCCTGATACAATAGTAGCCAAGTTACAAGGTAGTGTGATAGAGTAGTAAAAGAAGTAAAATACTCTTAATTGCTCTATAACTGGGTAGTTAAACTGTTTACAGTTGAGATTTTTACAAGATGGGGAGTAAACTTGAAGTGAAAGGTCTCCTAGCAATCTTAATTCAGATGTTTTATGTGTATGCAGTATTCTAGTGTTTCATCATAAGAACCTCTACATCTGACAGGTCTTCTATTCTGTGTTACCACTGGTTGTATAGGAGGTCATTCTTGGTTGGTGAGATACGTTTTTGCTGTGGCTCAGGTTGTGTGGAATTTAACTGGAATCGTGTTTTCACATTTGGATGAGCAAGGTGAGGAAAAGACAAGATGCAAAGAGATGGTAGCATCAACCTAGTGTCCTTCACTCAGTTCTTTCCTCTGCGGATTGTAGTTCAAAGCCCTTATTCGGATTAAGCTCAAAACACTTTTCAATCAAATGTAAAAGCACCAAAAAGCAGGAATAAGCAGTGTCTTCAACTGGCAGACACTTAATACTAATAACTGATGTCTGAATGAGTGTGTGTGGGGAAAAAAAACAGTGGAAGTCCAGGTTCCTCTTACTGCCTTAGGGACTAATAATTTTTTTTTTAGCATAAAAAGTTATCAGTGGAAAAGCTGATTTGGCATCACATCCTGCCATTTCTCCAACTTGCAATTGCGTCCAGAAGATGTATAAAGCAGCTGTTGTACATTTGAAAGGCTGTATGGCACAATATCAACTGTCAACACTTGCATGACTACTAAACTATTAACAAGTTATTGGTTTTACTTATGGGGGGTTTGATTTATTATTTTTTTTATTAAAACTCACTTTTCTGTGCTATTGGGATATATATATGTATTTTTATTAAGGTATCTCTTGGGTAGTGCTTCTGCTATCCTTGGCAGGAAAAAGGTTGCACAACCGTGAGCAACAAAATGCAGGTCACCCGTTTGTTTTTTTTCTCCTGTTTCATGGTGGTGATGGTAGTTGGGATTCTTCAAACAGAATCTACTTTTAGCAGCACCCAAATCTGCTGCTGAAACTTGTGCCTTAATTGTTGCATGCATTGCTTAGTATTAAGCAAACCCAAAACTAACTAAGATATGGAGGGTCTGATCTTTATTTACCCTTTTAAACCACTTTGGTTTAATGTCGATGATTAACAGCCTGGAACAGCTTTGCTATCTCTTGATATCTGAGAGATTTGGGTTTTTTTCCCCCACTAGTCATTGCAGCAGCTTTACCAGCTCTACCAGATGAGGAGAGAAATAGGAGAACTACGTTATTCCTGCTTTTTGCTGATTTCATTCTTTTCCTTTTACACCTCCAGTAGACAGTTCAATAAGATGCTTAGAGAAATAAAGGTTTCTTTCAGTGGTGGGTTTTTTTTTGTTAGTGAATTTTGGGGTCTCAAATTTATCCAGTAAATAAGGATAATAAATCCTCTGAATGCATCCTTCAAACCTGGATATCGTCTTCTCTTCATTCTGGTTTTGGAAATTTAGTTTTTGCAAGTGAGAGCTTTTGCTTGGAGAACGCAATCAAAACTTTGGCTCTGTTTGTTTTCATTCATTCCCCAGACTGCAGCAGCCAGAAATTCCACTTCAAAGCAACTGATTTTGTTTTTCAAAAAGTAGCTGTGTAGCTTTTCTCAAACCAAAAATAGTCTCTTTTTTTCTTAATGTCATTAATATATATTGAATATATCAAGGATCCAAGGAACAGGTCTTTGAAAGAAGCTTCACATTGGTACTTCCCAGCTGTGTAGGCTTTCCTTTAATTATAAAGAATGCAGTCCTGAAGTAATCATTCCTGATTTTCTTGTTTTGCACTAGCCCATTTAAAACTAGATTAGCCTACAGAGGAGATCCTCCTTTAGCAAGGAGGTGATTAGATTTCTTCATTCAGAGTATTTAATTTCCAAGACACGGGGGAAATTTCCAGTTTTCTAAAATACCTTTATTTTACTGTTAGACTGAGCAAGGATAACAGCTTCAGTTTTGTTAATGAGAATAATACTGGTGCTGCTGGTGTATAGAGAGGAATCTGGGAAGACGCAGGGCTTTTTTTCACCCAAGATTGGGCACAATATGGGTCACTTGGCTGTTGTCATTTCTCGCTCGGCACATTTTGCTGCTTGCTTGGTGCTCTTATGAGCAGTAAGGAAAAAAAAGGCTCTGAGCTCAGCATTCTGAGCAATGGGAGGTTCAGGCTAGGTAGGCTTTCAAGTTTCTTGTTGGAGCTGGTCCTAAATGAGGGAAAAGCTGGGTATTTTGCATCTGCTGCCCATTCTTTGGAAGCAGAGTGTGTTTAGGGAAGATAACAACTTGTTCGTGTGAACTAAAAAGATTGGCTGCCTTTGAAATCCACTATCTGCAGCTTGATCCTGCACTGCAACTGGTTGCCACCACTTGTTGTTACACTGGAACACATGCCCTTGTGTAGTAACAAGTTCCCAATGTAAATATTAATCTAGTTTCACACTGGTGTAGTAGGGAAACAAACCTGGATCTCAAGGACTTCAGTCATTATACTTCTCGGAGGTGGAAATTTCTCAGCAGCATAAAATGAGCCCGTTACAAAACACTCTCCCGAGTGATAAGGAACTGGTTCTCTTTCCCACCCAGATTTCAGACACTATATGAGGAAACGCTTGTCTACCTCATCATCACTGCTCATAGCCCCTGGATGGCAGAAGGGACAGCTGAAAGACTTCTACCTCATTATTAGTCACTTCCACAAGAGGACCTGTGGTGGAGGCCTTCCCTTGCCCAATATGGGTACTTGGAAGAGGAATTCTCAGTGTATGGCTAAGGGCTTACTGGCCTTCCTAACCTGCTAGGATTTAAAAAGCTGTTAAAATTCTTTTGGTTAAAACCAAAATTAAACAGTGTAGACAATGTAATTTAAAACGTTCAAGGTTGTTCTGTGTAATATGCAAGAACAATAGCATTTGTGGAGGCAAAACCTTCTTTTCCAGAAAAAGTTGTATGCAAACAATGATGGGAAGACTTTCTCTCCTGTGGCATTGGCAATGTGCCTTTAACCTGCTGTGGTCTGAAATCAGGGTTTGGTCCCTCTGGCCATTCACGCTCTGCCTGGTGAATTCCCACAGATGTGGGATTAAGGGTTCTGAGCAGGCACAATTGTCCCAGGCAGCTGATAATCGGAAGGAGGAGAGATCAGCAAATGGCAGCTATGGTTTTTCTATCAGACAAAGCTGGAGACAAATGACCTGTGTGCTTTCTATCTGTGTCCTTTTCTCCATGCTTTGGTCTCTTCTTTCACAATTTACAACAGCCATTGTTTAGGATCAAAAGGATTCAAAGTAAATAATTTAGAATGAAGTGGTCAAGTCTTAGTGTGGAGAAAGCTGATAATGAGGGTTAGCATTTGAGACAGCGGTTGCTGTAGATGTGGTGAGTAAACCCTAGAGCTGGATTATTTGTGTCGGTGATGCTGTGGGAGCATTCAAAGAACCTTTGTGCGGAGGGGATGGGGTAATAGATGGGTTCATCTTTAAAAGTGTAATTGAGTGCCAATACTAATTTTAATTCTAGGAAGTAGCAACTGAGCATTTGTGTGGAAAGAGACAATAAATAAAGGTAGTGTTGAGTTATTCCCCATTAGTTTGCCATAAGTGGTGCTTCCTGAGATGGAGAATTCTGTCAGGTATCGGCTTCCTTTTTGTACAGAAAAACATACCAAGTATGTGTGGGTTTCCTGAGAAATCTCCCAGGAAGCTGATAGGGCCATGGCTTGTTTGTAGTACAGGAGAAGATAATCTTGCTTGTATATGATGTATGCAGCAACACAGTATTTATGGAGTTTTCATATGTTTCAGGATCTCTGTGATTTGAGGAGGGGTACAACTAGTCAATCACAGAGCCACAGCTGTGAGCCATTTAAGAGCAAAAAGGGTAGAAACTGTAAAATGCTCAGGTTACTGATGCTGAGATGTGTTTAGAAAGACTTCCTCACCTTCCAGGTGCTCCAGGAACCTCATGCTAGGAACTGAAGTTGAAGGGAGACAAGAGAACAGTCCAACTACTTAAATAGCTGCTATTAGGAAGATGGAAATCTCCAAGATTGCCCAGGGAACGGCCTGATTTGCTGCAGTGAAAACATAGGTTGAAGGTAGGGTGAACATCCAATTTAAAGGTAATGAAACATAAGAATAGGCCACAGACAAACATGGAATCTCATCAACAGTTCTCTAAGAATTACTTGGACAACATTCACCAGGGATAGTCTAATCCACCCTGTGCCAGGAAAGACTTGGGAGAAACACAGGGACGACAAGAAGGAGTTTCAGAGAACCCACCTTTCTGTGAGGAAGCTTTTCTGCTGAAATCTGTGCACTATGGATCAGACCCCAAATCCCAGAATTCCCTTAAATTTTAAGACAAGCATATGCTTATGGGCTTAGTTTAATAGATATGTATTAATTAGTTGAATTTAATTAAGACTTGAGAAGGTAGGTACGCCGCAAGGCATAACTGTGTGAAAGGAAAACATGAATTAGTGAAATTCCAAGTGTCTGATATGCAAGCATGCACTACTGGGTTTTTCTAGGATTTAAGTATTTTGGGTGCATATTTAATCACAACCCATCTTGCTGTAGTCTGACTGTTAGTGTTTTTTCCACTGTGTTGTAACAGACTGCCCTGGTTTTATTGCAGTCAGGGTTTGTGATAGCTTGCAATGCACAGTCTAGTTGAAAAAAGATAGATATATTAGGAAAGAGAGCTGTGTAATGAGTCTTTCCCCTGCTCTTTTAGGGCTGTTCGTCTGCAAGCCTTTCTGTCTGACCTAAAATGTCACGTTTCAAAGCCCTGCTTCATTATCATGGCGCCTGCTAGCTGTAGTTAAGGGTCTGTTAGCAGCCCCGTTGTAAATCCCTACTTCCAGGAGTTTATAATTCAGCAGTAAAAAAATTGCTCTAGGCTGAAACTTGGCATATAAAGTCTCGGTGCAGGAACAATTGTGATTTCTTCCCCCTTTATTTTTGCATTTGCTTATACACACGCAATTCATTCAGTAGGTTTTTACTGTCCCCTTTTGGCATTTAAAAAGATTAAATGGTTGGGTTATTAATATTTTAACACTGACTACTGTGCTTGGCCAGTAAATTGATTCACAGTGCCTGTTAACCCAGCTCTGGTTGATGGATACGAGTCACAGTTTCACAAACCTGCTGCGAAGCTTTGGCTTAGTGGAAAAAGCCCAGTGTGGATAGTGGTGATGGTTCATTAGCTATTGATTAAACTGGGTTTCAGAGCCAGCCCTGGCTGAATCTAGGAAGCCAGTTTAAGTGTACAAAGCTGGGTGTCCCCATCCAGCACGGGTGGAAGCTACGTGTGGCTGCAGGCAAAGCTGAAGTTGTGTGACCACTGCTCAAATGTGGAGGAACGTGAAAGAGCCTGAACTACTGTCTGTCCTCAGGATGATTTGATCTTATCGCTAGTTCCTACACAAATATATCCCTGTGAGATCTTCTGATGGGATTTCTAATGCTATGAGGGGACTTGGTTGAAAATCTCCCAGCTCAACTGTTTCTTTGTTGAAACTATAGTTCAGTGAAAGCAGTTATTGCCTTGTATTTTTTTTTTCTGGTTTACAGGAAACTTTATTATGGAAAAAGTTATTTGTATTTATTACTCCTAGAAATATAGAAAAATTACTTATTTCAGCCTTATGGAACACGTTATAGTAACTTCTATTTTTATTCGATTTTAGGTTATTTTTATAGGACATATAACATGTTTGTACTGTAAAGACCTTACACCTAAATAAAGGATAACAGAAATTACAAAATATATAGCATAGAACACAAAGGTTAAAAATGAGACTTTTACAAGAATGAAATGTTTTGGTTTAAGTGAATTTTTTTTCTTTCAAGAACTGATTTTAAACATTTTTTTTTTCAATCTAGGATTTGATCCTAGTTAAATCACAGTATTTTCTGCAAACCCCCTGAAAGGCTTGCTGTGCACTGGTGTTTGCAAAATCAAGATCAAGGTGTATATTGCTGTTAGCATATGAAGCAGCAGTAATTCAATGGTGAAATGTCTTCACTGCTTATGAGACTGAGTCACACCCTGGACTTTCTCATTTCTTTTCTATGCTTCCAACCACTTAGATGTAATTTATGAAGGCAGCCTGGGGATGATCAGTTCTTTGGTACCTTTTGTGTGTTGTTCTGATAGATTATAAATTCTTATTGCAAAAGATTTGACCATGTACTAAGCAGCCTAAGGAGTGACGGGAATGTGATAGCAGATTACTTCCAGCCCTGCAGATTTCAAAGCCGCCGCATTGGTTTATACCAACTCAAAATTTATAACTATTTATTTACCTTCTACTGGATTATAATCCCACCTGCATGCTCTAAACCCAAGGGGTTTCAATTTCCTGTAACTGATTTTTTTAAAAGAATTATTTTATTTTTTTCTCCCTGAGGAAAAAACACTTCCCTGATTCTGTCTGTTTGCTGTTGATATAGTCTGGGGATACTTGAGCATCCTTCCAGTGCTTGCGGGATCTCTGTAGGGTGCTTCTGCTGGACCTGCAACACCACTGCAACCCATGCAGGCCACAACAGCTTGTTCTCATGGGCCCCTGGCCTCATCTGCTATTTGCTTGTACATTATTTTTAGGAAGCGTCCTGCCAGCTGGGAACCACTGTTCTGTGCAACAAGGTTCAGAGGTTTTATTTCTTGCATTTTCCTTGTAATACATCAGGAATAATTTCCAACTATCTCTTTATTTGCGTAGCATGGCGCACATACTAAAGACGCTCAACAGCTGGTTCTGGTGGGAGAATATCTGGATGCCTATCAATTGCACATGGGAAAATTTTGTAGACCGTGATGGACTTGTCTTTCCAAAACCACATCAATTATATGCCACAATACCATATGCTTTTGTATTGCTGATTATCCGATTCTTCAGTGAAAGGTAAGAAGCAAACACATTTCATGCTACTGTTAATCCTCATGTAGAAATTTTAAAAAATAAAGTATCCTCAGATCAATGTTCTTGTGTTTTTGTAAAGGAGGTTTAGTTGGTGGTTTGCTAGAAAGATCTAGTATGGGTAATATGACAGGTGAAAAATCGGGAACTATTTTCAGTATTAGGAATATGTGGCTGTGGTCCAATCTAGAAGGAAAAGATTTCTATCATGCTCTTCTAGAACAGTCTTTGGATAATTCTAATTATCTCATTTCATAGAGATACAATTAATACAAACCCATTTGGATTTCCTTTTGCTTTTTCCTCCTCCGGTGGATGGCTAGAGATACTTGTCCTCCAAACCAAACTTCTCCTTTTGTTTGGCCCTCCACCGGAACACTTATGTGAGGCTGATAGATCCCAGGTGGTTAGCTGTAGCAAAACTAGGCAGACTAGAGAGATCTCAGAAGTTCCCTATGAACATTTTGTGCATATCTAGTAATGCTGATTCCTTATTTTTTTCTCACTTTGGCACTGAAAGATGGATTGCTTCTGCAGCTGGAATCTTGTGGGACATGCAGAGGTTGGCTCCACAGAGGAAAGCTACAAATAATACTAAGATTTGCAGTGCTTTGACTTATTTATTTATGTGGTTTTTGCTTGACTTTTTTTTTTTCTTCACTAAAGAATGTGATTAGTAGGTTTTTATAATCATTTCAGGATAGAATGAGGAAATTTGGAATGTCATAAGTTGGACAAACTTAAAACAGAACCAGATAAGATCATTCATGTTAGAGATCAAAAGTAATTTGGGTCATATGTTTATAACCATCCACAGTGTCTCCTGAGTAAATACTTGCCCAACTGTGTCTCACTGTGCTGCTATTAGAAATTGCTCGTGTGAATAATTAGCCCACACATCTGGTCTGCAGTGAATCTGTCCATGAATGAGGAAAACCGACTGCTGCTATGAGTAATACAGAATCAATTGCTGATATCAGCAGGAGTGATGGGGAGGGGGGCTCTTTTAGAAAAGCCTGCCCAAGTTTGAAGCATCTGGCATGCTCTGCAGCCATTTGTATTGGAAAGTGGAAGAGAAGGAGAAGCCTTCAGTCTGGGGGCAGTTGCTGCGTGCCACAGGCTGGAGGCTGCAAGCGTCTTGAGCAGTGGCAGCCCTCTGAAGCAACGTGCCAAGTGACTGTCACTAGGAAAAAGTATCCCAGTAGCAGCTCACATGGAGAGAGCATCTGTCCTTGTTTCGCTGCCCCTTAACTGTTGCTTAATGCCCATATGCCTCTGAAAAACACAAGGATACAAAAATCAAGATCTTTCCTTAAGTTTTATAGCACTTCAGGACCACAAACTGGGTTTTTTTACATAACTGCTAATATGCTATGGTTCTCCCCTGGGATTAGCTGGAGGGAGATTCCTTTCTCTCATAGTGCACTGTCTTATCCTATGGTGGGTTAAATCGTTTCAGGCTTATTTTCTTCATAGCCTAGTATGAGAATAACTAAGGTCTTGTAACTATGTTGTAAAGTTTTTCACCGTATGTCTTTTCAGATATGTTGCTATACCTCTAGCAAAAGCCTTGGGTATAAAGAATGTAAGACGTGTGAAGCCACAGCCCAATCCTGTATTAGAGAGTTATTTCCGGGAGTGCTCAAAACATCCATCCCAAGTAAGGATTCTCATTCTTACAAACTGCTTTTTGTTTTGGAAAATCCCAACTCTTACTGTTTGAATCAGCTATCAGCAATGACATCATGGGATGAGTTCCAGCTGATTGACAGATGACTTAATTTATTTGGGGGGTTGTTGCTGTTCTGCTGACAAGGGTATATAGCATCCAAAACAAAAAAATGTTTAAGATGTTTAATTTTCTGGCATGCTGTTCTAGGTTAGACTGTTAATAATACGTCCAGTGAAGATCAGTGTTCCATCTTTAACTCGTTCTCTCTGGAGAAAACATCAGCTGACATCTGTTGTTGGAAAGTGGTATCGTAAATACGATAAGCAATAATACTGGAACACTGGCATGGAAGCCTTTTGATCTGTTACATTGCTGCGCACTTAATCCTGGATTATGCAAGAAAAAAAGGCAATCTTTCTATTGCCTCACTGTTTGTTTTTAAAATTGAACAAGAGAAAAATATTAGCCCATGTTTGCTATCTCAAAAAATGAGATAACTTGATTGTTGATGGGGAAACAGGTACTTTGCTGTGAATGCGGTGTCAGAAAGTTCACTTATCTCAGCACAGTTGCCAAACAGTTCCTACGCTGTTTTTGAGAAGTATGTGCTTTCTAGTAATGGGGGATATTGATAATTATCAATATGTGGAACTTCACTTTCTATCGCTAACTGCCTTTCTATTACTGTCTCTTGCCTGATATCACCAGGAATAGATGTATTCACAGTCACGTATAAGCTCTTCTCTATCTGGGCAAGTATTCTGATCTCTCTGCTTCTTATCTTCCTTCTGCATAATTCATAATTCATCTCTGGAAGGAGGGTCAGCATTTTTAGACTTGTCAGTAGTGGGAAAGATTCAGGTTGTCTCCCTTAGGTGTCCAGCTTGGGGGACCGTCATGCCTCAAAAAGCACACAGAGGTGACAGCCTGGTGACTGAGGGTGTCTTGGCCCTGTTGTCTGTCAAAACAAACTCATTATTCCTGTATGGCAAGCAGAGAGCTCTGCAGCCAGCAGGATGGTCCGAGCACAGCGGCTGTTTGTGCTCCTGCTCTCCCTGGCAGCTGAGGTGCCTTTGCTCACATACCAGAGCTTTCCCTGAGGGTAGGAGACCAACTGAACTAGATTTACCTTGGAGGAGGCAGTGCTGCTGCTACCCACTATTTGCATACAAGCCTTACTGGGAAAGAGCTTGCCCAGGAATGGGTGGAACACTACCTCTGCTCCTGCAGCAGCTCCAGGGGAGGTCAGCCCACGCCTTCTGTGCTTTGTGACAGAGGAGAGGGAGAAAACCTACAGGCTACTGCACACAGGGCACTGAGCACCCAGAAATGCAAGAGTCACCCTGCCTTGTGCTTAGGACCTGTTAGCATGGCTGCATGGCAGAGCCACTTCACTTTCAGAGCACACATGAAGTACAGACACCTGACTGCTCTTAAATGATAAATGCATTTCTAGGCAATACTTGAGTCGTAATTTATTTTTAGGTGTCAAAAGGCTGTCTGGATTTTGCTTAGTAAGATTAAGCTGACTTACCTTGTACCACAGGACATTAATTTTGAGAACAGAGCTTAGGTCACCCTAATTCCAGGCCTGCCTCTCATCTGTGAGACTTATTTAAATAAATCTAATAATTTTAATTAGGTAAGATATTAGATACAATCTCCACATGTGTTGATACCTGGCATTTCCTGCAGCCCAACCTCTTGCTTAGCAGTAGAAGCTGCATCTTAGAAACTATCAGAAGCCACCAGAAAGACAATAGCACATTTTATGCATCTGTACACTTCATACCTGCTTTATTTCTATAATTTAGCATCTCAAAAATCCAGGGTTTCTCAGAGTCACTCAAAAATTAAACCGGGAAGCCTGCAAGGTTAACCCTTATAGATGGTTAATATTAGTAATATTCTTAAATTAAGACCTTACAATAGTGGGAATCTGATGTGAGCTACAAAATAAATGAAAATGACACTGGAGTACATCTTGTTGCTAATGCTATTCCATTTTTTGCAGTCAGAGATTCAAGGCCTTGCCAAAAAATGCAACTGTACAGTCCATTTGGTGGAAAAGTGGTTTAGGAGACGGCGAAACCTTGAGATCCCAACAGTGCTTCGGAAATTCCAGGAAGCTTTGTAAGGAAATACAATGCTTTTGATTATTATAGATCTTACTGCTTTGAAAATAATTAAAAAAAGGGTTTGAGTCCTCAGGTGCCTTTTAAGGGGGACTCACTTCCAGAAAGCTGGGTCTGTCTGATGAGGGTTTTGGTTTGTGCATACACAAACAAATTGCAAGGCTCTAGTAGCATTCCACCAAGCGGTGTGACTTTAGAGTAACAGTTTATCCTGAAAAAAACCTCAAAAATATTTTAGTTTTCTTTGTTGTTTAATAATGGACTTATTTGTATACAGTGCTTAATGAAAACATGCAGAGAATAGGAAAATATTTTTCTCTCTGCCAGTAATCATAGAGGAATGGAAGTCCTTACTCAATCCTGTTTGTGTATGAACCTGTGCTGTCATTTTGGGATGCTATTATGTGTATGGAAGTCAATTTAAGAGCAGGAATCTTCCCATCTGAACTAAATGATAGCTGTCACATCTTGAACATGGGATACTGTGCAAAGGATGAG
Organism: Thinocorus orbignyianus; assembly: GCA_013400375.1. NCBI lineage: Eukaryota > Metazoa > Chordata > Aves > Ciconiiformes > Thinocoridae > Thinocorus > Thinocorus orbignyianus. Next base: position 2,038,104 of record VXBW01008539.1, on the reverse strand, counting down.
CATAAATATGCTGATGAGAGAGGGCCATTGAGCAATTTTGAGTGATAATAATGAATATGTAAAAAGTTTCAAAACCTGCGTGTAATTAAAAACTGGAAAAACATCCAAGAGTCTAATATTTTTACGAAAGCGTGAGAACTTGTCTTGGCCTAAACATATTGCTGTTTATTCCAGTGTCATCTAAAATACTGCAAATTGCAAATCCCCAAATAGGCATGACTTAAATAACTTATTCCTCTTGGATACTGAAATTAACTGTTCCACTGTACACCACTTTCCTAATGCCCTGTGTATTTGGATTTTTGATTAGCGTAATTACATCGGCAAAAATTCACATTATTATGTGTAACTTCTTTTAGTGTAGATTAGCTTAAAGAACAAGGATTAAAAGTACAGCTACAAAGGTGCAAGTTGAGTACTTTACCAAGATTATTTTCAGTGGGAATCAATGTGATAATAATTTGTCCTTTATTGAGCATAAATCCAGTTCATAAACATAGACCTGTTGCTCTGAAGCCTCACTGAGTTGAGTAAACTGACATTCGGGGCTTATTTCTGCCATCATTTTGTGGATCAGTTAGATTTGTTTTACAAGTGATAATAAGATTTCCTGCTGTTGATAGAAGACCTACCTCACATGGATGCATGTCTCTAGTAATCTGCACCCAAAGAGTGAAACTAAAACTTGCTTGGCAGCTTGAGTGAGAATGAAGCAAACAGATTTCTCTTGTGCAATTTTGTGAACCTTCCTCTGCTCTTTGTGAGTGAATTTAATTGGATATAATTCTCAAGGCAACAAATGAGGAACAGAATTATTCCACGTTAATAGTCAGTGTCCTGAGTGTTATGAAATTTTTGAAAGCCTGCAATCTCCAGGATCATTTTTCTGAATCGCAAGCAAAATCTGATGAGCCAGACCTAAACCATACTTAAGCTATTAATGCTGCCACTTAAGCAACACTAGTGTTTGGGAAGACTTACCAGTCTGTTTTGGGGTTGGTTTGTTTGTTTTTGATTTGGCTTAATTGAAGAGAAAAGACTCCTGAAATAAGAAAATCCTTCTGCATAGCTGTTGGTTGGTGCTCGCTCTGAATTTGGGTAAAATTTGCTGAATTTGGATGAGTTTTACTTTAGGTTTTGTACCCCAAATTCATAAAGAAGCTTGGCTAAATGCAGGATGGTACTGCTGTGGCAGTCCCCTGTGTATCTGAAGCGCTGCTTATATATTGGATGCACTTAGCAATATATTTTAGGGCTAGGAACTAATGACAAAGTCTTGTTAGTGTTCTGTGCTTTGGATCCGATTTGGAAATCCAGTTACACTTTACAAAGAATCAGTCTCACAATGTTCCCCAGACTCCTTGTGCCTCCCTTGCCTGAAACAAGGGGCATGAGGGCAGACCAGCCCCTGTGTAAGAAGTCTGTCCCACACCATGGTGGTGTTTTTCACAGCATCTCTTTGTTAATACTTGTGGGTTCCACTCTCCCTTTTCCATTTGCTATCATTATTTCCATCACTTACCTTTGAATTTTTCTGTCTGCCCAGTGACTGTTTTGAAGTAGTGTTTTCGAATCAGCAGAGGAAAAATGCTTTAAAGTTGAAAAGTAAACAGATTGTTTATTACCAGTGTATCAAGTGGCAATTTTATAATTGTCTCCTTGGCTGCTTCTGCAGGCGTGTGACACATTATCTTGTCTAGCCTCTGCCATTGAATGTCCTCATCTTTTGTTTGTTTGTTTTTCTTGTAAAATGCTGGCTTGATCTTTGAATATCTAATTCTTTCACCTGGAATTTCAGCTGCCAGGTAATGTAGGGCACAGAAAGGAGCAGCTGCTTTTACCAGACAGGTTTCTCTCATATGGCACTTCATTAATATTTGCCAAAGACTACAATCTCATTTCTATACATCTCTGTCCACTAATACTTCTTCTTGAGGCTCTCTCCTCCTTTTTAGCAAATTCAGGTTTTCTGTTGGCTGCTGCCCTCTGGGATAACCTTGTTCTATGAATTATTCTCACAAGGTTTGGGGGCGTCTGCCTGTCTCTGTGATCACAACCTTTGTCACTGTGTGAAGTCCCACAGTGATCCTACTGATCCTGAAGAGCTGCTCCGGGAAAGGTCAGGCTTGTTCCTGTCAAGAAGAGGGAAAGGAAGAAGTTTTCCATCACCTGTAGAGGTGGGAGTGGGCATGCTCTGGCTGAGTCTCCAGCCGCACCCAGTCCCAGGGACGATACCTCCCACGCAGGCTCCAGAGTCGTTACAAGGCTGATTGCTGGCTCCAAATCACAGCATCCTGCTCTGACATACAAAAGCAACAACATAGTTTCGGTTTACTAAGATACACAAGGATATTTTCCCCTTTGCTGACTTACCAGTTCGGTGGTGAAAACCTGAAAGTTTTATCTGCCTTGATGAATATCCGTTTAAGCCACAAAACCCTTAGATCACACTAAATGCTGGCAAACCTAGTCAAAGATTGAGGTTTTATAGTTAATTCAGACCTCTGTGGTAAGATAAACTAATCCAGTAGTTGTTGTTAAAAGTTCCATAGGGCTCCCCTGTTTTCAACAATCAGTGTTAAGAAAGTTCAAAAGAAATTAACCTAGCAATTAAAACAAGTCACTGATGGGTGTTCACAGTGTTTGAACAGATTGGAAAGTATGTGCTACATGGCTGAGAGACCTTCTGGAGTTAGGGAGCTGTGAGATGTTCTTAGTCCAGTGCACGTGTTCTAGAGGGATTGGTTTAGCAGGAAAGGTTGGTGTTATGTTATTTTTAGGGATTTTGTGATGTTGGCTGTGACCGTTCTCTTGATCAGCTCATGGCTGGCTGGAAAATTGCTGCTGTAATCACAATCAAGGTATCTGTGTTGAGATTAATGTGAAATAGTTTACTACTTTAACAATTAGTCAAAGCTTAAATATTTAAATATTACTAATTCAGATGTAGTTAATATGTGACAACCCTTAATGTAACCTGTGAGGGCACGTATGTGTGGAGATTCTGTGATATGCAATGATTTGCAGCAATTCTAGCTCAGGACAGTATCCATTAAAAATGTAATGCTTTGTTCTTATTTTTTCATTTTTAATTTTACAGCTGGCGATTTTCATTCTATCTTGCATCCTCCATTGCTGGACTTATATTTCTGTATGATGTAAGTTAATTTTATGAAAGGATTGATATTCTTACAATTTTAACAAAGTAAGGACTGATTTCTAGATCTTCTTGAAGGCCATTGAAAGGCTCACCGGTTTCAGTGGCTGTTTGTGTTCTGATCTTTGAATGTAATCTAGATGTTAGGCTGCAATGTGCACTGAGGATTTACTTAACTTTTAATTTATCTTTTGAACTTCAATGATAAAATAACTCGAGTTACAGTATTTTCAAGGAAAGTTTTAAGAAGTCACGCGGATGTTTTTGCAACGTACCTTGTTAACACCTACAAATGCCTTATGTGGCTGTGTTTTTCTCAAAGAGGGGCTTAAACTTTTTCTGGCAGCATTTTTTTGGGGGTATCACAACAACGGTGTGTTTCACAGCTATTTATTGAGGTGTTGCTGCTGAGTCAGATGTTGGGAATAACAGAGAGTGTGCTGCCTGGGGTGTCATTAGTGCTTCTCCTGAGCAACAGTGCAGTTCTCAGCATGTCTAAGTTCGTCTGGCTCTTCTCCCCAAACGCTGTTTATCATCATGAACCAGTGGTGTGTGGGGCTGGTAAACACAGCAAAATCTAATCACTGTGGCAATGTATCTTGAGTAACTGCAGTAATAAAACACACACCCACTGCTTTGGATGGTGAAATGATGAACTGGAATATTTCAGGTGTCCTGAAAAGAAGCCAAAAAACCAGAACCAGTATAATAAATTCAGGATGTAAGATCCATTTAGAAGTTGGTGGGGAACAGTTAGCAAGCCTTACAGCTTCTTAGCTTGCTTTGCTTAGAGAGATTTTAGGTATTGAAGATTTTGAGTTAAGATGACTTATTGTTGCTCAGCTGATCAGTCTCTGAATCACCTGTCTTCCCCAGAAACCTTGGTTTTACGACATATGGCAGACGTGGGTTGGCTATCCGTTTCAGGTGAGCTTTTTGGCACTGGGCCGTTAGCCTTGCGGCATTCCAGGCCTTTCCCCATTGGAAGGGGTAATCCGCAGAACGCTCCCTCCCAAGGGGCACACCTAGAGAGGTGTGTCACCAAAGCCTTTTACTTTTCTCTGGCACCTCCTGCTGACTGTTGCACGACTTCTCCATGATCTGCCTGTGCTGCAACTCACCCCTCCAGCCAGACCACTCTTATTTCCACCCATCCCAGGTTACCAGTTGCACCCAGTAGATGCTATCTGTGTTACAGGTTTCGGTGCAGAACCCCTCAGCTTGTACCAGGCTTGATGGTGCTTCTGGGCACTGTAGAACAGCTTTATGCAGAGGGTTATTGCCGAGCAGCCCGAGTGCTGTGTGCCTGCTGGGCCCTATTGCTCAGTAGTGCAGGTGGAGGGGGTTCTGCAGTGATTTGGTTTGGCATAACCTGAGTCCCTGCCCCGGGGATTGCTGCTCAATTCTCTGGTTGTTCCCATGGGTCACATGGATCTCAGTTCTTCCAAAAATCCTTTACTTACAGTCCCGTAATAGATGATGACTCCAGACCATCTTCTTGCCCACCCACCAGAGGTTCTTATGTGCTCCCCCCCTCCTATTTTATAAATCTGTGACCTACTGCCTTCTTACTCCTGTCTTAGGAGCCAAGAATAAAAAGAATCTTGCTTCCCAGCTGAGTTTCCCCAGTTTCTCTTACCCATCTGATAAACCCAGCCTACTTCCTGCCACCTGGGAAACTTACTGAACCAAAGGAGCAGCCAAGCTCAGCATTTAGCCCCAAGTAGATGCATAGGATTTTAGCATAAATAGCTGATATTTTAGTCATGGGATGTGTGAATGTTTAAAATGTTAATTGTTTGCCAAAATGGAGGACTTCATTTATTTGCAGTTGTTTGTAATTAAATGCAGAAACGCTCTGTTTGTAGTTCTCTGACAGAAATGTATGGAGGAAAAAAAAAAAGGCATGCTAAAATTCAGAGGTGGGGGAGGAACTGCAGAAACTGGGAGTCTGGTCTGAGTAAAGGTTAAAATATTTGGCTCCTGGAACATCCTTCTTAATGAAGCCCAGAACAGGGATTTAGTTTAGTTTAATTTTTTAAGCAAGACTCAGCAGAGGAGCAGAAGTGAGGAAAGGAAAAAAGAAGTAATTTCACTTGGCATACACTTTTTGCTATTCTCAGTTAACCGTGGTTTTCTTCGTTACAGACTCTGCTGCCGTCCCAGTATTGGTACTATATGGCTGAGATTAGTTTTTACTGGTCTCTCTTATTTACTCTTGGGATTGACAACAAAAGGAAGGCAAGTGGTCGTGCTTGTTTGGAGCTTGAGCCTTCGTTTCTTGGGGAGGGGAAGGGGAAAAAAAGAGCGTTTATAAGGAAAAGCAGTGTCCTGGTTCTGGGTTTGGTGCAGCCACATGAGGGCAGCAGCAGTCTGTCCCTGGCACACCTGCACACATCCCTGCTCTGCCTGCCAGGGCATCTCTCTCTGTGACAAGTCCTGCTTGTCGCTTTACTCGAACATCCTCCAGGGCTGTGCTTGCTTGGATCTACCTTTCTTTTCTCCTTCCCAGGATTTTCTGGCTCACGTCGTTCATCACTTGGCAGCCATTGGGTTGATGAGTGGCTCTTGGTGCGGCAATTACGTGCGTCTTGGAACGCTGGTGATGTTTGTGCACGATACTGCAGATTTCTGGCTGGAGGTAACACTGCCCTCCATCTTTTCTTTATTGTTTGTTTGTTTGATTTTTTTGGTTGTTGTTTTGGAGTTTTCATTTCATTTTTTTTGATTGTTGCCTAGATTATCTTCAGTGATGTTTTCATCTTTTTGCCACAAGTTTTGTACGATCCCTTCCTATCCCCACAAAGAAAAGGCTTCACAGATTCATAAACTGTAATATAAAAGAATACTTCTAGATAATTTAAGCTGATACTCTTACAGAATCCATTGTGAGAAAAGAGCAGAAGTTCTTCAGTACAGAACAGGGACTGGAAATACAGCTGCCTTCCTGGATGATTCTTATTTCACTGTTAAAAGTAGACCAAGTTGACTGGCCTGTGAATGGTTAGTCATGATACCAATTCTCAAGCAAATTTAGCAGCCCAAATTTTTGTTACTTTTCCAAGCTGGCTTAATTTTGTCAGCATTCACAGTCCTGTATGGACCCAAGGGGTTCCATCTACATTATACGCTTCTGGCTGGAGATACTCAACCTGTCCCTGAACAAGATATCACTGGTATCTAGCAGCAGCAGAAAAGCTTCTTCCCCTGGACTGAAGTGAAAATCTCTTCCCTGAACTAAATATACTTCATTTCTGTTCTCAGTGCTCTTGTCTGTTGTATTGGAACAACTAATTGTGGGGTCATGCAGTTGGGATCGGTCCACATTGGGTACATGTTTTTTTTTTGTGTGTTTTTGCTGGGCTACTTTTAATCCTGAACTGCTTTGCGGTCCAATTGTCTATGACCTTACAAACAGTTGAACCAACTACTCAAAGGACAGCATTCAGATGGAAACTGAAGTTGGGTACCAGAATAATTTAATTTAGCCCTGCCACTCAAATAAAAAAAAAAAAGTAAATTAAGTAAATTAATCAAACTGCTATTTAAAACCTAGACTTGGCACCTGAAGCTTTGCTCACACTTGAGAAGAGCCGTTTCATTCAACGGTGCCCAGGCTGATTGCAAAATGAAACGTTGAGAGTTGTACAATTCAGCTAGGGGAGAAGCAGTAATTATAATCTTTATTAGTGGGACAGAGACCAGTGCTAGGATCTCCAGCTCTCAAAAAGGAGAAAACAGACACTGAATTAGGCACGGAGAAGGGTCACTAACACGATGCACTAGAGCCTGTGTACAAGGGGTCACTGCTGCCCCCAAAGGCACAGATGTGGCCAGCAGCTTCTCTTTGATTCAGCTCGTTTTGAATTTGGCACAGGCATGAGGGATGAACCTCTGTTTTTGAGAGTACTTTTTCTGTTGAGGACGCTGCTGCCCTCTGGGATAACCTGTTCTTTAAGCCTTTGATTCAGAGTCCGTTCCTTTAAGATGAAAGAAGAAATATAAACAAAGAATCTGTTTTGATACTGCTTTATTAGGTATCAGTAAAATGATTGCTTTACATGTCAAACAGGGAGGAAATTTTCTTCCTGCTTAGGTGGAAGATGAGCTCTTGTTTATGAAAATACGGAAAGGAACTTATTTCAGAAAGTATTTGTAATATGTTTGATTGTTTTTGTTCAATGCAGGCAGCCAAAATGTTTAATTACGCTCACTGGGAGAAAACTTGCAATATACTCTTTATCATCTTTTCTATTGCTTTCTTCGTCACAAGAATCATCCTGTTCCCCTTCTGGTAAGAAATATTTGATGTAGTCACATGTCTTTATGTCATTCTCATTTCCACTGAGAGGTTAGTATTGGTTGTGATTGGAAAAAAAAAAAAGGAATGGATTGTACTTTAAAGAGCAGAAGTAGAACTTCCATTATTGTTGGCTACTAAAGACCAGCAAGAAGAGTTGACAAAATATATAATTTAATTTAGAAATTTAATTTCAGTAAAAATAGTTTTTAAATGAGCCTCTTGAAAATATGCTAACTTAAATAATACATAAAGGCCTTAACTTACTTTCAAAAATTCTAGTTAAATGCTGTAGCTCCTGCATTTTTGAGGGGATTGAGTTATTTAACTAGGAGAAATAATTTTCCCTTTCATTCCCTCCCTCCTGCTGTACCTACAGAGTACAGTGTAATTCCTATATGATTGTAGTTAATTTTTGTAATGCCTTCTTTTTGCTACCTAGTCCTTGAGTAGCAAGTACCTCCCCTCACTTAGATGAGGAGCACTCAGAAAAGTTAAGGTGAACCAGCTGATTTATGAAGCCGATGCAAATAAATCATAACTTGCTAAATATTCGCATTGCTTTTGGAGTGCTGTGGTTTAAGATGCTTTGGAGTATCCACATGGGTACTTAGTGTGCTTAATGCTTAACATGTTTAGCTTTTTAAAAGTGTTTAATGTGTTTCACATCCACAATTTCATTGACTTGCTCTATTTTGCCTTCATGCCCCTCCCTGGATGTGGACGAACCCTCAGAGACTCAAGCTGGTTAAATTAATAATTCTGAACATCGATCAACATGAGGCTTTAATTTCCTGTAGTATTTTCTTTCAGAAATGCTGATGTCTTTTATTTTCTTGTTATTTTTTGATTAACTAAACAAGTGATCTCCGATAATTTTGCTTCACTGAGTTTCTTGTTCTTGAGCTTGGAAGCCAAACGTGATGAGATTAAAAGGACGAAAAAAGCCTCAAATAATATGGAAGTAGTGAAGCCAGAAGATGGACAAAACATATGTTAATTAACAAAAAGCCCTGTTGCAAAGCCTGTAGGATTTTCTCTGGAGTGTGGATTTCAGATTAGAAAGAATTTGCATTAAAAAAATAAATGGTATAGACAAGCTCTGAATTGCATAGTATCTAGACCACACAGAGCTCAAGATGAAAAAGAATGGGATTTTTTTCTAACCTTATTTAGAATGCTTTTATGCAAGACTCAAATTTCTCATCTTCTGAAGTCTGTATTTCAATGGAGATGCGTAATCTGGTTAAGATAGGGCTTGTTAATTAATCTGTCATCTTTGCAGAGCTTTTTAATATTTTGTGGAAATAGTTAATCCATTTGGAATGTGGAATTACAAATAGCTATAAATAGCATAGAGAAGAAATTTTGCACTGCAACAGTGACCTTTTTTTTCCTTTTTTCTCTTTTCTTTTTTTCAGGATTCTTCGTGCCACATTGTATCTGCCTACATACTACTCCACGACTCCTGTCATAGCGTATTTTTTATTCAATGGACAGCTATTGGTCCTTCAAGGCTTGCATTTATATTGGGGTTACTTAATTTTCAAGATTTTGAAAAGGTTCATTTTCTTAAAGGTAAGTAATTTTTTCTTCTGCAGAAAGATGTGCTAAGTATCAAAGAGATGCCAGTACAAGATTTACTCGTAATTTCTTACTGTTTCCTGAACTTTTAGGTCAAGATTTCTGATACGGGTTTACAAAGTATAGAAATGTTTGAATGTGCTTTCTACCTCTTGTTGTCACACTTGAAGTCATAGATCAGAATATTAAAGCTTCAGGTGGAGCTTTTTTCTGCCTCTATCTGGTGCTTTACTCTGACAGTAAATGAGAAATGAGCTCTCCCAAAAAAGGAAGCCCTAAAATGGTGTGGAATTACTTAGAAATTCCTGTTGTTCCATGTGAAAGCAGTCTTTTCTCACTGGATTCTGTAGGAGACACACCAAAAAAAAGTGATGAGAGGTGAGTGATGAGAACTTTGACAGTAAGTTTTCTGTAGTATTTAAAGCTCTACAGGTTTGTCTAAATCTAAGGTCAGCTATACTTGAGCATTGCTTTGGGATTAAGAAAACCTGTGTGAAGCTGATCTAGTTATGAATGAATGGTTATTATGACGCAATGAAATACAGCCATGTTCAGCTGGAGTAGAGAAGCAATGAAAGTCTGGTGTTGCCAGAGTCTGCTTTTACCTTGGAGAGGAAATTCATGGAGGGAGAAGTTATAAAGAAAAGTTTGCTGCCATCTAGGTCTTGTTCGATTACCTGAAGGAGTAACATTTTCACAATATCTCATCATGAAGTGTGCAGTGGGGTGCAGCATTGATAACACATTTAGGAAAAAGCATTTAGCAAAGGACTTTGGAGAACTGATTAGATTTGGCACAAGCATTGATGGGTATGTTTTGCTGGTTAAGTTGAAACTTGAGTTTTGCTATTGGAAAATGGTATTTCTTTTTGAGGATCAGGATGCAAGCACTTAATTGAGTTGATGCTGTCCTTTTATCTGAAGCAGTTAATGCTGTGACCATCTTAAGGAAATAGAAATATTCTTTTCTACCTGTATTAATTGTTTTGTAACAGAAACCATCCAATAATCGTTGTATTATTGGATTTCTTCAAATATTATGCAAAGACATATCTGGATATTATGGGGAGACGCAGTGTCTTTCCTAGAAGAAAACTGCAGTTACAAACTCAACCCATGTTAGACAGAAAACAGCTGTACATAAGGGACAAATCTGTAGAAGAAATGGCTTGTGTTCTGCTTCTATGCTTTCTTAGACACTGAAAAGCTTGTTTTTCTTGCATGTCACTTATCTCTGTAAGATTAATTGCAAAATTATTTCTGGCCTGACTTACTGAGTGTTAAAGGGCTTACTTGGTTACTTTTTTGATTTTTTTTGATTTTTTTTTTTTTTCCCCTTGTCTCTGTGATGTTCTCACACAACTCTTCTGGTGAAATCAAAAGTCGAGGAAGAGGAAGGTTTTGGCATGGTTCTCAGCCATGCTAGTTGAGGTTATGAGTACAATGCAAGAAGGTCTTCAGATGCAGTGGTGAAGAGGACCTGACTAGGCAAGCTATATAAGGCCATTCTGCTCTGCCTGCTTATGCCTTTGTAAGAGGCAGAAATGTTTTATTTTGAGATAAGAGCTTTTTTGTATTAGTCATTGCTAAAAAATGGAAAAGCATCAAGCCTGCATCCCTACCCTGGATTTTTGATTCCTTATACAGCTCTCTGAGAAGACGGTTTCCAAATAACATTTTTACAGTGGTAGCAGCAGCAGCCCTAGCCCTTTTCGGCGCGTATGACTTCAGCTGGCTTGCATCTGCAGCCTGTTTTCCATAGTGGTGGCAAACTTGGCTGTGAAAGCAGCCAGTGCCTCCAAAGCTGTAAGGGCAACACTGAAAAGAATGGTGTTTTCAAGGCAGCAGTTTTGTACCGACATATTTGTTATAGACATACTCCACATAAATAGCTGTTGCTATTTTAGTGAAATACCACTCAACCATCATCCTTGTATTAGGAGGGTTTCGTTTCTCTGCCCAAGATTTTTCAGTTTTCATTCAGAAGAACAGGCAATTTCTGACATTTTTCTTGAAGCCAGTTAGCTACTTCAGATGGAAAAATGAAGTCATGATGTAACTGGGAATAGGGACTGATGTTGTTCCTTAACTGAAGGAAGCTCTGAACATAGCAAGGGTGTGAGGAATTTTTTCAGTGCCCTTTGTGCCTTTTGACCCACCCTGTGTTGGTGGGGTCAGCAGGAGCAGTTACCAGCCCCTACCATCCTTCCAGGGGCAGGTGTCTCCCCTGAGTGTAACCTTCTGGACCATGCCTGGTACTGCCTGAAAGTTAATGGGCTTAAATGTGTTTATTCTTAGTGGGAAGTGCTTTTGTCCCTTGTCAAAGGGCAGGTTAAAGGATTTGTCTAGGTCAGATATGAAATATGGGCACTTGGTGGGGAACTTGGAGCCCAAGTCTCTAAGAAGTCACATACTCAACAAGTCCCCTTTGCTGTTACTCAAAGGGTCACACAGAGGTGGGTCTGGATTCAGTGCTCCTCAGGTTATGGCAGGAGGCTTTGTTAGGCAGCAGTTAAATGACATCGAGTCCTGCAGACTTGTGAGTTGGTAACTTCTCCCATGCTTTACTCTTTCCCCTTGGGAAGAGTTGGATTTTGTCTGAGACTCGTTGGTCACAAGCTCTTCATCTCTGATGTCACCTGCCCTCTACACTAATAGAGAGGACAGTAATCCTTAGTTCTCCAAGATAACTGCTCAGCCGGCTGACTGGCTTCAGCAAAAGAGAAATTGGGCTAAAAATCTTGCAATGTTCCTCTTCCCACAAACTGCAGCCAGAGATGAATAAAAATGAGGAAAAAGGAGAGGAGGCAGGAGATGATCTGTCCTTCTGTGTCCTGTTTTCCCACGTAGGGGAATCTCTGACACTGGAGCTGGTGGCACAGAGCAGCACTGGTCTCCAGGCTCAGGGTACTTGGGCCACCTTTTCCCTGGCTCAGTCCTCCAGAAATGCCCTAGCAAGGGGAAAATCTGCATCAACACGCTAAACTGTGCTCAGCTACTTTGCATTAAGAAGTTTTTTAGTTTCTATGGGGGTGAACTTGAGAGGATGGGAACATTACACTTTTCAAATCAAAGATTGCTCTTACTTCTGGAAAACAAAAATACCCAAAAGCAACCGTATCCTTTCTCATATGACATGTTGTGGTCCTTTATATGAGTGAGGCGTATGCATGTAAGAAAAGCCCTTCAAGGTCCGACCTGTAGCCATGTATCTTAGATCATTTCTGCTGCAAGAGAAAGAAGGATGTTTTTCGGTGTAATTTCTTTTCAAGTTAGGTCAGGCAATAGCAATGTTGGCTGTTGGCTGCCATCTTGATGTCCAAGGCCTTTTGTTGCTAGGAAACTCCTTGTGTTTCTGTAATATTGTTCAATTACATGGTTAAATTACCCACTTGTATCAAGTTTCAAGCACCACTGAAACATGTCTAGTCATCATGTCTGCACATATGAGAATATTTTAGGAAAATTGAAAAAACATACAGAGAAGTATGTACATATGCACTGATTTAAAATATCTCGCCAGGAAAATCCCATGGAGATTAAACATTTTACTTCCAAGGTCAGAAAAAGGGAGCGAATGACAGCAGCTTATAGCCACATTATTATGACAAATTAAGATGTAAAATATATGTTAAAACCATTACGCACTGAGTTAAGGTTTTGAGACTACAGTGCTTTAAATCTTGAAAAATATGTGTGAGTTGTAGGAAATGGTCATGACGTTCACATGACTCAGATACTTCAGGGCTGATGCGAAGTCCATCAACAGCAGAAGGTAATGGCAGGTTTGTAACAGTCTGTAATGTGACCAGGAATATGTTTGCTTTCTCTTTTGTTTTGTCACTGTCAGATTCCCTTCAAGTAAGGCAATGAGCTTCTTACTATTTAGATCTTGATTACTTAGGAGTTTTATTTCATGCACTGTGGTTCTTTCCTCTTCCTGAAGCAGACAAGACCCTGCAATGCTGTAGAGCTGGCTTTTGGACTTGTCACTCTTTAAAATATTAGCTGGTGTCACATCTTCAATGTTCCTTCAGCATTTTGTACTCAGTAGCCAGGCTTTTTAAAGATTTTCAGTTGGGCGTATCCTTGTCCATGGTTTGTTCATTCCTTATTTGGTCCAAATTCCCAAAGGAACAGTGAGACTTAGTGTTCAAAGAATGACTGGTGACAGAGAAGGGGTAGTTGAAAACGATAAGAAAATACTATTTTGGGGTTGAAATAAGAGCTGTGAAATACTTGTTAGTTATGATACTTCTGCTGTTTCCAACAATCTTTCTTCTACTTCAGCGTTTTGTTCTGTCTGAGGGTTGCTCTCATACTGAGAAATCTCTGCCAGTTTGAGTTAACCTTCTCTCCTCCGTTCATTCTTATGGGCTGATACTGGGATGCCAGTAAAATGCTTGCCATGGAAGTGGTTAGCTATATAAAGACTCCCTTGTCTGTAACAAAAACAGATACGCTACTAAAACTCTACCCCTAGAAGCGTGCTGTGGACTGGAACACTTGTTTTAATATTGGTGTGTAGGACAGACATAACATGCTCTTACAAAACGTGCTCTGGCTACTTGTGTTGAAGAGTATCCAGGACTCTTTATACCTGCAGAGATGCTGGCCTCTGTTACTTTCTATTTTGTTTTGAATTTATCTCTTTAAAGACGTGCTATAACCCTTCGTGTAAGTTTTTTAAACTAAGTTGAATGATTCCCAGCGACCGTACTACCTGCTCCTGACAGATCCTTCATTCTGAGCCTATTCAGGCTTACCTCAACTTCTGCATAACTTTCCCTGGAATCCTTCTATAATTTTTCCTCTTGCTTTTTATGCTTGGTCTAATTGCATCAAGCAGAACTTTTTCATTTGAATCCTATATTTATTTTGTAACCACATGGGTCCTGGGAATATGGAATTTCAGTGCTGAACTTGGGTGAGAATTTTCTTGTTCATGAAACAGGCCCTCGGCACGTTGTTTAAAGCAGCAAGATTCTTTTGGTTTGCAGTTCCCTAAACATTTACCCATATGAAGTAGAGACTGTAGGACAAACTCAAAACCCTTTGCTTTCCTTAGTTACCTCTAGAACCAGATCTATAGCCTTTAAAATTAGACTATGGATCCACGGGGGTTAAAATCTACTGGTTTACCTTCATTAAAAGGGAGTCTCTCTTCGGCCCCTGTTCCCCCAGGAGGGCTGTGACTGCAAACACTTTGCTGTTCCAACAGCTGAGGCAGCACTGACTTTCTCACTGAATTGTGCAACAGCTTGAGATATTTAATCCTAAACAGAAATCTTCTTTTTAAAACTACAGAGAGGTTGAAAAGCTGTACGTAACAAGAAAGTAGAAAGGCCTCTAAAGGGATTTACATTTAAATCTCTTTAGTGGCAAACAGAATTGGATCCAGCGTTCGTGTGCCTGAGCTGTGCTGTTCGGTGGGCACTAAACACATCCTCAGTGAGCTGAGCCTGAGTGCTCCTGGCTAATAAACTCCGACTCTTAACTTCAGCTGCAAAGGGTCATCAGATGACCTGGACCATGCACAACAGACTGCACTTCCACGCACCATGCAGTTACTGGGATGTGAAAACGAAGCATATATATTCAGTTTTGGCATGCACAGAAGTTTACTGGATTTCTGGAAGTCAGACTTTCTGCTGACTGTTTTCTTCTTTCTGAAGCAGGAAAAAAAAACTATTTTCAGGACACTTATAATTAGAAAATTAAATTTAATTAGAATTAATATATTCAGTGAGGAGTCATTATTTTCAGTAAAACGTTGTTCTGCGGGAGTTAAACATGGGACAGGGTTTAGTTTCCTGAACTCGAGGCATTGAAGTTGTTCGTTTTTCTTTTTCTTACGTATTTTGTTAAGCCTGTTCTGCACCATTGGCTACCAGTCAAACAGGCATGCTTCCCTTAATGCCAAATTGTCATTTTAAAAGGAGCAATATGTTTTAGAGAGTAAGGCTAATCTAGTTAGTTACTATGTCATGACTCTCTGGGACTGGGAAGTTGCAGAAAAGCCTTTACTGGAGGCTTTGTGGGTACCTTCTAGACTGGGAAGGACCAGTGCACCTTGATGTCCCACTTGGGAGTTTGAATTCTCTGAGTGAAGGTTTAGCACAAACACAAAACAGATTGAACTATATTAGCAGGAGTTACCTTTTCCCTGTTTTAAGGGAAAATGGGTTCTGGAGAAGTTGAATTTGTTGATTCTCAACAGATTAAATATTTATAGCAGATTTTCTCATGAGGATAGCTTATTAGGGGAACAAAATAGGACAACTGAAAGTTTTCCCTCTTAGAGATGAAAAGTAGCCTATCTGGGAACCTTCCCAGTTGATCCAAATTACTGCCTTTGGGACATTGAGCTTTTTAATAGCCTGGAGATGGGAGGTAGCCAGCCAGGTCAGCAGCCTTGAAGGCTCATGCCCTAGTAAAGGGAAATGGCTTCCTGTTATGACTTTCTTTCATCTGCATGTTTCCCATTCTGCTACAGCAATCTAGCGAAGCCCAAGGCCTGGCTACACGTCTCACTTCATGCTGCCAAATTCATCTGATGGAGGAGGGGTGAGAGGCAGGCAGGAGAAAGTGTTAAAAAGTGAGAGATTTGCTGGCTGGTATTTCAGCGATAAACGAAAAGGAGAAAAGCCACTGTATGCAATGCTGGGGACCTCTGGAGTCCCACCCTTACTGGGGATTTGAAGTCAAGCCCTCAGTAATGTGTATTGTCAAAGTACGTAGCCCTGCAGAGGCTGGGGGCAGGGAGAAAAGCCACCAGTTCTTCTCTACTGCACAAATGTTACATGCCAATCCAAGAGCGCTGTCTGGTCTCCTCTGCCTCAACCAGTTCATTTCCTGCACTGTGAGTTAAAAGGCAGATTGCTAGTTAAATCTTTACCTATTACTCCAGGTTATGAAAGGGGTCAGCAGCTGAGCAATACCTTCCAGGGAGATATGTTGGATGGGGCTTTGTGCAACCTGGTCTGGTGTGAGGTGTCCCTGCCCATGGCTGGGGGGTGGAACTCTGTCTTTAAGGTCCTTTCCATCCCAAACCATTCTATGATTCTATGTTTTACTATATGCTAAATTACGCTTCTCAGATTTCAAAACAGCAGCAACGTTCTTTGCATTTATTTTTAAAATAAACTCTGGTTAGAATGCCCCTAATTCCACAACACCTTTCATATGAGTACTACATAAAAATCAGGTAGTGTTTAGAGAAACATAAGTTAAGGACTGTTGTGACTGTTACAGAGAATTAAACTAATGAGAAACTGAATAAAATAATTTCCAGGCTTTTGATCAGAATAGATGGGCTCACAAACATAGGCTGACGTGGGAGCATTAGGACAAAGTACCATCCCACAGCCCTGTTGTGCACACAGGGGACTGCAGGAGAGCAGGCTGGGTCCTCTGGCCACAGCCCAAGGAATTGGGTGTGCGGGTGCTGCCTCTGCCTCCCTCCTATTAGCTGGGCCATAAATGGGGCTGTGCAGGCTCTTCTGTGCTGCAATAAAACCCTGCTGGATCCAGAGATGCCGGGTTTGACTTCAGTGGGAGCTGCGGATGACCACTGCCTCTAAAAATAGGAAATCAAAGCTCTGTGTAATTCTGAAAGCAAAGTTTCCTGGCCTGGCTGGTTCAGCAGAAGTCTGTGGGGTTGATACGGGGCCAGGTTCTCAGCTGGTATAAATGAGCATGGCTCGACTTGAAGTCAATGGGATTGTGTTAGTTTTCACCAGCAATGGATCTGGCCAAACAAGCACCCCTGGCCCTCTCTCTGCGTGTATGGCTGACAGGAGGCAACTCTACTTTTAGTAGATCCCTGATCTAAGTGACTTTTTTCATGTGCAAGCCCCTAATTAAAAAAAAAGACAAATGTTTTTTGCTTTTAAGATTGACTGACCTTGCTGTTCAGAAGGGCATTTGCTGACAGTTTTTCTGGATTCTCTTGGTAACTGCTCATACCTTTTAATTATCTGGCAGGATACTTATGAATTGTTCCATGTGTTGCTAGCTTTATATATGCATCTACATAAAAACTATACATATAAAAGAGCATGTGTACATATGTATTTTTTCAATTGCCAAAAATTGATTCACAGAGCAAACCCTAGGCCTTCTATAGAACTTTTGATGCCTTCATTTTTACTATTTTCAATGTATGCTGCAGAGGTTTGGATTGTAACTTTGTTCTGAAGTAATTCTTGCCCTTTCGGAGGTGTTCCCAGTACTGCAATCTGCTGAACTGATTTTAAAAAAATTAAAAGGAGGAGGAGATTTTTAAATTAAACTAGTTAAGGGTAGATTAACATCAATTGAGAAACAAAATAAGACAATTTTCTATTTAAAGAAAATGTTTCCCTAGGAGGACCTTGGAGTGCTCCATAATCCTTATTATGTGCAAAGAAAGGAGCAGTCTGCCCTCCGTGACACAACTCTAATAATTTTGGAGCAGCCACAGAATCACAGAACGATGCGATCTGCATCACCCTGCAGAGTTCCCATCATCAGAAAGCAAGGAAAACCAACCCCATCAGGCTGTGATGGGTGAGAGGCACAGGAGGGCAGGGTTTGTCTCAGGTCCCTTCAGCTGTGTCTGGCTCAAGTTAAAGGGTCCCTCTATCATTCAGTGGAGGAAGGCTGGTGTCTCGAGTGGGTAACTGGCTGTGCCCAATTTTATTGCCCTAGCAGTAGTGGGGCAGGTCACCATCTAGGGAGACCTGTTTCTGTTGGTTACAGAGCAGTCTTGGATGACAGTCTCTGACTTTCAGAATGCTGAACTTCAGAGAAGAAAGTCCCCAACCAAGTGACTTAAGCACACAAGTCTAGGAATTTCTAACACTATTTAAGAAAGTTAGTTCATTAGTACCTAAATTAAAGCATTCTGTATCCAGCCTGAGTATCTGGGTGCTTAGAAATACTGTATTGGAAGAATTTTAGGTGTTGTGATATGAAAGTCAGATGGAAAGACATTACTTGTTAGGTAAGCGACTTGAAAATGAAATTGATAATGTTTAAGTATGGAGGTGACCTTTAGATACATCACACCAAGGAATGGAATCCCTCCCAACAGTGAAAGTAAAGAAATTAGCATTTTAATGGACACGTTATATGGAAGTGCCCGTTGTTTGCATGGTTGTATAGATTGAGGCTTCGGGTTAGTTTAATAGTGCTATGAGGCTCCTGTAGGAATGTTCCTCAGCAGCTGTGTTGTTTCAAAATGTTCATCTTAAGTGCGGTATCGTACCTCACTGAAAAAAGTACGAGTGTCTGATCAGCTGTTTTGTAGCCAAAAAAGCATTTATAAGGCATAAAAGTGCATGTTCTGATAAAAGTTCATACCGCTGAACTCCTTGGCTTAATGCAAGTTCTGTCCTAGGGTAAAAAAAAGTTCACTATAGAGAACAGCATCAAATGCCTATTATATTGTTCTTTGTTTCTTTGCCAACTGTGGATTTAAAATTGGAATAATTCAAAAAGCAGTGGGACATTATGACTCACTCAGTACCTCCTGGGCTTTTGACATTATCGTAAAGCCACATACACTTGAGTGCAAGGTTTAGCTAGTGGATTTCAATAACACAGCCAGCAGACTTTATTGAAACCACAGAGTACCTGATTAACCGTAAACAATGATTTACTCCTTCTGAACAGTCAGGGTATTATAGCTCCAGTTACAGGTGTGTTATGCTGAGTGACAACATGAGTGATAATTTTTGGGGCTTAAATTTAGCCCTTCAGTCAAAGTCAGGGACATGTTCTAACAGTAAAATCTAGTTTTATGAGAGTATTCTTTTTGATATTTGTGGAATTAGTGTAACTTTCCTTTAATTTGCTTTTCACACCTCCTCCTTGAGTTCCATCTGAAAACTCTCAGTGGAAAGCCTGGGGAATGGGTATTACACAGAAGTGGGAGATAAAATGAGTTTTGACCACAAGGCATCCAATACAATTAATCTAGAAAGTCTGAATCTTCATTTAAAAACTGCAGAAAGCAGAGTCCAGCAGCACATCTTTCACTGAAGATCAACATTATTTCTGTTACATGGCATGTATTAAGCTGAAAAGGGAAATATATTTTCCAATAAAATCTTCCAGGCTGAAAATATAGAACAGTTTGCTTGAATCCAAATGTCTATTTCTTAGTCTCCACAGGAAAGTAAAGATGTATTAAGTCATATGTCAGCTGAGTTGAATTACTGATGTTGAATTAAACATGTTGAACTCAAAGATTCATCAACTTTATAGTATTATTTGTCAGAAAAGTACCCCCTTCTATCTATTTGGACTGACTTTTTATTATCTCTCTTGTTTATTATCTCTTTTATTTGAGTCGGTGGTTGCTGACCTGACTAATAGCTTTCATCTTTGTTCTGCAAGCTGTTTCCATATGTGCAGGTGCTGTGGAATTTATTGTCTTTACATTGAAAAATCAAGATCTAGTCAATATGTTTGTAGATTTTTAAACGAAAATATTCTTAAGGTAGAATTAAGGACATTCAGATTTCCATGTAAGATAGATTCAAGGGCTGGGAAGTTCTGACTAAAGGATAAAAATAAATACTTGAAAATTCAGAATTTCACCAAATCAGAGAATACATAATTAGAATTCCAGGATCAGCTGTGAATTGCCTTCATATGTATGTACCTGGTGGAAGGAATTCCATTAACAGTGCACACATAAATTATGCTTAACCCAAAAGGCCCAAATGTGTGTCCTGAAGCCCTGCCATCTTCATGAGAGACCTGGCATCCCTTGTGCTCCTGATATCCAAGAGGCTACTTGTGAGCTTAGTGATTATGCAGAACCATGCAGCTGTAATCCATATATGAAAAAAAAAGTGGAAGAAAGATGTCTTCTCTGGTACCTTTTACTTACAATAGCTTATTCCTGTGTAAGTGTAAGAGCTGGTGTATGCCAGGTGCAGGTCCTTCTCAGGGTCAATCTGTGGTGCGTGTCCCAGTGCACCCAGCTTGTCGCCACTGCTGCAGCATGGGTCAGGTATGTCCATCTCCTGCAGCAAGTGGGAGTGGGGAGGCTGGTCACCACTCTGTGCCACTGCTTTCCTAGCGGCAGCAGGAGTGAGCCCAGCTTCCAGCAGTGTCTGGGATTAGTCTTGTCCAGGCGGGGGCAAAATTGCAATTTCCTTATGCTGCTGAGAAATCTTAAGTCAACATTGATCCCAGCAGCTACGTTAGGCCTGGTATGTCTCCCACCCTGCACACGGACACAGTTACACCAGTGAGAGAGAACCAGAACTGGTGCGGACTGACCTTGCCTAGTTTTCCCTGTGGATAAGGCACAGGAAGCCTGTGATCCTCTTTCTTCCAGCTGGTTATGCCAACTGAAGTTACTGCATGCCTCTTAAAAAGTATATGTCTTTGTCAGGGAGAACCAGGGAGAAGCTGGATTGGAAGATGATTCAGGGAAAAAAAACTATGTAGCAGCTGAACTTCACTGCAGAAACACCTTCTGCTCAGGTGTCTCTCAGCTTTTTTCCTTTTCTCTGTGCTGCCTTAGTGGCTGTTTCTGGTTTGGAGCATGTCATTATAGTAACAGCTTACGTTGTGAGACCTCGACTTGACAACCTGCAGTAAGTCACACTGACCTAATGACACGTTTTCTGGCAAGTGCCCTTCCCCTTCTGAGAAAGCAGAGGGCCTGTTGCTAAAGCTTCCTCAACAGGATCGATCCATGTTGCTACGGTATATTTTCTGCAATTTTTTTTATACTGCTTGGCACTGTCTCTCCCTTTGCTCTAACTCTTTCCACTTTAACTGCTGTGCAGCAGATACGGAGCCATGGCTGCATCCCCACCTCAACATGCGCATGGAAGAAAGTGGTGTGTGCCCAGTAAAGGGGAGCAGGAATGCAGGGTGCTGTTGCCCAGTCCCACTTCTCCACCAGTGAGCTTCAGCTGGTATCACCAGCCTGTAGGACCAGGAAACCCACACTTCCATCTGTCTCCCAGCACAGCCGTGTCCCTCTCCCAATGCTCTCCTCAGCTGTAGCCGACACAGTGTGGTGCCAAGAACTTGTCAAGAGGGAAGTGATTTCTGAGTGCTTTATTGAGAGACGAATATGCACAATTAGGAGTAAATTCTTTGTTAGTTTAGAGATGGAGATTTTCCCAATGTTTTCCTGCTTACAAGTGGCTGGGAAGTGGCCTATGAAGTTTGCTAGGCTTTTAATTTCAAGGAGTCTTTTTTTCTTGGTGAAATCTTTTGGAAGCTCCTCTGCTGTCTGTATAATAAGATGTGGTGCTAATGACTGGAACGATACACGTTTTAACAGCAGTGAAATGCAAGAAGCCAAAACTACCTTAACAAATACGGTTGATTTAACTAAAAGAGGCAGACTGAGCAGCAGGTGGAAGGGTTAAACAAAAGGAAAAAAGATTATAAAAGTTTGCGGCTTTGGCTTCACTACAAATGCCTCTCTTGCAGACTTTATAGCATTAGTGTTGCTTCTCATAAACCTTGAAACCATTCATCCATTTAGAAAGATTAAATTGGTTAGTCATCCAGAACATAAAATATACACATCCGTTTTGTCTGTTACCCTAAGCCATCTGAAGTATAATAAATGCAGTTGATGCCATTAAACCAAAAGCATTGAGTATTAATGATGGCCTCAGTTGTGGTATTTACAGTTTGCCAGCTCTTGTGTTTCTGATAGTATATTCATCTGGTGTTGCTCAGGGACAGTGAGAGCAGAGCCTCTGAGTTGGAAAACACAACTATAATGTATGACATGAGGAGCTCAGAGCAAACAGCTCGGTATTAAAGCAGGGAAAATCCTATCAATGCTACTTTTTTTTTTGGTATTTTAGCAGGTCGAAGTTAAGAGGCACAAACTTCACTTAGGATATCTTAATGTATTTATAATGGTCTGTTAAACAGTTTGCCAGGATAGTTTTGTTTGGTTTTCTAGTTACAGATGAAGTTATTCCTATTTAAAGTTCTGTTCTGCTGTGACTTCTGTTGTATTTCTGCCACTTAAACAAGAGAGACAAAAACGGCCGGGCTCTTATGAAGCAGGAATCAGTAGAGGCACTGGGTCAGGAAGCAGGTTCATGATTATAATATAATGTAATAGAATAAAAAACTTGGATTTGATTTAGCAGTATTTTTTTTCTCTGTCCCAGAATTAAGCAAATTTGCAATGGTTGCTTCAGACTACAAAGCAATTTAATTCCTGCTGCTTTGAAATACGTAAGACGTTATTCCAAATGCAGGGATTTCCAGTGTGCTGGAAAAAGCATTTCTGTGTTTTTTAATTACTGCATCTACTGCCTTCAATCAGAGCATCCATCTTGACAGCATTAAAACTGGGAAGCAAATCCTATCCGAGTTTCCAGTTCCGTGCTGGAAATGCCAGCTCATTCCTATAGGAAACAGGAATTGAATTCTGGTTGCAAAGAAGAAACAAGGCTCTCCCCACACACCCTCAACACTTGCCTTTTGCTGCAAATACGAATCACAAAACTACCAGGAGTGGGAGAGGTGATCTGAAAGAAGCAGAACCTCATAAATTGTTTGTGTGGGAAAGGCTGTCTTTCCTTTTCTCTAACTGATGGCATGCCAAGTTTATTTTACAGTATTTACAGTAAGATTTGTTTGTTTTGATACCCTTTGTATGTTGTTAGGGGAAAGGCAGAAGAAAATCTCCAGGAAGTTTATATGATGAGACAGAGTTTATGGTTTAATTTTCTTTCTAGTCCTATACGTTTTACTAGAAGTGTAATATATAAAGGGATATGAGATTGCAATTGGGTGAGTTATTACTCAGCTGTCATTTATTTTCTCTGTATGAATTTGGTGCTTAAGAGAGACCTCGGACTAGCAGGCTGAGAAAGTGAAATCATCAGTTCGTTCCAAGAGCAGAGACAGGATGGGCAGGAGCAACACTGGTTTCTCCTTTCTGTGCCTCATCTCCGAGCTGAGGGAAGCAGAGGGCTTTGGTTTTGATGCAGAAGCCACAAGTGATTGAACGAAATTTCTGCACACGTTGTAGAGTCTTGGGTTATGGCAGGAGCTGAGAAATAGGGGAGTGATGGAGTATGTTATGTACCATGCCAAAAAGCATGGAATTGTCTTACCTTTTCTTAACCTCTGCTGTGAAATACCAGGTAGGCACAATGTCTTCTCTCTGCGTGGTGGAAATGTGCGTTAGCAAGACTGTCTGGGGATGAAGCGTGGTTGCCAAATGTTGACATGATACACACACACCATCAAGCAGGGAAGAGTATTTCAGGGTTGGTAAATCTCTCTGAGCAAAGTTAATACCGGGAGATGCTGGCACAACTAGTCACTGTTTAGTTTACACCTGTCAGAAGCAGGCAGCCTCTCAACTCCTGCTTTTGGGTGAGCGTATTCATCAAATCTAGCTTTTATACGATACTCTTTTCATCTTCCCCATGCTTCTCAATTGTTAATTAATCACACAGCACCCAGGGATTACTAGTAATGCTTTACAAGGGAAAGCAGCGGCTAGAAAGAAGAGGTCAAATGACTGGCCAAGATCATGGAAGAAATTTTGTCTGAAGAACGTTAGGTTCTGCAGGGTTGAAATGTTTTTAACTGGTCTCTCCTTTGATGTCAGGCTCCATTTTTGAGGAGGTGATGTTTCTAGGGGGCAGTTTTGATAGTTCAGTGTATTTAGAGCTCCCCTGTCATTTGTTCCCTTTAGCACATGGTTGGGTGTTGTTTTTTTTTTTCCTGAGTTGAATGAAGGGCACAGGAGATTTGTCTTCAGAGGATGCTGAGGAATTTCCGAGAAGGGAATTAATTTTCTGGAACTTCTATGCACCATCTTTTCATCTTGTAATTACAAATGTGGGCACCTGACTAATAAAATTAATTGCTTATTTTTTTTCCAAATCATTGCAAAGATCCAGATGCCCAGTTCAGGTTGAAAATAAATTACTTGCTTGTCTGGCACCCATAGGCCTTTTTGGAAGGTCTGAACTGCACTGCTAAAAGCCATCTGGTAACTGATGGTAAAATAAGTCTGGTTTATCTAGTAGATAAACCTGGTAGATCCGACAGTAAACACTGCAAAGTACAGAATATGCTCATGGCACTTTCTTTCTGTTCCTTAGGACTTGAAAGATGACCGGAGCGATGAAGAGGAGGAAGATTCAGTTACAGATAATGAAGAGGAGTCCACAAAAAATGGCAACAAGAATGGGTCAAGCAAACATCTCCTTAACAGCAGTCACCACTAGCCTGCTTCTACCTGACCTCCTGCAGTGATTTCTGCTCTGTCTTCAACCCAACCTACAGGATAGAATTTAAGTCAAAAGGCTTATGAGAGACTGTGATTGATTTATTGTTGGCTACTGGGCCTGGAAAAAAGCCCGGTTTGGAGGGGAGGGAAAAATTGCATAACGTGACAAAATGTGTTAATGACCCACTTTCTGAATCGTTGTTAAGTGTTTGGAAAGGCTTTTGGATGCATTGACTGTTCCACTCTGACAGCGCCCAACAAGGTCAAAGCTCTACAGAGCATCAGATGATTCAGTGTGCTGTTGATTCTAATGTTGGTTTTTAACCTGATAGAAGATAAATTTCACTGAGTGGTTTAATTCACAGATGTTTTGTGGTCGGCAGGTAGCGTGAACTCCATTAGCAACCAAAATTACTCAATGTGGGAAAAAAATTGACAATGGAGTGCAGTGACTGGCATTTTAGTCTTTATTTGTCAGTTTGAACCCTCATCAAAATGGCTATTTCTTGAGTTAGATTTCATTTCCTGGAGGCCAGTGAAAGCTAACTTGGAGGAAGTCAAATGATTTGCTTGTGAAGAGCTGACTTCACCGCAGAAATACAGTCTTTCTCCAAAATACGCTATATGGTAGCTCAAATATTGTGTTCTAAGATTTGTCTGACAAAAAAAGTCACTGTTAAATTAGTGAAACGTGGCCCCAATTCCCCATTTTGCTCCTGGTTTCGCAAACGTCTTTCATCTCAGTCATTTTAGCCCAGTGTTAGAACAGAAGGTGCAGTAGGGAGGGAAGATAGAGAATGAAAATTGGGTCTTCTCCTGGTTTCTTTTGCACTTTTTAATTTGTCTTCAAACTGCTGAACGCCCCCTGCTCCTGCCACGTCTGCAGTAGGTTAAAAATAAATCTCCTGCGTTCCCTTCCCGTGGGTTTGTCTCACACGGTGGCACTGGCTGACTGTCCCCTCGGGGGCGAGTCTGTTAAATTCTGCTTTGGGGTTCCCCTGCACATTCGCTGCCTGTACCTGGGCTTCGGGAGAGCATGGAGCTGCTGGGGAACGTCACATCCTCAGTGCTGTGAGTTCTTTTGGTATCAGGGTCTGTATTTCAATCCCTGCTCTCTCTGAAAACGGGGAATCGCATCGGCTGGGGCCAAACTTGGATGTTGTGTGTGACTTAAGCCACATACTGTTGTTTATGTTGTAAGAAGTGGGTGTTTTATCAGCTCCTCTTACCAAAAAGGCCTCTCTCCTACGTTTGCACTTTTGATCTAACACTAGTTCAGAGTGCAGTGGTGTTTTCAGTCCTGGAGCTTTCCAGGGAGAGCCTGGGACTTTCAAACAGGGTGGTACCAGTCTCATTTCCAGACGTGTTTAGCTCACAAGGTCATAAATGATTTGTGTCATAAGTTTTAGAGGTGAGAGATACTCCATGTGGTTCTACAGTAGCTGAGATCATCTGGTGAACTAAATCCAGTAGCTTGATAGAGACCAGGGGAACCACTGCTAAACCAGGCTCAGTGCAGAGCTTTTTGGTTGGGAAAGGCTCTTTTCCCCTTAAGGCTGCTCAGGCAGGAACTTGGTGAGCTACGGGAAGCTCTATATGACCAGCTTGTTTTCTCAAGGTTTCCTTGGCAAAGGGGGGATATGATTCAGTGAAAGAATGAGAAATGTTTGGGATTTCAGATATGAAAAGTCAAGTGTTTTCTGTGCAGTTGTAAGAAACTGCAGGAGTACTTTGTTAGAGAGGCTGGTGGTGTGAAAATACCTACATGTGGTCCATTGAACTAGGCTGTGCTTAATTTTTACTTATATTTTGGACTATGTGATATCCTGAAAGTTTGTGTTTTACCACAAAGAGAATTACACCAAGAAAGGGACAGGACTCCTGAACCAGTGCCTGGGGCTGAGTGGGCAGAATTCTCTCAGCAGTCGTTGGACAGCAGCGTGCTTCCTTCCATCGCTGCGGAGAATTCCTTAAATACTGCAGTGTGGGTTTATTGGAAGTGTATGGACTTACTACATCACTGAAAGCAACTGGTGAGTTTGGCAGGGTCACAGTTGCTTATCGAGGCCTGTTTATTGCCTACATGAAAAGAATTGGCTTTTCCTAACAAAGCAGAGAGACCTGACGTCTTGGAGGCTTTACGCTCCCTTTGAGAGCGGTGGAGACAAGGATGGTTTCTACAAGACACAACGGGGGTTTGGGAGATGGCCCAGGGTGTTATTATTTAGTTTTGGTGCCAGAAAGCTTTCCTGCTCTGACTAGAGGAGGAATTCAGCAGAGGAAACGCAAAGAGTGATGCTGTCACAGGAGCGAGCCTCCGAACAACTACTGAGTTTTAAACTGGAATTTATAGTCTCGTTGAGGCCAAATCCTGCCCTTCCCTCTCGGACAAGTCTCCCACTGAAGCCAATTAACTCCATTGGAGTTTTGCCTAGGAAAAATTTTGGATTGCAGTTATCCGACCTAATTACAAGACCTGTTCTTTTAAATTGATGTCAAACTAGGGTCTTGAACGAAGAGTAAAAGGCAGATAAATACATGGACATGTAAAATGTTGAGGTAGATTTTGGGTGAGTACAGAAGAAAATAAAGGCCTGAAAGTCCAAGCACAGTAAGCAACCAAGTAACTACATCACTGTGCAGTTAGGGGGGTGGAAGGAAGACCATGGAAGACCTAAAAATTCTGGATGTAAACCACTGGGTACTGGGGATAAACAGCACAGAAAGAAGCAAGAACAGATTGTCAGAGTGGGACTGGACACATGTGCTAACATCAGCTTTGGCACTCCTGAAGCTGTAAGTATTTCATTTTCCACTTCTGTTAGAAACTGGGAAATAAGAAGCTGTTGTGGGGAACACAAATCATGCTGAAGAAATTAATGTCATGGTGCTTCAAGATTTTCAGTCTATTCGATGCCCTTAACATTTTATTTATTTTTTAGTGTTGTTATGAAAACACATGCATGACAACTGGAGGTGACGTATGAAGCAGAGAGGACGGACTCCAATGCATTGTTGGAACCATTTCACAAGATGGGTCCTGGTTAAATGCTTGGATGCTGTGACTTTGACCATGGAAAATTATTTATGATAGAATTAGAGAATGGAAATGAGCTCTTACTCCATTAGAATCAGCGGGAACTCTTCTGTTCCGTTTAATTCCTCTGAATTTTGTTCAGGTCCCTCCTGTCCGTGTATCCTATGCTGCCTTTCTACTTGTTCACTGCATAGATTTACCCACCTGCTCGGGATTCAATTTACAGATCTCCTCTACTTCACAGAACTCATCTGGTCAATTTGTATCATTCAGTATAATAATTTTTTTTTGTTCTTAAAGCCACTGGATTTGTCTGGTCAGTTATGCTCCACACTATAAATAAATATTTTTTAAAAATAGGTATCTACGTAAGGATTTCCTTGTTTTCCTCACTCTGCAGTGTCCTCCTCTGCCTTCCGTTCCCTCCCAGCTTCCCAATGAGGGTCCATTTGGGATCTGATTCCTTACTCTTCCAAGTTTTTCCCTTGCATGGAAAAGGCTGGATGACCCACCGCCTTTGCAAGAGGTAACAGCCGTGAGATTTCTACCTGAATGTCTCATCGTAAGTGCACTGGAGACAGCTTGAACGTGGCTCTACAGAAGACACAGGAGCTGGGCTGATTGTCTCAGCTGAAAAGCTCTTCCATTTTTCTAATTCTTTCCATTTCTGTCTCCATGGTCAGGAAGATCACAGAGGTTCTGATTTACCATCTCCTTCCGTGGGCAAGCAAACATAAAGGAAGGTGTTTCAGCCCAATAATGAACTGGAGCAGAATAAAGTAGATGGAAAACAAATCCAGCAGAGAGATGTGAGTTTTGGCTGCAAACAACTTGCAAACTGTGAAGAATGTGAAAAAAAAAAGTAATCTTGCTGATTTAGGAAGAAAAACACCGTCTCCACAGGCGCTTCCCCCAGCTGTGGGCTTGAAGAGCAGCAGATAAGCAGCGGGCAGGAGTGACAGTCCATGCTGAGAATGAGGACACGGCCCAGTTGTGAAAAGGCCAGAGGGAGCTGGTTGGTGGCCGTTGGCTCGCTGGGACCTGGGGAGCCTTTCTGAGTGGACCCACATGTGAGCTGAGAATGGACCTCGGAGGTGATTTTGGTGTTTGTGTCCAAAATCACTGAAAACATTTGTTCCTGTTGTCCAGTCAGTTTTATGGGCTCCCTCCTGTCTGTTTCTCACATGTAGAATTTGAGCTTTGGCTGCCCAAGGTGTGGACCTGGCACTGAGGTAGAGGAACACCTCTGGTTTGTTGAAGGTGTCTGTTGAAGGTGTTGAAGGTGTCTGTGTTCCCACCAAGAATGTGATTCCTGCTACGGAATTGATGAAATCTACCTGATGCCCATGCTTTAGAGACCGAGTAGCCAATGATGCGCCTGACAGTGGGGTGGCACCACGAGTGACCAGCACCACAGAGAGGGAGCTGACCTTTCCTGAGCAGATGTTGGTGAATGAGGAGAAGAAAAGTCAGCAGAGGGCTTGGCCAGCTCATCACACAGGTTTTTCTCACAGGTGTGAAAGATTCATTTAAAGGCCGCTTCCTCCAGCTCTTTCCCGGGGAGTATTTTCTCTCAGTCTCCATAATCCCGCCTGATGCTACTTGGTTTATAGAATCGGAGAAGCCAACAAACGAGGTCAGAGCTGTCATCACCCACTTGTGAGAGCAGCCAGCACCAAAAGCCTGGCAGGTGGATACCAAAACCAGCAGCCCAAGATCATCCCTGTCCCACTCTGATATGAGGCAGAGGCAGGTTTGTGATCTGAAATGTCTGCTGGGTTTCAGAAAGTACTGGGCCGTAATGGGGGAGAGGGAAAATCATTGGCCAGAAAAGTAGGACTCCTGCTTAAAAAAAGAAGTGTCACTTTCTGTCCTGTCACCCGTGTGTGCTAAAACCTTTTAAGCAGCAGAAGGAGGTAAAGGCCTGACATTAATCCTTTGTCAAAGAACAGGATTCCCAGTTGAGGAAATGGAGGTGATCAAAGCTGCGCTATCTTCACCCTCGCCAACTGCAGGGAACTCCAAGAGGGGCTCTGGGAGTTTATTTAACTGAAGCACCCTCCGTGGGATTGCTTGAAGCTTCCAGCTTAATAGACAACAAGGCTGAAAGCACGGGTCTAAGCTTCAACATATGACTCTGCAAATACAAAGTCATAACAACCCGTGTAGGATAACATTGTTGGTGTTCCAATAGTCCAAAGATTTATGAAAATATCTTCTATTTATTCAGCTGGAAGGAGCCCTGTTCTTCTGGAGGTTTGTTACCCCATAAAGCATTCAGAGGAGACCCCATAATCATTTCAAAGTCAGAAAAATTAAGTGGAATAACAAGTAAAAGCCCTTATCCATGGTGACTTTGAAGTGCAAGAAGCACGTCCTTGTAGCCATAGAATATTACCCTGCTTTGAGCTGGGGTGGGAAGAAACAGCTCCCAGGCAGTTGTTTCAGGTGGTGAAAAGTCTGAATTTTTTTCCCACCACAAAAGAAGTTGGTCTTAAAAAAAGTTAAGAGTTGAGCAGTGAAATAGATGATTAAACTCCCACTGAAATTCACAGGAGCTTTTCCCATGATGCTGATGTGAACTGGATCCAGACCTCAAGCGACCAGCCAGAATGATGAGGGCAGCAGCGTGGGGCCGCGTTCTCCAGCCATCAGGAGCTGAGCACAGCCTTGGTGTTTCCTCCTCTGACAGCCCAGGGCAAAATCCTCCCTGGAAAATGAGATCTCCTGGTTGCAGGACACTCACCTGAACACAGCTCTGACCTTCCCTCTGCCCAAACTGGGCTTTCAAGCCAGAAACTTCCCTTTCAGCAAGCCATCTGCCTCCTCGCCTTCTGTGCTCTTCGCAATCTCAGCAAAGACCAGGTGACTGATGCGATCCAAGGCCAAATTTCCCAGTAATTTCCCAGTAAAAGGCAAATGATGAGCTGTGGTTGTCACAGCCACCTGAGTGTGAGAGAGCTGCTGAGCCACAGGAGAAAGGGGAGCAGAAACTGGGGCAGAACGGCCAGGGCAACACAGCAACAGTTTGAACACAGAACTGACATCACCAAGGATCACCAAGCAAAGCAGTAACAAGGGTAGGGAGAAAAAAAGCCCCAGGAGAAGAAGGAGGAGGAGGAAAAAGGTGGTAGTTTGGTCATCCTGGGGATCTGCCCTTTCCAAGCAGCAGAGGCCACCTCTGCCTGAATGCAGAGATGAACCCTGTCACTGGGAAAGCTCCTTGTCCCTGAGCACTGGGGGTTTCAGACCCAGCCCAGCTGCTGAGTTCCTAAGGCAGGAGCAAAGGTAGCAGGACCCAGGAAATGCTCCTTTAGGAAGTTCCCAGTGTGTGAGTGAGGGGACAGGAAGGGGCTGGGACAGGGTGGCCACGAGTGGAGGCCAGCGGACCTGCAGCTGTGGCAACAGCTGCGTGGTTCACCTCCAGTTGTTGGAGAAGCCTGACTCCCCCTTGAATCTCAGTGCTGTTTTTTTTTGCTTTTCCTGCTGACTGGGACTCCCCAAGAGTCCTAGAAAAGCTCCTGGAAGAATTGCATGTTTGCTTTCTGCTCCAAGGAACAGCAGAAAGCTGCTCAGAGACCTTTCTAGTGCCAGCCCCTATGGGTAAGTTTTTCGGTTGTGTCACGCACCATGTATGATGCAGGAGAAGCCCGAGCATTTCAGGAGAANCCCTTCCAACTCTGACCATTCTATGATTCTATGTGGGAAGCAGGAGCTAAATCTCATCAGGTTGTGCTAGATCTTATCAGGCTATGCAAATCCTACCTCGTTCTTTTGCTGTTTTAAAGGAGGAATTATTCAACAACCAAAGAATGTTTCACAACATTTCCCTATTGCGAGGGGCAGTGAGGTCAGGTTGTGGTTGTACGTTTGGAGCTTATTTCCCCCCTTCAAATCCTTTGGATCCTTTTGCCTGAAGTGAGGACCATCCTGTAACACATCCAACTCTTAACTTGCCACTGAGCATGCAGCGTTGCTGGAAAACAGTACTTTCCTGCAGATCTGCTCAACCAGCCTGTTGTCACATTCATTACAGCTGGATGGTTTGCAGGTATAAACTGTAGACTAGATTTCTTCTCATCCCCAATATCTTTTACCTTTCTATTACCTTTAACTTTCTTCAGAAAGGAAAGTAGAGGCTGGTGTTGAGTAAAAGGACTTTTAGGCTCCTGTGTTTTCCTCAGTTCTGCTTGCCTCTCACCAGCAGGGCACCCACAGCATTTATTGAACTTGCAAATTGTCCCACACTCCCACTTCTGTGCTGCAGCTTCCCCTCCTGCACCCGCTTGTGATTCTGCTCTGACATAAAAAATCCAAGCAGGAGTGGAGGTGGGATGTCCACCCCTTCTCCTGCTCTGGCCGAAACGAGGGAAATCATAAACCAGCACCGCCACATTTCTGCACTGTGAGTTGCAAATGATTATTTGGGCTATTATTATTATTATTTTCACATTTAGGGACTTACCCAAAGCAAACATCGGTGCTCGGCCACAGCTTGTGAGGTTAGTCCCTCATCTTGATGGACACAGGCTCCCAGCAGCAACGAGGCACTGGCACTGCCAGCCCACGGCTGAGCGTCCTGATGGTGGCCATGGAAGGGCCATCCTCCTTTCACTGAATGTGGGGGAGAGGATAAGAAATGCCTGCTCTGCAGAGAAACCTCTCAGTTTCTCTGTTTAACACGTCAGAGAAGTTTTCACTCCCTGCCGAGGGATCAGATTCTCCTTCGGTGCGTGGTGGAGCCGCAGGTGCCCGTGTGAAACGCAGGGCAATCAGTGCTGTGTGTCCCTAGGCCAAGGCACAGGGTGGGGAGAAAATGCTTCAGATGCGGGAAGGAAAAGGGTCTTCCAGCCCCCGGCTGGCGAGTCCCTTGGGGCATCCCGGAGAGCAGGGCTGGAGGCAGGGTGGGCAAGCCCCAGGACCTGGGCCACCAGCAGGGAATGTGGCTTCGCCCGGTTGTTGCTGCGAGGAGCCAGCAGGTGGCAGCAGCGGGACACCGCTCCGGCCCGGCAGCGGCCTGCTCCGTCTGCTCTGCCCTTGAGCAAGGAGCGACTCTGAGGTTGGGCTGTGAAGGTGCTTCTCGCAGCCGGCAATTCCCACTCGGTCGGTCTCCGGCTGTGAAAAACGTGCCTGGTGTATCGCCGGGAAAAAAGAAATACGGGTGTTATTGACAGCGAGTGTTTGGCACTGGATGGGGACCAGTAAGCTGATGTCCTCAGGGCTGGCACCAACTTGGGTGGCACCAGTGAACCTTTCCCCGGTGGCACAGAGCTCTCCTGCTCGCTCCCCTGGTACCAGAGCTGCACCTGGCGTGCCTGAGTCAGGAAGGATGTTAAAGTTCTGGCTGGGCTTTACTGCTTGGACTTTATTTAATTACCTATTTAAACTACAGATTTGTCGTAGAATCAGAATTGTTACAGTCGGACGGAACCCCCAATCCCCCTGCCATGGGCAGGGACACTTCCCACCAGAACAGCCTGCTCCAAGCCCCATCCAGCCTGGCCTTGAACCCCTCCAGAGATGGGGCAGCCACAGCTTCTCTGGGCAACTTGTTCCAGTGCCTCACCACCCTCACAGACAATAATTTCTTCCTAATATCTAATCTAAATCTCCCCTCTTTGGATTTAAAACCGTTACCCCTTGTCCTGTCACTCCACTCCCTGACAGAGTCCCTCTCCAGCTCTCCTGGAGCTCCCTTCACATCCTGGAAGGCTGCTCTGAGGTCTCCCCGTAGCCTTCTCTTCTCCAGGCTCTCTCAGCCTGTCTTCATAGGAGGGGTGCTCCATCCCTCTGATCATCTTTGTAGCCTTCCACTGGACCCGTTCCAACAGGTCCATGTCCTTTTTATGTTGAGAACTCCAGAGCTGGACACAGGACTCCAAGTGCTGTCAAGCCACAGCAGGTGCTAGAAAGTGAAGCCCCATTCTCACCTCGACCTTTAACGCCTGTAATGCAAATAAGGATGATAAAACTCTCAGAATAATGAGGGTTATCCTGCGGCTCCACCTTAGGAGACAGGCTCTCTCCTCCCAGCTCTGTGTTTTGCACCCTCGCCAACAGAAAGCAAAGCTCTAAAGATAGAAGGGTTTGGGCCAGGCTCAGTGTGTCCATGTGCAAAGGAGGGAGAAGTGGGACATCCCAAAAACAACAGGAGTGGAGACTGAGGAGCAGTTGCATCTTAAATCCTTGAAATCCAACAGGGGCTGAACATTATGGCCAGAGAAACCCAAGGACTTGTGTATGCCAAGAAGTAGCCTTAGATAAGAAAAAAACCCACGTGAACATGTACTGGAAGGGTACCCTACACCACAAACACCATGTCCATGAGCAGTATGCAGAGGAGATTGACTGGAGAGAGGAGAACCACCTGCGCTCACAGGCTGCAAACACCCCACCCTGCATCACCCGGCACTGCCTCCCCACCAACAGCTTTTACAAGGGCAGAAGGATGAATTAATTGGGTGCTGACAAAGACGAGGTCCAAGGCAGCTGCTCAGTGAAGAGAGTGATGTCAGCCTGACGGGTACGATGTATGCAGGTGCAGGCTGAGATTTGGGGGTTGTGCTCTGAGAACATTGGCCTAAAACACCTCCAAAACCACCACAGTGCACTGGCAGGAGGCACCACGTGTCACAGTATCTTCATGGTTGGAAGAGACCTCTGAGATCATTGTGTTCAACCATGTAAAAGTACTCTCAATAGAAAGCTGTGCCCGAATTTCTTTAATGCAAATAAGTAGCTGTCACTGCAGCCCCAGGATGAAGCACTCATTAAGCTGTGTTAAACCAGGCTTTCTATAGATGCAGAGCAGAGAAACAAATAATTAGGACCAATCTAGCGGTTAGAGGGGCTTTTCCCTAGAAAACTGGGGGAGGCACAGTGCGTACCTCCTCCCTTACTGCTACTGTGGCTGGTTGCTGCTGGGAAGAAGTTCGGGGCTTGGGCTCCACAAGGAGTGTGCTGAGGAACCCAGCAGCTCCATAGCTGTGCTAAGCCCTGGCTGAAATGCCTCACTGAGCCCAGCAAACAGCAGAGCGCTCCCACACCTCCCTCGAGCAGCAGCAGGAAGAAGAGATCTGTTGCCCTAAACAAGGTTCTTTAATCCCATTTGGCACAACCCTCATTGTCAGGCTGCGCTCAGCTCTGGCTGTCCGAAGAGCTGGGAGCTGGTTTGCTTTGATAGCGGGATGAAGTGTTTCCTCAAACTCCCTCCACGCACAGCTGTGGGTGATCAGGAGGTTCTCGGGAGCCAAGGTGGCTCGGGACTGTGGGTGGCAGCCAGCGTGGTCCCCATCTGACCCCAGCTCTTCTCTGGGTTTCTCTTTCAGAGCCAGGAGGCAGCTGGATTTGCCTTGGCTGTCCCAGCAGAGACTGAAGCCTTGAGGTCGCCTGTCTGGCACTCGCTGTGTGTGGGGTTTGCCACAGGCTGGTGCCCAGCCCTTGGCACAGTTTCCACTATCACTGCTCACAGACGGTGCCAGTGGGACTCCTCACTGCTGGCAAAGTTAATTGAAACTCATCTCCTCTCATTCCTGTGGGTGTCCAGCCCAGAAAGCCCGAAA
Source organism: Thinocorus orbignyianus (assembly GCA_013400375.1). Classification (NCBI taxonomy): domain Eukaryota; kingdom Metazoa; phylum Chordata; class Aves; order Ciconiiformes; family Thinocoridae; genus Thinocorus; species Thinocorus orbignyianus. The sequence goes on along the minus strand of VXBW01008539.1, from coordinate 2,003,229 downwards.
GCAGGCAGTTACAAGTCCTAGAGTGACGCTGATATTTTGCTTTTTTGAACAAATACTTGCATCTAAGCCAAAGCCAATTGCCAGCTGTGTTGGGAGAGAGGATCGAGCATCAGAGGAGGATCCCAATTCTGTTCTCGGTTCACTGTGCAACCTTGCAAATAATGATAATATTGGCCCCAAGTGGACCAGGATGAGGTATTGGTGGCTGTTGTTGATTAAAGAGCAGGATGCGTCTCAGACTCCAGAAGGGTTGCTCCCTCCAGACCTCGCGCTGGCCCTCCAGCTGGCCAGTTCTTACCTAGTGACTCCGAGCAGACTTTGCTGACGTGGGCAGTCGGGTTTCCTTGGGGCTGCTGAGGAAAAGGCAGCTCTTGCTGTCACTTAGAAGAGAGCAACTTGCACAAACTCTTATCTAAGTACACAGCATTACAGGTGTGACTGTGCAGTGGTCCCAGCGCATCCTGCCTGCCCTGCTCCGTTATGCACTGAGAACGAAGATGCTTTTGCTGCTTTGGGTCAGCTCAAGAGCTCAAAATGTGGGGCTCCTTCTCCAAATAGGTGCTCCAAGTGACTCCTCAGTTGACCAAACGTACCAGTTTGCATCTCCAGGCTGTGGGGCTCACAGTAAAGGCTGTGGGACAGCATGTGCTGGACGCTGGGTGCCCACGCTCCCTCCCTGCTGGGGGTGTTTGTCCTCCTGGGACAGCGCTGGGGAATTTGCTGACTCGATTGGGGGTGATGGGGAGGAATTACGAAGATGGAGTGGCCCAGAGGGGGAGAACGGCACAGGAGCCAAGTCTGGGGAGAAGGCTAGCAAAACTGGATTGTTAATTTTTAAAAGCTCCGGGCAGCCAGTGGTTTTGGGCTGTGAACTCTGCACTGCTTCTGACAGCGGTGTTACACTAAATGCTTCCACACAGCTCTGCATCCAAAATGGGAGCTACCAGGAAAATTCACACCAACTTGAGTAAAGTATTGCTCCTGTGGGGAAAAGTAACTCCGAATGCTGTTATACTGCTGGTGCTATCACTGCTCATGGACAAAAAGCGGAGGTTTTTGGTTGATGAATTCGTGTAAAAGTTAGTTTAGATGGTTTAAGAAAGCTTTGAGAGCAGCCTGAATACGAGACAAAAGAATTAGAAGGTTTAGACAACAAAAGTCCAGATCAACGATTACCTGAACACATGGGTTTGGGGCTGTTTGACTTCCATAAGAGAAAAGGGCTGCTTTACCGGCCCAGGCTGGGGGGCCACTGGGGGTGGGGGATCACGAGACACAGTCCTCCCTCAGCTCTGTGCCACCATCCAGTGGTGCTCATGCTTGGAGGACAGCCCTTTCCACATTCCCCCCACTGGTGGCCCTGCAGCTCTGGTGGGCCACAAGGAGGGGCACCCCAGCCTTGCAGTGCCAGGTTCTGTGCCCCCCTTCCCTCCTTCGGCACTGGGAAAGTGCCTTGCTGGCTGGAGGAAAGGAGGCTCCCGTGCCCTGACCCACCTCGGAGCCCCCGCCACAGCGCTTGATGAGGGCCCCTGACCCCTGGTAATCCCTGCTCGTGGGGATATTGAGTTTTCTGTTTGCTTTGCAAGTGTAATTGGCCAAGACGCTGTGAAAGGGGGAGAGAGTGCTCAGGGGAGAGGTGTTAAAGAAATAGGAAAACATTATTAAGAGTGTTTTAAGTCGGCAGTTTCCCTTATTAGTACTTTCATGATGGAAAAAAGCCACTTTAGGTCTGTGCAGTTGCACTGGGCCACCACATCCAGGCCCCTGTAGACATCCACGCAGACGGCTGTACTGTCTTCTGCATCCCCTCGGCATCACCTCTATTTCTCTTCCAAGTCATGCACCACCTTCTTGGCTCACAAATCTCCTCCTCGGGCTTCTTGTGCCCTGCTGCAAGGAATATACAGAGAGAGGCTCCTTATATGAAATACTGAGTTGGACACAAATGGAGATGTTTGAGAAGAAGGGAAACACCAGATGTGGGACATAACCAGAGGAAGGAGAGTGCCAGGGAAAGAGGGAGGTGGTGCCTGCATGAAGGGCTCTGCTGGTGTCCAAGCATTCAGAAAATCTGCCTCCACACCAAAAAAGAAATCAACAGCATCGTTTTTTGAGAAAGGATTATGGGGTGATTTGTTTCGTGGGGCTTGGGTTTTTGTGATGGTTTTTTATTGGTTTTGTTGTTGTTGTTTTGGGGGTTTTTTTGGTGTGTGTGTATGGTTGGACTCGATGATCTTAGAGGTCCCTTTCAACCATGAAAATTCCGTGATTCTGTGATTCTGTAAACAGTCCTTGGGTTGGGAAGCTCTTGTTTTGCTCCTGGACAATAAGCCTCTAGGATTCTTGCAGCTCACATTTCCCAGCCTGTCATGAGGTCAAACGTGGAGTGATGGAGTTAAATGAGAAATCAGCCTCGTGACTGCAGGAGCCAAGGCCTGGAGAGGAAAAAACCCAAACAAACCATAAAACAGAACAAAAGAAAGTGCCAGCTATTCCCAGGTTCCTGATAACATCATAAGAGGTGGCAACACTGGACTTCATAAAAAGCCTCGCTGAACTTTAGGGTCAGCCGCAAACAGCGACAGCTCTTTCCTTTGTCCATTTGTTGCTGCATGCCTGGGGAGTGACGTGTGGCTGGTTGTTATTGCCTGGGTGATGGCTATCTATGTGCAGCTCTCAGATCCCAAACAGATCCTGGACTGGCCTCGTCTGTGTTTAAAAATCCCAGCATGGTCTGGATGGAGGTGGTTGTACACTCAGGTTTCTGATCTCTCTATACGAAGTGCTGCCTTGGAGGGAGTGGATTCTCCTGGCACCCAGCAGCTGTGCTGGGAGAACTGGGAGCATGTTCTCCTACGGTCCTGGCTTTTCTGATGTGCAGTGGCACCTGTGCAATGCCATTTTCTGCTCCTGACAGTGTTGCATCCTCATCCCTCCAAATATCTGCACCAAGGCAGCAAGGTGTCCCAGGAGGTGTTGTGCAGACAGTAATGGTACCAGTGTGGGGATGGAGCCAGATCTCCACTCTCATGGGGGCAGGTGTTAAGCAGCCTGGGATTTTGGCAGTCCATTCCTCAGCCCTTATTCCACAGGAGTATTTATCTTCTCTTTCCTCTGTATTCCGTGGAAATAGGATGTTTTCCTCCATTGCAGCTGCATGAAGCTGTGAGGCCCCTTGAGACAGGCAGAGGGGAAGTGTTTGGAGAAAAGATCTTCAGGGAAAAGCCCATGCAATGCTCTTGCTGTTTGTCAGACCGCAGCATCTCAACCAAAGCAAACCTTGTCAGTCCATGAATAAAGCTCCCTGCTAAGAGAAAGAAAGAGACAATCTTCTGCCATGGACTTCCCTTAACTGAAGCAGGCTGTGAGCTCTCATGAGGACACAGGTGCTGGTGGCTCAGCTCCGTCCCTGGACACCTTCACTTTTCTTTCTTTTCCTTATCACCAGGAGCTCAGGAACAGGCTGTCCATTTTCAGACAGGCTTGACAGAGATGTCCCAGAGGGAGTTTTTCTCTTGCAGACTCGGCACAATTCAGGCTGCTGGAAGGAAAAACCTCCTAAATACCTCTACTGAGGGCTGCCTCAACGGTACCACATCCTGGAGACTCCACTCAGAATCATCTAGGTTGGAAAAGACCTTTAAGATCATTGAGTCCAACCATAAGAAGTGAGTCCAATGTGAAGAAGCACAGCCTTAAACACACTCTATCGAGGCAAGCAGTTTAAATCAAACCTTGAGCTCACTGTTTAAAAGCAATCCATAGGAAACCCAGTTCTGGCACCTATAGAACCACTGGAATTTATTTGGTTCATTGTTTTAAGTGAAGAAAGATATCTTCTTGGTCCCTACTTGTCATTAAGATGTCTCTGGCTTCTTCAGGGGAGCATTTGCACAGGTAACAGCAGCACCTGGAATGTCCATGCCCAGACATCCTGGCCTAACTCTGCAGTGTCGGGGCAGGTCCAGCCTGCAGTGAGGAGAGAAATCCCCACTGCCTGGAAAGTTCTGCAGGGAGAGGGGGGAAGGCATCGGAGTGTCCTGAGCAGGAGAGCATCACCCGTTAGGTTGGGGCTGCCCTAGTAGGACCAGGACAGGAAGGGTTTGGAGAAAGGTGGCTGGAGAGAAGGGAGAAGGCTGAGTAATGGCCAAGTTAACCCCTCGCATGCTGGCATTTTCCAGGCAGCCAGCCAAATGACTGCTCGGGAAGATGTGTATAACACATGGCTGCAGTCTCCAGAGGGTTATTAACTGTGCAATAATGGCCATGAAACTTGGCTTCCTCGACGTACATTTAAAATTGCAAAAAAATAAAACAGGAGTTTCAGAGGAGGAGAGGGCTTCTTTCCTAGAAACTGCAGGGCCAAATCCACCCTCCATGATGGTAAAAGGAGAAGAAATACCCCCATCTTCCCCCGGGCTGGGGGCAAGGGAGAAATGCAATCACCATGACAGGACCACAGCCCGCTCCTGCCACATGTGTTACCCTTATCAGTAACAATTTTGAGGCATTTCTGAAAAGCCCGTGGTGTTAAATTAATAAAGAAAGCCTGTGTCTCAGTGGAGCTTTGAGATTTGGATTCAATAAAAACACTGCTGCTCCTAAGAAAGTTTCCTCCTTTGTTGTGTGGGTACCTCTGCGGGGGCTTGTCCCTTGCTCCTGGCTCCAGCCCTTGCCAACACCAAGGCCTGCCTGTGATGTTGCCCCTGTCGTGGGGGGTCGCAGCCCCTTGGGCCCCTGCCCAGACACTCTGTGGCTCTCCCCTGCTCAGCAGGGACCAGTCCTACCCCGATGCCCTCTGTGCTGGCCAGCCCAGCCACCCAGCGAGCCCTTCTGCACAGTAAGTTACAGACTTCTCTTTATTAGCGCCCCTCTTCCCCCACACTATTAAATTTAATCTTTCAGTGTATTGTTATTATTATTTTGGCAAAGGACTTTGGAAGGTGGGAGAAAGGGTCTACTAAAAAGTTAAGCAAACTCAAGCCCCTTCATCAAACTGGTTTGAGGGAAGAGAGAAGGCACCAGGTTTGGTCCCTTCGCAAATGAAGACGGCTGGTGGTCTGGGTTTAAACGCGACTGTTCGGGGCTCAGGCCAGATTTGGCAGCTCACAAATCAAATTGCCTCTTAGTTCTCAGGAGTGGAGGGTTGCCACGGGTGGAAGAGCCGTGGAGGAGTTGCTGCCCAGAGCTGCTGTGCCAGCCAGGGCCCTGGCCCTGGAGGCAGGCATTGAAATTGTAGGTTTATGACAGGTCAGGAGAGAAATTGAGGCTCTGAGGGTTTGTTTTAGCCGTGTTACGTTACACTATTGACATACAACAAGGCAGTCCCAAACTGAGGTGGTTTTATACTTGAATGAGTCTAGGCCAGTCTTTTTGCTTTGGTAACTTCTTGTTAGAGAACAGACTGAGCCTTAAAAGAGACAGGAAAACACAGAGCTATTAAATCTCACCTGCTCTCATGTTAAGAAAGTGAATTTGAGCCATGGGTCTTGGCTTCACTCAGATTTTGTCTGCTGGGAGCTGGTTGCAGGCCCCCAGTTTCGCTTTAGCTGCTGTCTGCCAGTAAGGTCCTCCAAGTGCCACCACACTGGAGAGGTGAGGAACTTCCCTGAGACCGCAACAGGAGGTGGGACATCTGTGTGCACTCATGCTCGTATGGTGCTCCAGAGGCCCTGCGCAAGGTTGGTCCTGCCGAGGTGCTGTGCCAGCCCACCATATGCCCCAGGCTGTCCCTTGGCACCCGGGAAGAGCGCAGCCGGCAGGATGAAGGCAGTTCTAGGATTCTGGCTCTCAAACAGCCTCTCTACTTGTCACAGGAGAAGATCGCAAAGAAAACGTGGTTCTTGTTGCCTGCCCAGTGCCTGAAAGGGAGAAAATGGTATTAACCTGCCCATCTCTTACCAGCCCTTTTCTTTACCCCAGTTTCCTGCCCTTCCAGGGATGAGCATCCAAATTGAATTCCCTTCTCTTGCGACTCAGAGCCATTACCACTGTCAGTACAACTCCGGACAATTTCTGTGTAAGTGCTGCACGGAGATCTGCCAGAGTCATTCACACTCTTTTATGGGTCTTCCTTTGAATTCTTCTACAATTTCAGTAACAAACGTGCAGATTTTTGCAGAAGTTTAAACTCCAGGACACTGCTCTGCTGGGCCACAGCAGTTTAAAGCTGCTAACACGCTGGGCCTTTACTGCTTTCCACAACTCGGCCATGCCAGGAGTGCAGGATCCCATCCAAAGCCCACCAAATGCAGAGGAAATCTTTCTGCTCTTGGAAATCACCCTACTGCTTTCAACAGCCCCTGGACCAAGCTGGCTTCTCCTGGCCCCTGGGCAGCTGAGGACACACAGGATATACCCAGATGATCAGGTAGGAAGGATCTCTTATTGCTGCGGGATTTCAGTGAAAATGGTTGCACTTGGGTGAGGATGTGTCTACCCCACACAGAGTGGTGAGGAAAAGGGAGCTGGCAGGCAGCTTCCTCCTCTTCTGCCTCTCTCAAACTGCCCTCTTAACTAGCTTGAGCAACCTGTCTTCCCTGCTTTAAATTAGCACCCTCCTCTTGTCCACTGCTATGAACACCAGTTTTTAGATCTCTGGAGCTTTGTGCACTTGTTTCTTGTTTTCAACCGTGTGATGAGTGCTTCCAGGAGTATAAAAGATCATTGCCTAAAATCTTTGTGTGCTCATACCAGCCTTACTTTTTTCCTGGTCTTCTGAGTCTTGGGGTCAGTACTTCAGACAGCGGTAGAAGAGCCTGCAAGACATGAAGGGATCAGTGAGTTTTTCAAGCGAATTTCTGTATAAACCCTTTAAGTAACAAAGAAAAGGATATGTAGAAGACATGACTGAGGAGACCACCTGCTTTCTGCCAGGCTCTCTCATGCTTCTTGCTGGGCTCTGTGGTCACCCACCCACTGGCAGGTCAGCACACCCCACTCCCAATTACAAGAAGGACACTGAAGTACTGGAGTGTGTCCAGAGGAGAGCTACCAAGCTTGTGAAAGGTCTGGAGAACAAGTCATATGAGGAGAGGCTGAAGGAGCTGGGCGTGTTTAGTTGGGAGAAGAGGAGGCTGAGGGGAGACCTCATTGCCCTCTACAGCTCCCTGAAAGGAGGGTGCAGAGAGGTGGGTGCTGGCCTCTTCTCCCAAGGGAATAATGGCAGGACCAGAGGAAATGGTCTGAAGTTGAAGGGGAGGTTTAGGTTAGATATTAGGAAGAATTACTTNGGGGAGGGGCGTGGCCGGGCGCGCACCACGCCGGGGCTGTCGGCGGCGCCGAGTAGTTTTCCCGAGGGCGGGGAGGGCTCGGACCGGGCCGCGCTGCTGCCGCCGCCGCTCCGTGCTGGGCCCCGCCGCTGCCCTAAAATGTTTGACGGCTGCCTCCTGCCTCTCGTGTTTCCCTGCCTGCTGCTTTGGGGACTGGACGCCGGCACAGGTAGCGCTTCCCTTCCTCCCCACCGGCCGTCCCCCTGCCCCTGGCGGCGCTGACAAGGGTCCGGTGGGCGCCGGCGGCAGCGTTGCGGACCGGCAGGGCATGCACCGGATCCCCTGCGTGGCCGCGCTCCCAGTCTCGCAGAATGAATTGCTCCAGGCTTTTGTATTTTCTTTTCCTGTCCTCTCTGCTGCTGCTGCTGCTGCTGTAACGTTTCATGTGGAAAGCTGCTGACTGTCCTTGGCTACGGCTTCGGCTTGCTCTGCTTTTCCCCTTCTCCTTGCAGATTTTTATTGGGGTTGGTGAAATGCGATGCTTGTGTCTGAGCAATTTTTTTTTTTTAATGATACAAGTAGCTTTAGCATTTGCTTTATTCCTCTCTTCCCTGCATAGTTTTGCCTCTAATATATACCTATATGTATGTACAGAGAGAGAGAGAAATAAATCCCTTTCCT